>VHKM01000417.1:0-324550 GCA_007210695.1 Neogobius melanostomus | reverse complement strand
GTTAGCTATAATGCAAGGAAAGTTCCATTGATCATTAAGAGTCTGCTTTAATTGTTCTAATGACGGAACTGTTACTCAATTAACTTGTGGCAATTTGTGTCTGCAATTTTTTTGGAGCAACCTTTACAAATCACAACTTACAGTGTAGTGTTTACTATATTGTTCTATATCAGAGCAAACATGCACCAAGTAATTTCACTGAGTGTAGAGACTCAGTTGCTCATAGCAGGATGAAAGATAATCACAGGAAATAGATTACATGTGGCACATTTAATTAACATTAATTAATGTGGTTGGGAAGTTGCTGCTTGTGTGTGTCAAGTCACTTCCAGAGTAAGTAAGTAAGTGATTTATTGTCATTGTACAAGCGTACAACGAAATAGAGTGCCTCTAAGTTTGCGGTCTGGGTAGACATGTTGGGAAGTTGCTTCTTGTGTGTGTCAGTCACTTCCAGAGAAAGGCGTGCCTCAAACGCATGTTACTGTTTATTATATAGTAATAGAGCGGCGGACAGGTGCAAATCCCTGGCAGGTATTGACATGAAACCTCTCTGCTTCACACTCACTGCATGACTATGGAGTGTGTCTAACGTGAGCTTCTGTGGCAAAGCCCACCGGAGAGCGTCACGATACGGGAGGCCTGGCTGTAGACCAATGTTGAACTGTAAGAGCAGCAAAAGACTACAGACTGTTTGGTCCTTGTGGACATTTGAGGCGTCTTGTGCTTGCTCTCTCTGCTTACGATGTGTTCAAAATGGACACCTGTAAATGAAGCACAATAACATAATCTACTCAGATCTGTACGGTCACTGTACTTGGCACACCTAAGATACCATCCACGAAGCCAAATACATGAGCTGTAACGCTTTAGAACAGACACAAACTCTGCTAGTTTTGGACTAAGCAGCAATAATAAAGTGGTATCGTTTTAATGTGAACAATGTTACAGGTTGTAAACCGTATTGTGCAGTCGTGGAAAGTAAGGTAAAGGAATAGAACAAGTATGTGTAGTCCCTGACAGTTTTTAACGGGATCAAAAGTAAAAATTGTTTGAATTAACACGTCATAAAGGCCAGGCTTGTTTTTTTGTTTTCTTTTGTGTGATGAGGAATTTGCACCAGTCTGCCGCTCTATTACCATAAAATAAAAAGTAACATGAGTTTGAGTGTGCAAGAGGTGACCACACACTCAGAGGCACTCTATTCTCTGGAAGTGACTGACACACGCAAGCAGCAACTTCCCAACCACATTGATTAAAGTTAATTAAATGTGTCAACCATAAAACATGTTTTAAATAGTTTGCATGTGAAGAGTTATATAATATTTTATGTGATGTGTTGCCCTTATGGCTATTTAGGAATGTTAATCAAAAGTTTGTCCGAAGTGTTTTGCAGTTCTTTATTTCAGTGGAAAGTTACAGATCCGAGGGGGGATGTGTGAGAAAGAACAAAGAAAAGACCCCCGCCCAGGAAAAAAAGAAACATGTGGAAGAGACTTGTTTGTAAAATGGCGGCAAGGCGGAGCCAAACGTCACATGACGGCTTGGGAACCAATGGAAACAACGACGACGTAGTTTTAGGCTCAAAATATTGCATGCTGGGAAAAATGTGACGTATACTCTGCCTCCCCCAGGATAGCAGTTTTCCCATTGTTAACGGGGAACTGAGAGCAGAATTGATAGGGAATCAGGGGAACAGAGCTCTGTAATTAGATGATCTTGTTAGGAACAATAAATCTTCGTGACGTAATCTTCCGAATCCTGGTCATCTATACTCTGGTGTGTATTATTAGATTTGTTTAGAGTAGTGTTGACGAACATTTAAAAGACTTCCCTTCCAGCGTTGAACACGCGGTGCTGTCCGGAGTCAGGTAATTTACATAGAAACAAAGACACGACTGGTCTTGAGTTTGCTTTGCTCTTTTAAGGTATCCGTGGACAGCACAAAGAAGATTAAAATCTTCACATGCTATCCTTATGAAGAGAACTGTGCTCCTTGTTCTGTGTAGTTTACTCATCGCTCACATCCAATAACACTTTAATTCCTCATAGTGTGTTCTTATGTTTTTCCCCTTTACACAATCACTAGTTTTATCAACATTATATTATTTCAAATTTTTCTAAAAAAAAAAAGCAACTAGTGCGGCTCCCAGAAAGGAAATGACCATATTTGCATTATAGCGTCATCTCGGGGAGCCTTCAGGACACGTGGATGTAAAACATGTCAATATTTGTGAATGAATGTGCGAGGCAATGCCGGCTCGCTAGTGACAAAAAGTCATAAAATAAGCGTCGTACAAGGAAGTTTTTGACATGAAAACTAAGATGTAAAGGGAGAAAACTATAGTCAAAAATCTCCACATTGACCACTGCGTGAAAAATCAATGTTTGGTATCAATTATGGAAACAAGAAGAAAACACTCTTGAAGTATACTCACCTGCCTGCCACTTACCCTGTCCAACTGGTTCTCTGGTCTATAATTCCATACTTTCCTGTAAATAAAACCTTGTAACCATTTACCGGCTGTAAAGGGATATTTCAGGATTTTGACATAGGGCCTCATTCTTAGTTATCCAGAGTGTTGTTGATGTCTGGAGATATTTTTTTCTTAAATTCATGCAGTTCTTATATTTGAAGAGTCTAGTGGCGCTAGGCTAGGGCAAGGCTAAAGCATGTCTATGGTATCAGTTAGCCTGCATTAAAAACAGTCTGACCCACTCCACAGTGCACCTGAGGTAAATCACTTATAACACCAGACTAACCATATAAATGTCTGTGTTAATAGAATCATGTTTGAATATAACTGACCTTGTATCACATGAATTACCGCATTTTGAGGGACTATTTTCTCGCAGATCACTCCGCCGCTGCGTTAGCTTACAGCGACGAAGCTGATGCTGCTCAAATATAAGTTATTTAAATGATTCTATTAACACAGACATTTATATGCTTAGTCTGGTGTTATAAGTGATTTACCTCAGGTGCACTGTGGAGTGGGTCAGACTGTTTATAATGCAGCTAACTGATACCATAGACATGCACTAGCCTAGCATTAGCCTAGCGCCACTAGACTCTTCAAATATAAGAACTGCATGAATTAAAAAATAATAATCTCCAGACATCAACAACACTCTGGATAACAAGGAAATGAGGCCCTATGTCAAAAATCCTGAAGCATCAATATCTACTCAGGTACATCCTTGTTAAGTACATCTAAGAAAATATTGTCCTAGTGTTGATTGGGTCTTCCTGTTGTGGTTTGTGAGTGGTTCTTATATGAAGTATAAACCTTGCAAGACATTAATGTTCGCAAAGTTCCAGGCGTTCCTGCTTTTGAACAGAAACAAAAGCCGGGAGTGGAAGGCCGGCAAACGTATCCAACCGTTGGGTCACACGCTCGCTCCTTAGCTTCCATCTTGGGCCTCCTTTCTGGTTTCTTCCATGGTGATTTCCATCAGTTGCAGGTCTGTCATGGTTCATTTCCAGGTTTCTGCTGGTCTACCCCACCGTTATAGTGGTTATCCAAGGCCAAACCAATATAAAGTGCATATTCTTAAAGGAGGGGTATTACAGTATGTAAAATCGACTTTTTCAAGCTTTATATCATGTTATTATGTCATTCCCTCATTAAACACATGCCTGGAGTGTTGACGGCAGCCATTTTAGGTGTAGCTATGCCTCAGTCCTCCTAGGAACGCCCCCACCTCCTGGAGACGCCTCTGACCTTTCGTCACCAGCCAAGCCACCAACCACTGCTCCTCAGCTCAGCAGAGCCCCCTCCCCGCACAGTAGTGTTGTTTAGATGCCACAGCAGTGTGCTGAAGGGGGCGTGTCGGAAAGCTTCTTAAAGAGACAGAGGCCTATTTCAAGACGTTCAGTACAGCCATTTTGAGAGAGCAATTTTATTCAAGGCAGTTATTTTAATTTACTGCATATACAGACCAACAGAAGGTTACGTCATCATTGTAGTATGCTATAGACTGGTGCTATGTGATTGAAAAAGCATAATACCCCTCTTTAACTATTTGCAATTCTTCTTATTTTGGTGGGATGAAACCTTCCATGTGAACATATATAAATTAAAGAAAATCTGATAAAATCTTATGCAAATTGATCTATAATGTCGCATATTCCACAAAAGGCTAACAATGCCGTCTCATTTTAAAATCTGCCGTCTGCCGTCCTATATCCACAGTGTGTTTTGTTTATGGTAAAAAGCCATTAACCCACTTCTCCCTCCCTGATCCTCTGCGCAGACACACGTTGTCACAACAGACCTAATGGAGAGTGAAGTCACACAGTCCGACCCAGATACCACCACTGTTTATGTCACGGGCATGGGCAGACTGGTTTTAAGTTGTTTTTAGTGTGTTTTATTGTGCATGTTTTTAAGGTTGCTTTTATGCATGTTTTTAAGGTTGCTTTTATGCATGTTTTTAAGGTTGCTTTTATGCATGTTTTAACCACCCAAGCTTGTGCCCCTGGTAGCCCCGCCCAGGTTTTAATTGGTTAACTGGGCACACCTGCGACAAAAGGTTTAAGAGGAGAGACTGAGGAGGACAACAGCAGAGAGGACAGAACGGAGGGAGGTGGGGCGCAGAGAGGCGCTGGCCACCATGGGCCGCCGGGCGCCGGAGAAGGAGCATGACGGATGGACGTACGGATACACGCAGGAGCCGCCGTGGCTATGGCGCCCAGGAGGACGACGTGACATGACGCATGTGGGACGGGCCCGGCCGGGTGGCGGCTGCACCTGGCCGTGATATGAGGGACGGACCAAACCAGGACTGAAGGACAACCGGCGCCCGGGGAGCCAGTGCAGACGCAGCGGGGCCAGCGCGACTCCACGGTAGCGAGACGTGGCGAGGAAAGCCAGCTGAGGCGCACCGACAGCGGACGCGGCGGAGCCAGCAGACCCACCGGCGGAGAGGCACGAGCTGGACGGGCAGAGGCGTAGCCTACCCCCAGAGAGAAGCGCGGTCGTGGGCTGGTCTGGGCCTTCAGCAGGGTTTTACCGCTTTTAGACTTTCCTTTAGTATTTTTAGTCCTTCTTAATGTTTTATTGACTTTTATACAGGCCTTTTTAAATAAATTGTATTGTATACTTTTAACCGCCCTTGTTTTTATTGATTGCACCATCACGTAGGCTCCCATTGCCATTTTAAACCTGTGACATTTACGCACTGAAAGCCTGCCATGAATGCTTTATTTTAGCTTCTTGATCTCTCGACACAGGAATACATAAAAGCTCATGGTTATTTTGTGAATGGGGAGTGAGTCATTGCGAGATGTGGCCTGGGATCATGTGAGGGAGTTTAGCCAAGTTTATGATACATTTACTCACAAACTTGATAGATTTTAAGTCTCCCAATATCAAAAGTGACTAGTAGAAGTAAAGGTTGCGGTGGAGCCAGAACTAACACTGAGTAAAGTGGGGGACTGGGAGGAGGGGTGCTATTATGCCCAATAATTACAAATGTATATAAATATATTTGAAGTTCTCTGACGTTCTGGTAGAGTGAACAATCAAATTACAAAGGGAGACAAGTGCCATCCCCCCTCTAGCTCCACCGCTGGTATATAATACATAAAATAACATGACATTCAGAAAGATACACCATACAATTAAGCCCAACATCGGATTTAGAGGGAGCAGTGTGGTTTAGTGCGCTCATGAAACACTAACAAGCTCCCTACTCTTTTCCAAGTGCTCCAGGGTCCATATGTGCTTTGTGGATCTTTGTGGGAGATGCTCCGCGAGTATTTATTTTCATATGTCGCATAAAGGTTAAACTGCGGGATTGGACATAAACACGCGAGCGTCATGTGATTCCAAGTGGATCCTCAGGAGGCGCTGATCTTCGTGTCACGTTATTTCCCTATGAGTTAGAAGCAGCGTCTTGTCTACGAAAATAAATAGCCAGGCAGTGAGTTACTGGTGGACAGTTATAAACATCGCATCAGAGATAAAAAAGTCCCAGCTCAATGAACACAGACGTTTCCTGCAGTCAAGTATTTACAGCCAATGTAATGTTTCTCATCACTTGGCTCTGTTAATCAGTAAAAACACATTGTAAATTCCAGCCACGGCGAGTTTTTTTTTTGGGCGCGGTCGCAGGTGAAAAAACGGTCTGTGGTTCGTTGCCATGCTGTTTTCAATGCCAAATAGACTATTTATAACTTCTTGATCACTATTTCTAATTGACAAAATCTCAAATCCAAGGCTCACAGAGCAGTTTTTTTCAGTAGAGAGGGAGAAAGGGGCAGTTTCTCATCATTTGATCAGTAGCAGCTTGAGGATTATTTGATTTGAGGACCTTTACTAGAGTCATGCACTGTTGTTTGTGTTGCTTGTGTGTGAGAGGGATGTTTGTATCTGATCTCATGGCTAATCAGATCTAGCTATGCGTACAAATAAAATAACCTTGAACCCTCTGTAAAGTGGTATGAACATTTTAAATTCCGTGTGGGTTTTTCAAATATTTTTGGCCAGGTTTGGCTGCTGAGACCTGGCAACCCTGCTGGGGCAGTTTACCACCGAGTGTCAAGCGACTGTGATGAAAATCAGCGCCCAGGGATTCACCAGTATTTGGGCGACCTGAGTTTGTCTACTAAAACAAGCCTCAGAAATCAAGGCGTTAACTTTGACAAAGCAATGTCCTTAGAGCATCACTCAAAACTGCTGACAAGGAACTGTTTTTACCAACTGAGAAAAATCTCCAAACTTAGAACAATTGTGCCAAGAGATGATCTTGAAATGATTATCCACGCCTTTGTGTCTTCCCGTTTAGACTATTGTAACAGTTTATTCTCTTGTCTAAACAAAAAGGAGTTGTCCCGCCTTCAGCAGGTACAAAACTCTGCGGCGAGGTTACTGACTCGCACAAACACAAGGGCTCATATTACTCCCATTCTAAAAGCCCTCCATTGGCTCCCAGTCACTTTTTGTTTCAATTTTAAAATCCTGGTGTTGACCTTCAGAGCCTTGCATGGTCAGGCTCCCTCCTACATTAGAGACTTGTTGTGTCCTTATACTCCCTCTCGGAGGCTGAGGTCTCAGGATCAGAACCTTCTCATGGTCCCTCGTACCCGTTACAAGACCAGAGGAGATCGCTCCTTCCAGGTGGTCGCGCCGACGCTCTGGAACGATCTTCCGCTTTCCTTGCGCTTACTTGATTGTGTTGATGTTTTTAAGAGTAAACTGAAAACCTACTTGTTTGAAAAAGCGTTTTAATTCCAGTGGGAAAGGAGTTGTTTTATGACCACCATGTTTTGTGATTGTAAATGTAAATGTACTTTGTATTTCTATTTGTATTTTTTGTGAAGCACTTTGTGACCTCAGTCTGTGAAAGGTGCTAGTGTGGTGTACATGTTAGAGAGTTGTCTCTCACCCAGCAGGTCTCGGGGTTTGGGGGCGTGTCTTTGCCCTTACTGTGGTGTTCACCGTGTTTTATCCTCATTCTTCTTTGGCCCAGAAAGAATAAAGTTGACTCGTTAGCAGCTTGCTTGCGTCCTTTTCTTTCTTGCCACATTGGTGACCCCGACGTGATCCAATGTGGCAAGAAAGAAAAGGACGCAAGCAAGCTGCTAACGAGTCAACTTTATTCTTTCTGGGCCAAAGAAGAATGAGGATAAAACACGGTGAACACCACAGTAAGGGCAAAGACACGCCCCCAAACCCCGAGACCTGCTGGGTGAGAGACAACTCTCTAACATGTACACCACACTATATAAATAAATATTACTTACTTACTTACTTACTTACTTCCAATCCGAGGCCATGGTTTTGTGTGGGGAAAAGGTGGCTCGCCCTCTCCAGGTCGGTGGCGAGTCCTTTCCTCAAGTAGAGGAGTTCAAGTATTTCAGGGTATTGTCTTTTAGCGGCAGACTGATGGAGCGTGAGATGGACAGACGGAGCAGTGCGGCGTCGGCAGTGATGCGGGCGCTGTATCGGACTGTCCTGGTGAAGAGGGAGCTGAGTCGAAAGGCACGATTCTGCTCTCACCGATCCGAAAGGACAAGATCACGGATACAAGTGGCAAAATGTCTGCAGTTGATGAGATTAAATGCATTAACTCATGTGTTTATCTTGTGTGATTGACGCCATTCTACGCTCAATTAACAAGGAAATGATGATAATGTTAAGCTTTTGTGTGAAGTAGATGACGTTCCTGCTTTCCTGCCGCTTTCATAACATCCCGATTCTTCACGGGACGAGTTAGTCGACATGTTTCACGACTTTCTGGAAGCGAAAAGAGGAACTGTACCTTCATGTAATGTGCCTTTGTAGCTGGGACTTCATTTCAAAACACACAATAGCCGCGCTGCCTTGGGTTTTTGTAATTCTCGTCAGGAATGGGTCAGACTGTGTTCTTCTTCTCCCTCGAAGATTCAGTGACGAAAAACCAATCATTTCTGCGTAAAGTAATAATGTGTTAGACTAAAGGACACAAAGATATATCCCTTTACCTAACTGTCCCCATTACATGCACCCTCTTCCATGTGAACATATGGCAGGAGACTTACGGAATAAGCGGAGTGCAGCCATTCATTTTTTGCATGATCTTTTCGTTTTGGCAATTTAGATGTTTGGAACTCTCCATTAACATGCATTCCTTTGCACATAATAGCTCCTATTCAAGATGACTTTTATTGCTTGAAATTTTGTGGAAACATGAAAACACTTACGGAAACTAGGAAGCTGACATAATGTAAGAAATATAAGCCATATTTCCTCTAGGGCCCGACCCATATGGATTATGGGGTCCGATACCGATATGAAGGGGGTTTGATGATAGCCGATATATAGGCTGATCATTTAAGTAATTTAATTTGGATGTCATATATTGCTATATGACATAGCAATATATGACATAGCAATACCAAGCGACTTCAACATCAGGAAAAAGGAACACGAGAAACTAGAGAAATACCAGGGGCTCAGAGAAGAGCTAGAGAAGGCCTGGAGAGTGAAGGCATCAGTGGTGCCCGTGGTCGTTGGGGCACTCGGGGCAGTGACCCCCAAACTGGAGGAGTGGCTCCAGCAGATCCCAGGAAATACATCAGACATCTCGGTCCAGAAAAGTGCAGTTCTAGGAACAGCAAAGATACTGCACAGAACCCTCAAGCTCCCAGGCCTCTGGTAGAGGACCCGAGCTTGGAGGAAAAAGAGAGAGACCGCGGAGGGTGAGGAAGAGTTTTTTTTAATTTTTTTATATATATATATTCATCTCTCAAATAACTTTTAGTTAACCATTTACTAACCTCTTACTTGCAGTCTTCTCTGATCAGGGGGCTATGGTTATGGGTTATGATTAGGAACCGCACATTTTTTGTTTTGTTTGTATAATTTATTGTCCCCGTAGGAAATGTTGTCCTCTGCATTTGACCCATCCTTCGATGCCACTGGGGCAGCCCGTAACGAGCCGTGGGTGACGGCAGTGCCGCGCCCAGGGACCCATCTCCATGATGTGGAGCCAGGCTGATGGTCAGAATCACCTGGATGAAGAATTCACCTATTGTACATGGTTTTAGTATGTTTTTAGTTTTTAGAAATGTCATGTAAGTTGTTAATATGCATAATTGCTAACCCTAGCCCTAAGCTGATAACAGGTTATTATAGCAAATGTTTCAATCATAGAAATATATAGAAATATCTAATACAAGTCATACCCCCTCCTGGAACCGCCACCTTAACGTGGTGGAGGGGTTGAGCCTGAATGATCCTGGAGCTCTGTTGTCGGGGCTTCGTGCCCCTGGTAGGGTCTCCCATGGCAAACAGGTCCTAGGTGACGGGTCAGACAAAGAGCGGTTCAGAAGCCCCTTATGAGAGACCAACAGGCCCGGTTAGAACCATGAGGCCGTCCTTCTGTGGACCCACCACCTGCAGGAGGAGCCATAGGGGCTGGTGCGATGTGATTTGGGCAGCTCGTACGGCTGCCCCATGACCCAGCAACGGACAAGTGGAAGAAGATGGATGGATGGATAATACAAGTCACACTTTATGGGTTTTTCTAAGGCTGATGCCGATATGCAGCGCTGATATTATTGGCCAAATTATAAAAAATGTCTTGTCTATAATCCTGTGTATGAAGCTTCTAAACTGTAAACTGTGTCAGTGTTGAACTGTGACAGCAGGGGGCGCTTTATTCGGGCATAGGGCTGATTTACTAAAAACATTCCTGTTTCGTAGGTACTAGAGATGCACCAATCCAGGTTTTCTGCTTCCGACACGATACTGGGGGTTTGAGTATCTTTCGATATTAACCAATACCAAAACCCTTTCTTAAAAGTGTCTGTGAGTTCTCTGAGTGAAAAAGTCAATGATCCTCTTTTCTCCAGTGTCAGATCAATACAGTCTTCATTTTTGTTGCAAATGAAATTTTACCATTTATCAGTTATATCAATTAATAAACTAATGTAAAAACATTAAACAAGGATCACCAGACTTTTCTACACTAAATATCCTCAGCTACATGACAGGCTTTAGGATGCATTAATATAAACAACTCACATAAAGTGATGTGATCAGTACAAACATCAGTTTCAGATCAGTTATTTCATACGCTAAAATACTTGACCTCTCCAGCCGTGGCCGATTTGATTGCATTTCTTGACGTGATCCAATCATAGTTTCTGACCAAGCTTTGATTAGTTGCCGTTAGCATTAGCATGCTGCCGCTAGCTTTTAACATACGGTTGCTAGTCGCTGCATTTTGAATTCTCCACGTTCAAAATGACATGCAGCATGTCCTTATTTACTGAGGTTTAATGAAACATCCATCCATTTTCTTCCACTTGTCCGTTGCCGGGTCGTGGGGGCAGCTGTTGGAGCTGCACCAGCCCCTATGGCTCCTCCTGCAGGTGGTGGGTCCACAGAAGGACGGCCTCATGGTTCTAACCGGGCCTGTTGGTCTCTCATAAGGGGCTTCTGAACTTAATGAAAGGAACTTAATGAAACTTGTGCTTAACAAACTTGTGTCCAACCAATTTTCACTGCGATGTTTCTCAGTTCCACTGAGGCCAAGGATGTTGTGAGAGACTCATTTTAAAGCAATGATTTGGCTCTTTCCAGACGGGAAGTCTCTGTCACTTTCGGTCTCAAAGATATCGGCTTTTATCGGCGCTAGATCGGCCGGTGACCGATATTGTAAAATGACCAAATATCGACCCGATATATCGGTCGACCTCTAATTGTGATGTATTTGAATGTTTGCATTGACTTAAAGGGGGCGTATTATGTAAAATCGACTTTTTCAAGCTTTATATCATGTTATTATGTTATTCCCTCATTAAACCATTTTAGGTGTAGCTATGCCTCAGTCCTCCTAGGAACGCCCCCACCTCCTGGAGACGCCTCTGGACCTTTCGTCACCAGCCAAGCCACCAACCACTGCTCCTCAGCTCAGCAGAGCCCCCTCCCCGCACAGTAGTGTTGTTTAGATGCCACAGCAGTGTGCTGAAGGGGGCGTGTCGGAAAGCTTCTTAAAGAGACAGAGGCCTATTTCAAGACGTTCAGTACAGCCATTTTGAGAGAGCAATTTTATTCAAGGCAGTTATTTTAATTTACTGCATATACAGACCAACAGAAGGTTACGTCATCATTGTAGTATGCTATAGACTGGTGCTATGTGATTGAAAAAAGCCCCCTCTTTAAAGAGACTAGATGCAAGTTGGTCATTTTATGCTCACTAATGCCACCTCAGGTCTTATGCGTAGCTGCAGTCTTTCTATTAAACTTGTGCATGATGGAGCTTCGGACCTGAATTAACACCTTTCTGAAGACAGTGTAGGATTTGGTGAACAGGTCTGGGCTCATTCTACACATTAGGACAAGGTTGGAACGTGTTGGGGATGAAAATACTTAGTTTTAACATGATTAATCTCTTTATAGTCCCTTTAAACACTTTACAATTGTACTTTTTGTGCAGTTTCTTCATGTGTTTTTCATTAATGTCCTGTAAGTTCATAACACAAGGGACACACACCAGTCTCTGAACACATCGTCCGTGTAATGTGTCGGGGGGATTGGCACTTTCAATAATGGCTTTTTCATCCTTTATAGAAGGTGATTCGAGGTCAATCTCTCTCTGTCTGATCAGGTCTAAAGTGCACTCTCATATTTCTAATGGCTTTTCACAGGGGCTGAAGTAAATCCAGACGACAAACGCAACACAAGATGCAAGAACCCTTTTATTCACAAAATATATATAAGGGGAATACATGAGTGTCTCCCACGCTATAGGGAGAATTCTACCAGTGCTTTGCAGTAGGAGTGGACTCAGAGACAGTAGAAAGACAGTGGACGGCCTTAAGGAACGTTTAGGCATTAGCGACGAGAGACACATGTGGAAGCCTCTAGTGTGGAAGAAAACTATGGAGCGATGAGCGGCGACACTTTAAAAAGTAAATATCAAGCTTAAATGACTTGAATTGAGGAAATGTTTCTTATTTGAGCAGTTTTCACTCATTTGGACTTTTTTCCTCATCTGACCAAGAATACTTTGCTTGTTTGATCACGTTTCAGACTAGTTCTAAGGTTTTAAAATAATAAAGTAAAACTGCTAATGGGATAAGACCAATCTTCTTACCCCATTGGCAAAGAAAATAACCAGAAATAAAGACGAAAAATATTGAAACAAGTCAGAAACCTCTCAGAACAAGTGAAATAATCTTAGTCAAAACTAGTCAAAACAACTCAAATTTGGATCATTATGCTCAAATTGAGACATTTAAACTAGTTAATTACTTTTTGCAGTGGGCCATTTGATCTAAAATGAGTCAGAATACAGGAAAACACTGGAAAAAATGAAATCTTATCTTAGACAAAAATGACTTAAAAGTGCTTGAATTATTGGAGTTTGTTCTGATTTTGAGTAGGTTTGGACTATTGACTTGCCAATGGAACTAGACAGATTTTTCTTGTCTTTGACTTTTTGTCCCATTTCAAAAATGTTGTGTCTTATTTTAAGTGTTCAAGTTAATTTCTCTTATTTTAAGCAAATTAATGCTTGTTCCATTGGCAATCTTATTTCAAGACAAGTCCAAACCTACACAGAATCAGCAATAAAAGTCTTATTTCAAGCACATTTCAAGCCATTGTTCTAAGATAAGATGGCATTTTTTGCAGTGAAGTTCCTGTGATTTGTTCAAATGTTTCCGGGGGAGGACCTCCCAGACCCCCATATACTGTATTTCCCTCTGATAGTCTCGATATAAAACCTCAATGGATCGGTTATTGACATGTCATGGGTAAGACTTGGTTTAGTCCTGGTTCGACGCTGGCATAGTTGTCTAGTAATTCATATCTTCCTAAAACTTGGTTGGAATGCCAAATAAATATATTTTTGACCAGTGCCATTGTACAAGTCAAAATTAGAAATACTGCAAAAACTACTATACTCCATAAGCATTTATCATGTATACAACTAGCTATCCCTGTATTTTAGAGCTCTACAAACATGTACTTAAATAAACGTGACTCTTGCATTGGTATAGCAGGTAATATATCAGCCTTGATCCATTTGAATGCCTCTGAACATGTCTACTCTGCGCACAACGGACTGAATCCTCATTTGAAAGCTAATCTCAGTCGCAATAACCGTCTCCAGTATTATGTTATGCTGCCCTAGTTCAGTATTGTGGTCTAAACATATTACAAGTTCACCACGTATTACCATCACGTTAGCATTTAGCATGACCACTGCGACGCTCAAAAACACCTCCACTGTTTCTCTGCTGTCCGTGAGTGGGCTACACATGCATTTAACTGAACAATAATCCCATCTCTATATCGTATATAAAGAAGTGCAAATGCCGTATAGGAGCACATCGTTTCACAGCAGTTTATATAAGAATACATAGTAAACTTTTATTTCATTGTTAATTCTCCATGCTGTAAATGCCATTAACTTTAAATAGTCACTGAGGAGTGCATCATGCTGGAATTCGTTAAGGGGTGTTTGCACAACACATCAACTCAGGGCGGGGACGGTCGGCTTGGTCTCGGCTTTCAACTCAGGAGGAAAGGAAGCGGAATAAACATTGAGGCGAGACACTAATATATTTAGACATGCTGTATCAGTTTGATTACGGGACAGAAAATGTATTTTGCAAGTTTTCTGTCATTGTGTGTTTTCCTGACCAATATTTTCTGATAAGAAATCGAAATAATGAATAGAGCCAGGTTTCAGTTTATGTTTTTTTTTAGTTGACATGCAAAGATTTTTTTTCAGATGGGATTTTGGATATCTTGTTTGGTAGTCAAAGTAAAAACATTTGTTTTACCTTGATTGTTTTTAGGTTTAAAGCCAAATGATAAATATATATTATATATCTACCTGGATGATGAGGGACAATCTGTTTGTATAAAGCAGTACTAAGTAACTCATGCCCCTAGAGGCCATAAGCGCCACTGCAGGTGTCGTAGCATGTCGCGTTTTTACTCATTAATTGTCCGTGAGAGTAAATACTACGCTGACAGAAAAGACAAAGGGACAGAGGGATATTGTTCATCCAATTACACAATGGAAGTAATTTTTTTTCACACAAACTTGGCTGTAAATACTGTTTAAATGGCGCTAGCCCACAGTTAGCTTTGCCCGTTAGCCTGTTAGCTTCTTCTTCTTCGTGATTCCATTAGTGTGTATTGGTGGCTCTGACCTGGTGGCAGGGAAGTTGGAATTGTGGTTTTCTGTCCAGACCCCCCAATCATCCCATTAACACTTGTATTACCCCCAGAGGGACGACGGAAAGGATTTATTAAGGTAAACAAGTTACTTAGTACTGCTTTAAATCAACGTTTGGCAAGTTCTGCCTGGTGACTGTGCAATCTACAATACCTGTTGCACTGGAGGATGTCACCACCCAATCTAACGTCTATGGGAATTGGCCTCTGAGGAAAGAGAGTCGGATGAGTCTTGAAACGTCGGGCAACTATGAAAAATGTCCAGTTGAAATGTTTTGAACTTTCAATCTTCCAAATGAATTATTGGAAAAGATCCCCCTGGCGGACTTTCGTTATTTGCATCCTCCAAAAAAGAAATTATGATATTCTGCTTACGTAGCATCGCTAGTCAAGAAAACCTCATAAAATCAACTTCATAAAGAGTGAGTCTATTTTCTTTCTTTGTCATTAAACCAAGACTAATTAAATGTACATGTTACTTTTGCAATGACAAAAATATGTAACCGACAAGTGAAAATGTCATGGAAGGCCAGACCAAACCCACCGTCCCGTGTTACAGTACTCCACATCGACCTGTCTACGCATCGACAACACACAGGATTATGCAACATTAGTTAAATAAGTGCAATATCGTTTGGCACAGTTTCAGATAAATATGAGTCGGTTGTTCATTGTAAACACACGAGAGAGTGCTGGGCGATGACACGATGGAGGGGAAAGATGATCAAACGTATCGATGCAGAAAATTCAAAATAAACGTGATTTAAAAATAGTGAGCGGGAGGTTTGTAAAGTTGCTTTGTTCGTGAGATGATTCAGATCCTTTCAAAGTGCAAATTCAAGAAATCTTCCCTGACTCTGTGACCGGCGCGGATAAAATGAGAACTAGCACTATTTACAGAATGAATAAATACATAAGTGTATGGCGTCAAATGAGGGTCTGCTTTAACGTAATGGTAAAAGAGGTTTTGTAAACGTAGGTTGTCAGTATTGTAATCGTAAAGAGAAAACTGTAAATGTAACTCTAAACTCCATAAACGAAAAAAGTATCATAAATAGAAAACAAATATTGTAAACGTAAAACTTTCATTTACGCTTCTTCTTTTCATGCTTCATTTTACAAGCGACGGTTACGCTACATTTTTTTCTGACCCTTTTTTTAATGGGGGCGGGCTCAACGCTCATTGGCTGGAGTGACAGGATGTGACGTCATCGCTATAAGCTGAAATCAAACGCACACTACAGACTCTCTCAGACAAAAAGGCAATAATCCCGGGAGTTTTGTTCATTCATGTGAAATCCATGTTTAATAAAACGTATCTGAGTCATATTTATCCATAAATGTTCCACTGTCCTTTGAGTTTAGTCGGTGTTTATCGCAGAAATACATTATTCCCGAATTTTAGTGAACTTATAGTAGAAGTAGTCACTCATTCTGCTGGGGTTCCGGGTTCTGACACTCTATATAGAATACAGTCTACTATATAGGGCCTTTGTAGTGAATGAGGGTTAGGGACTAGGGTGGACATTCGGACACAGCCTCTGTAGTGTGTGTTTGATTTCAGCTTATAGTGATGACGTCACATCCTGTCACTCCAGCCAATGAGCGTTGAGCCCGCCCCCATTAAAAAAAGGGTCAGAAAAAAAATTATCGTAACCGTAACTTGTGAAGTGAAGCATGAAAAGAAGAAGCGTAAAATGAAAGTTTTACGTTTACAATATTTTTTTCTTTTTTCGTTTATGGAGTTTAGAGTTACATTTACAGTTTTCTCTTTACGATTACAATACTGACAACCTACGTTTGCAATACCTCTTTTACGTTAAAGCAGACCCTAATTTGACGCCATAGAAGTGTGGGTAATGAGGGAATAAGACTGAAAATAAAGAGCCAATTCTAGTTAAAGTTTGTTCTACTCACTGCAGACATAGGCCGCAAAAATCCACAAATATCAAACATGAAGTAACTCACGACAAAAGTAATCAGGCACGGCAAAATGATGAAACAAAATTAAAAAGTTTGGGACCGTTTCAGTCTAATATTATGATACATTTGGCTCGACAAACTCAACTCGGCGAAAGCTTTCACCAAACAAAACAAAAACAAAAAACGTGAGAATGGATCGTTGAGATGAATGACCCAGCACTACGGAGGTAACATTAGCTTATACTACGCTCGTCTTCATGGTCCTCTCGTCTGGAGGGGTGGGCGTCATGCAAGAGACACAGGTCCATATCACAGTATTCACACGAGCGTCAGACACACTCGAAATAAATTAAATAACAAAATGATAAAGAAAAATGAAACGCAGACTATAATGAAATATATTGTTTTCTCTTCCACCTTTCTAACTGAAAGAAATACGCCTTTTCTCTCCATTTTTAATCCTACGTTAACGTAATTATTGATTAAATACAGTTATTTACAATCAACAGAAAAATAGGTGGAGGATTATTCTGTAATATATCAAACTAAATCACTTCTCTCTTTGTTTTTTGAGCGTGGTTTAGCCCAGGTGTTCCCAAAGTGACTCCGGGGGGTTATGCGGTCCTGGGTAAAGGTCTCAAAATGATTTCTACATGAAAGGGGAAAAAAATGCCAGGAGCGGCACTAAAGGGGGGGCTGGGGTGGCACTTGCCCCCACCCTCACCTCTGAGAATTTGACTGGCCACCAATGTTAATGTCGATGAGAAAATGATGCTCTTATAATTTTGTCAAAGCAGTGTTAATTTCGTCGACTAAAATATTTAGTCTTAATTTTAGTCAAAGTGATATTTCTGACGACTAAAATTGGACTAAAACTAAATTAAAAGTTTTTCATGAGACTAAAACTGTGACTAAAATGTCCAGATATTTTAGTCGACTAAAATAAGACTAAATCAAAATGAAAAGGAGAGACTAAAATCATCCAAACTTCTATTGACCGTCTGAAAGAGCCTCATATCATGTAAATTCTCTGCCAAAGGAACAGCTCTGAGCTTTGTTCATGTGGAGCAGCTCCATGAAGCAGAGGAGCTGATTAAATATGATTATAATGAATATTACAAATGCAAAGTCGACTAAATTTGTCGTAAATTTAGTCAACTAAATTTACTTACAATTTTAGTCGACTAAAACTAGACTAAAATTGAATATATTTTTTGACTAAATCTCGACTAAAATTGAATTACATTTTCGTCAAAAGACTAAGACTAAATCTAAATTAAAATATGTTGTCAAAATTAACACTGTGTCAAAGTAATTTTTTGCTGGCTAAACTATGACAAAATAACAATGAAAAGGAGAGACTAAAATCATCCAAACTTCCAGTGACAGTTTGAAAGAGCCTCATATCGTTTACGTTCAGTGCCAAAGGATGTTCATGTGGAGAATAAACATGAAGGACCTTGATTAAATATTATATTAAATATGTGCCACCACACGCAGGAAACGTCACCTCTTAACCCCCGCCTGAACCGAGTGCATTTTCTCCAGTTCAGCTTTACCTGAATCTAAAAACGTCTTGAGTAGAGTGACGGAAACGTGACAGAAAAAAAATCCATGAAAAAGTTATAAAAATATGATGGAAAAAGTGCGACAAAAACCCACAGAAACGTGACAAAAAAAGAGGCATAAAAGAGCGACAGAAATGAGACGAAAACAGGGATGAAAATGCAACAAACGAGGGATGAAAACGTGAGAAAAAACATTGGTGAAAAAGCAACGGAAAAAAGTCAAAAAGTGATGACAACGCGTCAACAATGAGCAAAAAAAAATAGTTTAGATGAGTTTTGTAGGCTTTGTTAGCTTTCAAATCAAGCGTTATTCTGGCCTATAGGCTTTAACCGTTTAGATTTGGGTAAAGCTGAAGTGGGGAAAACTCAAAAAAATTGTAAAAAAATATGTTTCCAATCAAAAAAAGTAAAAATACAAATGTGAAAATCCTGAAATTATATCATTAAAAATATTAGTTAATTATTAATTACTCTCATTTTACCAAAAAAAACATGACAGTTATATCTGATGGAGAGTCATGTGTGTCCCAGTTCTTCTGAGTCATGGTGGACCATGACAGATGTGGACAGGACTGTGGTAGATGTAGTTTTACTTAGAAAATAAGAAAATAGTTACTATAGTAACTGTACTATAGTAAATGAACCTCATGAGCTTCTTCTGTAACATCTGTCCACATCAGTCCTGCTGCACCACGACTCAGAGGAACTGGGACAAACATGACTCTACAGCAGATACAAATGACATGGGTTTGGTTTTGTAGAATGAGAATAATTAATAATTAACTGACATTTTAATCACACAAATTCAGCAGAAGTGTAATGTCCTAAATGAGAATCTCCATGACTTCCTTCTTCACTTCTCAGTTTGTGACTGAAGAGCAATGAGGCTTCAGCCTTTTTACAGAAAATAAAGGGTCACTATTTAGCGTCATGTTACTGTCACTCACGGTGTCTGACCTACAGTGTAACTCTGAAGCCAATCAAATCACAGTGACTCAGAGTGGGTTGGGCTCAAATGGGCACCAAACGCCAAGATCCAAACTCTGAGACTAAAAATAATAAAACCCTGGGCTTAAGAGGTTAACTCCCCCCCGCCCCTTCAGTCGTCAAGTGGCCACCCCATTTAGGTACTTTGGTCCCCCCAGTGAAAAATTCCTGGCTCCGGCACTGGAAAATTCTACATTTTCAAATATAAAAACTTGATATTATAAACGTTTTGCTTCTGGATGAGGCCTTCACCTTTTTTACATTGTGGATCCCGGGTTTTTTTGCCTGGCAATGTTGAAAAGGTTTGGGAACACCTGATATAGCAAACCATGGCCCTTGACAACTTTGATTAGCCCCCAGGCTCCCCGCTGAAACTGTAGAAGACATTTTTAATATTATAATGATTACTACTCTGTCAAAAGTTATACGCCGTCATAACTTCTACAGAAAACATTTGGAGCGAGACGTACTTGACATTAAGGTTGCAAGGTGCACAGGATACGCAGCAAAACATGCCAACAACGCACCAAATTGATTGATTGATTCACCACATTGAAGGTTGCTGCCATAAAACACGTATGATACAGTATATATGACTGTCAAAGAGATGCCCTTGACCTCTCTTTTTTTTACTGTTTTTCCCTCAGTTTGAATTCCTCTGATCTAGTTCTACTGGTAAATTAATATGTTTCCCTCAAAGTTATAGTAAAATAACTCAAGAATAAATGAATACAAATAAACCATGACCCGAACCACTCAAAACAACATTCAGGTCATTTGGACTCGGACATCTCTGGTTTGCAGTGGCGCTTCTATTGTCCGTTCTGTGCGAGCGACTGGCGTTAGACGGATCTGCGCTGGCTCTGCGCGTGTGTCCGGTTGACGATGTCCTGGTACATTTTGGAGCGGAGGAAGCGGGGGTAAGAGTCCTTCTCCATCAGGCTGAAGACCTTGGACTGGACCTCGTTCAGGCAGGTCGGGTGGGCTCCATCAGCAGGGTCCGCTTGGTCCTCTCCCTCGTGCGGTAGTCGATATTAATCTGCAAAAAAAAGAGTCTAGTTTAATCAATCAATCAATCAATGGTTTTGTATAGCCCAATATCATAACAGGAGTTGCCTCATAGGGCTGCACCGAACATTAAGGCAATAAAACAGAACAGTAAATAAGACAATGTAAAGTTCAGGTGAATCAAGTATCCAGGCAAACATAATGTCCAAATAAGCGTCACCTAGTAGTCCAGCCTTGATGAAACAAAGGCATGAATACGTTTTTCTGCATCACTCTAGGTAGGATATTTCGTATTTTAGCAATGTTGCGCAGGTGAAAGAACGCAATTTTACAAGCCTGGTTTATATGTGTTTTAAAAGAGAGGTCTTGGTCAAACAGAACTCCAAGGTTTTTTACTGTAGAGCTCGTTGATACGCTAACATTATCCAGGGAGATGATCTGCTGAGATAGAGACTCTCTTAGTTTTTGAGGACCTAATATAATAACCTCGGTTTTATCAGGGTTAAGGAGGAGGTAATTTACAGTCATCCAGGTGTTAATGGCTTTTACGCAGGAACTAAGCGTATGTAATTTATCTGTCTGACCTGGTTTCATTGATAAGTACAGCTGTGTGTCGTCCGCGTAACATTGAAAATTTATATTGTGATTTCGGATTATGTTACCTAATGGAAGCATGTACAATATAAATAAAATTGGCCCGAGAACTGAGCCCTGTGGCACCCCATAGCACACTTTGGAACACGGTGTAGACTGTTGGTTTACATTAACAAATTGGTGCCTATCAGATAAGTAAGATTTAGAAATACATTGCCTGACCAAAGTCGTCTCATTAAAAAAAATAGGTACAAGCCTCAACAAAAGCCACACTGCCTTTGCTCTGCCCGATCCTGTCAGATCCCGGAAGCTAAGCAGGTAGGGCCTGGTCGGTACTTGGATGGGAGACTGTTTGGGACCAAGAAGCCTGGGTTAATGTAGTGAGTGGTTGGTGGTGGTGGGAGGGGCCGATGGCGTCAATCTACCCCAGGGTAGCTGTGGCTACAATAGTAGCTTACTATCACCAAGTATGGAGTGAATGAAGAATGCAATGTAAAGTGTCTTTGAGCGTCCAGAAAGGCGCTATATAAAACTGCATCATCATCATAATTATTGGATTATTGCTGCGTGGGTGATCTGATGTCTTTTAGCTGCATGTGGTGTGAAACTCAGCTTGAGGGGATTCTCATTTTTGAAACAAAAGACAAATTCTACTGTAGTGGAAAAGAGTATGATTGAGATGGGTAAAGTTTTGGCATGCATCAATCAGAGAAAACATCTGGATATTGATTAAAGAAATGACTAAAATTGGCACAAAAACTATCTAACACATTATTTACATATTATTTAGGGACAGCAGGGAATCATCGTCTTTGAGGAAGAACTGTGGTCGGGAATAATCCTGAATGATCGAGATCGTGGGATCAAATAGGAGAAAAGCAACTGCTTGATGTCAATGCCAGGATTCATCAGGTTCAGGGAACCCCATTGTGAATCTTTGGGATGTGCTGGAGAAGGCTTTGCGTTGTGGTCACACTTTCCCATCATTACCACAAGATCTCGGTAATGAATGCAACACTGGATGGTAGAAATAAATCTTTTGACATCGCAGAAGCTCCTTCCTCTCCTTCCTTTTCAGTCTTTCACCATCTTCTCTTCGTTTGTCCCTTTTTTGTTTCCTGGCCTCTTGTGACGCCTCCACTGTGCTGCAGGCGTGGGGGAGAGCAAGTTTCAGAAGCAAACGTCCTTTACTCAATCAAGTTGTGTAGTCGATATTTGAAATAGAAAATTCCTAGACGACTGAGAGCCGACACCAGGGGTAGGTTAACCTATGATAGAGGGCTGGTTTTGGAAAGTTTGAGAATTTTTGCCGTGCGTTTTTTTCCAGCTGCCAGTGTTCATATACTACAACTTTAGACACATGCATAAGTTCAAACTTTAGAACTTATATCAGGGCTGATCCTAAAGTATTTGAAAACCCACCTCTCTGGGAGCCTTCACGTCGATGAACTCATTGTAGATCTTGCTGGCTTTGGAGGCCAGTTTGGTGGAGCCCTTGACCTTCTTGTAGTCCTCGCAGGCCATCCAGAACTCAATGTTCTCATCGCTGAACTCTGACTTCAGGAAGGTCCGGAACACCACCAGTCCATCTGCAGAAGACAAGAAAAGTCCACGTCATTGGAGCAGATGTGGAACTTACTTTTGTTCAGACTTCCATGTGTTTTTGCTAAACTGTGGGCCGAGGCAGGTAGAGGCAAAAAGTAGGAGCACAAAAAGTGACCTGAAGTGAAATTATTATACGGCCCTTCACAATGCAAGTAGAACGCTCCATTGATTTGAATGTGATTTCCCAACGTTCTACCGGTCATTATTTTCTGATAGAAGACCTCTGAAAAAAATAATGACCGCTGCCAATGGCAACGGAGTTTGTGCTTGTAATACAGGTCTTTCATATCACTCTGCAAGTAGTAGTAGCGGACAGGCGGACACTATCTCTGTCCCCGTCCATAAGAGCGACGTTGGGGGAATCGCTCGTGAAGTTAACGGGAGTCCGGCTTTCAACTTACCCAGAGATTCACCACCATTCCTCCTCTCCAACTGCACCTTCAACTAAGTAGCTAGGCTAGCAATAAGTAGCTAGCCGTGCTGCTACTAGCCTCGCCACACTGCCTGGAATCAACAAACATTGCCGGGCAACGCGAAAACTTTTGGGAACTATTTGCCGCGGAAATCATTAAATAAACCTTTCTGCCTTCATGAAAGTGTATGAAGTTTATTTGTGTGTGTACAGTTGGCAAACAGCCGTATAATAAGCGGGATAATGTATAGAACGCCGGTCATTATCGGGAAAATAAGTACCTTCAGGGCGAGACCAGACCCAGTTCGCCCTGTCGGTACTTATTTTCCCGATAATGACGGGCGTTCTGTACATGATCCCTTACGTAAAAGATGTCTTGGAGAAAATACATGATTGATTAGTCATTGTTTGAGCAAAAAGTCTGATTTATGTTTTAGTGTTGAAAATACAAAAAATACAGATATTTCCAGAAAGAATGTACCCTAAAATGATGCATAATTAACCATTCCTAATACAAGAAATGTACAGCAATTGAATGCGCCTTGGTCCGAGTAGGTTTTGTTTTTTGTTATCCAAGACCGAACGGCATTTCTTAGAGCCCACTATCCAGATTTCATTCACCGAACGCTTCCTGAAAGTCGTGTTTTTCGTATGATTTAGGCATAATGGACCTAATCTACGGTTGAAACATTTTGTTCCCAGAAGCGACGCCACTATCCAGCTGAAGCAGCCGGTTTATCTTTGCCCTGATAATTGCTTCATTAATGCCTCTCCCGGGTCTGTAAAAAACATGAGGAGGTGGGCTGGAGTCTAGCAGGACTGGGTCACAGCGACATATCATCTCAACCTGTCTGTTTGACCCGTAAACAGAAGTCGGCGCATTACTCCGCATCACAAATAGACACTGATCATCCATGTAATTATATAAGCAAGGTCCTCACCGTTTTGGATCAACATCTCATTTTCTAACAGGTTTGACCTCCCCCTGAGATTCTCTCTCTGAACCGTGGCTTCAGATGTGGAGGAAGAGAACGTCATTTATGTACCTACTCCCGTCTGTAGCCGTTTCTATCGCTTGGCTGTAGTGATGTGACGTTCATGACCGACTGGCTCTTTTAAACGGCTCTTTAAGGTGAACGGTTTGAACAGGATCTCAGTTGTGAAAAGAGCCGGATCTTTTTTTTTTTTCAGTCAATTTTCCCCAGAACTCCCTCGAACGAACACAAGAATCAGCCCAACAACGGAGCAGACGACACAAGTGGAAGCTTTCTGCGCTAAAGTCAAAGCTAAAATGCACTAAAATGATTTGTCAGACAGTCTTTTTATTAGTTTTTCAAAGCGTAAATATCAATCCCATTGTAATTTCCGAGGATTTAAATAAAAAGAAGTGGGCCTTTTATTGACCGCGTCTTAAATATTGTGCGTTATCTGGCTGGCGTCATTAAAATGCTATTGGAAAAAGAGCCAGTCTTTTAAACGGCTCTTTGAATTAATGAACGGATCCCAAAGCCTCGGCTTCCAGTGAAGAGCCGTAAATCCCATCACGGCTTGGCTGTGAAAGTGTGAAAAATTGTATTTATTTCAAAAGTTAGAGACCACCGTGATAAAAGTAAAGATGTGATGCTGATCACTCATACAGCCACTGGGTCACTACAGGGTCAGGATCAACTTCTTTTTTTTTCACTTAAGTTCACACATTAACACATTAGACACAGTTTTTGCTAAAACACAGTTAACAAATTTAAGATTTTGCTGAAGATTATCCCCAGTTTTCTTTAGTTTGACCATTTTTGTGATGTTCATAGTTTCACTTCCTTATTGGACATCGACAGGAAGTGACATCGAAGAAGGTTAAAGGGAGGGTATTATGTAAAATGGACTTTTTCAAGCTTTATATCATGTTATTATGTCATTCCCTCATTAAACACATGCCTGGAGTGTTGCCTTGGCTCATTCACATATTTTTGAGTAATCAGTAAAAACTTAGACGGCAGCCATTTTAGGTGTAGCTATGCCTCAGTCCTCCTAGGAACGCCCCCACCTCCTGGAGACGCCTCTGGACCTTTCGTCACCAGCCAAGCCACCAACCACTGCTCCTCAGCTCAGCAGAGCCCCCTCCCCGCACAGTAGTGTTGTTTAGATGCCACAGCAGTGTGCTGAAGGGGCGTGTCGGAAAGCTTCTTAAAGAGACAGAGGCAATTTTATTCAAGGCAGTTATTTTAATTGACTGCATATACAGACCAACAGAAGGTTACGTCATCATTGTAGTATGCTATAGACTGGTGCTATGTGATTGAAAAAAGCATAATACCCCCTCTTTAACAATTTTAAACTGTTGCCGTGCAACCATGTTAAGTGTGATGTCACAACTTCCGCTTCCGGGTCCTAGCAGACGGGCAAATATGCGAGAAAAAAACATTAAAAACTCTTAAAAACAACCATCAGTATTTCTGAAATTCAACAGAGAGTTACTGAAGCTACTTATTTCTCAGACTCATTAGCCAAAAATGCCGCACCTACTGCTAAAAAAGTCATATTTACTAAAGTCGCTACTTTCGGGGTTAGCGTAGCTGCTGCGCTGTTAGCATTATTTTTTCTCCGCTAACCCGGAAGTACCGATTTTGGTAAATATTACTTTTTTAGCAGTAGGTGCAGCATTTTTGGCTAATGGGCCTGATAAATAAGTATGTTCAGTAACTCTCTGTTGAAATATTGATTGTGGTATTAAAGAGTTTTTTGTAGTTTCTCGCACATCTGCGGACCCGGAAGTAGAGCTGTGACGTCACCACTTAACAAACGTATGGGAAATGAATCAGTCAAACTGCTATGGAATGTTTCCTTCTTCTAGGTCACTTCCTGTCAGCAGCTTAAAAATTCAAATAAAAATAACTTTTCTGCCCAACATTGCTTCATTAAAATTGCTGCTTCACTGAAAAAAATGATAACTATGCAACTGATGAACTTGCAACTGATGAATCCATCTAAATAAGTCATATTTTCAAGAGCATTAAAATCTGTCATATTTAAAGAGTACAATGATGACACGACAAACTACATTTGTTCATCAGGAATCCCTTTGGAATGAGCTGAACTATATAAAGCCACGTGCATGTGCCTGCGTCCTTTATTTAACATGAGACAATGTACAATGTGGTCCACGAGCGTTACCAGAAATGTTAAAATCCCCTAGTTTGGAATGGGCCGGACTCACGTCGTGTTCCTTCAGTAATAAGGTTTGTGACTCGGGACACGAGGTCAGAGTTGACACAGACTGGAGCGTGCAGCGGCGGGCGATGTGCCAAAAGACCTGATTAGATTAGCCCCATGAATGCACCACCGCCACAGGGAACACTCAGTTCACCGACCCCGCACCGCTTTACGGTCATTCACGAGAGGACGGCTGCGCTAACGTCTCAATTCTATTTGGAAAACACCTAGAATATGAAGACAAAGGCTGGAAAGGCTCGCAACTATCAAACAGAAATAGCGTTAGCTCGCAGCCTTGCTTGCCTTGTCTTTAAAAGCTAGAAATTAGTTTTGTCCTCCTTATTGGCATTGTAAACTCAGACATTTGTGGAAAGATTACTGTGCATCTAAATATGAAGCGCTGTATCAGTTTCATGATGTTGCAGGCGAGTTTTCTGGCATTTCTGAAAAAGTGACCCTGCAGGTTGTGAAATGTGCCTGTGACGATTTATCTTCCTTATTTATTTGTTAGTCTGTGCAAAGCTGCTACTGCTCTTATTCCATTTACAAAGTTATGATAGATAAATAACTGATGTCCACTATCAATAATTATCCATCCATCCATCCATTTTCTTCCACTTGTCCGTTGCCGGGTCGTGGGGCAGCTGTTGGAGCTGCACCAGCCCCTATGGCTCCTCCTGCAGGTGGTGGGTCCACAGAAGGACGGCCTCATGGTTCTAACCGGGCCTGTCTGACCCATCACCTAGGACCTGTTTGCCATGGGAGACCCTACCAGGGGCACGAAGCCCCCGACAACAGAGCTCCAGGATCATTCAGGTCAAACTCCTCCACCACGTTAAGGTGGCGGTTCCAGGAGAGGATCAGCAATTATCACGTTAATTAAAAATAAACTATTATTATTATTAATATTATTATTATTATTATAGCAAATCAATCCTCTTGGCTTTAAAGAAATAGCCTATAGATACTGCCTGTGATTTATTGCCTTAAAAAAAAAATTGGAAATGAGCCCATGGTTACAATCCGGTGTGGCTTATTCATTAACATGCACTGTCCCAACCAAATTAACTGAATAAATGGAGTCGATATTTATTGACTAGGTTCGGGAGCAGGACCTGTCCGGTAGCACAGCAGTTAGCGCTCGTGCCCCACAGCTAGAAGGTGCTGGGTTCGATTCTCACCTGGATGGGGCTTTTCTGTGTGGGAAACTGAAGCTACTAACGTAGTTTACCACCACTGAGTGTGGGGTGAAAGTCCAAATATTTCATGTGAAGCGCTTTGTGACCGTGTCTATGAAAGGCGCTATATAAATAAATAATATATATATTAAAGAATTATATATATAAATAAAAGTTATTCTTCTTCTCCAGGACCGCGCCTCAACCTATCACACTTGCACACCAACCACTCTCGCTTTCACCTAACCACGCCTCAAATGACCCATTACCCATGATACCAAGCCAAGCCTCGTCATCTCAGTCTGTGTGAAACTGTCGTCCCTCCATTCATGTCTTTTCTATTTCAGCACTGATTCTTCTGCATCGAGGGGGGTCCGAAGAGCTGGGCTCATCTGAGACGGAGCCCCCACCCACAGTCTCGCCCAGTTTGACTCCACACTATAACCTTGTGAATAAAATCTTAATTGCACTTTGTTGTGGTGCGGTCCTTGCTAATGAATAAACCATGGTTATATATTGTTCTGTGCAAAAGTTTACACCTGCTGCTTCAACGTACTCATTTCATGGACATAGTTGAGATAAATATGACAGCGCTCGCTAAACGCAATCATTTGCATTTCCCCCACTTTGTGCCGTTTTTTAGAAACACACATATCAACTGCACCTGCTTTTTGCTCCACTTTAGTACACTGTACCGTGTTTGTATGTGTTCAAACGCTTAGTAAATGACCCCAATGTGTTTTATTGACTTATTCTGTTTATTTATTGGAAGGTCGGCCACATATCTTGTCAAACTCCTAAATGTTAATGCTTGAGTTCTGTAATTACCGTTACTTTGACTGCAGGAAGTCTTTAAAGGGGGGTATTATGTAAAATCGACTTTTTCAAGTACAGTAGTGTTGTTTAGATGCCACAGCAGTGTGCTGAAGGGGGCGTGTCGGAAAGCTTCTTAAAGAGACAGAGGCCTATTTTGAAGACGTTCAGTACAGCCATTTTGAGAGAGCAATTTTATTCAAGGCAGTTATTTTAATTTACTGCATATACAGACCAACAGAAGGTTACGTCATCATTGTAGTATGCTATAGACTGGTGCTATGTGATTGAAAAAAGCATAATACCCCCTCTTTAACAGTTCACATTGTCAGGACACGAGATCGACGCCATGTTCTAGTATCTGTGTGTTCACCTGACACGGCCTTTGCCCTCTCATAACCCTCTCCATACATGCGCCTCATGCATGCCACAGCCGTGTTTGTGCAGGGAACATAATGTGGCCCACCTCGGTGCTGCTCGGTCAATTGAATCATGAAGCCCAGGTGTTTACTGTGTGCACTGTGACTGCGCTGCTCTCATAGCCCATTACCTCCTAATGCCCATATGTAATGCACTGTGTCAACACTGCTGCGTAAACCAACAGCTTTCTCCCAGGAGAAATCACAATAGGCTTTCTGGGTCTGGTTTATGTAAATGATTTCATAATACATAATGTAATAGTGCAGCCTATTGTGACAAACCAGCTTCCAGGAAAAAGCATGTTTTGTACAATAATAGGTGATCTGACCACATTAATTGTCGATAATTGGAATTGATTAAAAAAAATATATAGATTTTCAAACTTCCTACAAATATAATGTTCTGGGAAACCCCTGGGATTTATCCTGTTGTTTTCCATCAGCTGTGGACAGATTATTGAAATCTCCCAAACACAGGGAACCCACTATATTTGATTAAAAAGAGATTTTCAATTGGTTAAATGGGGTTTGATGCACTGAATCGTGAAGCATTTTAAGCACTTTAGTTTATCCCATTAAAGAAATTACAGCCACAAGTTCAGAGTCTTTGGAGTCTTCTGACAGAACAGTTCTACCACAGCTGTTTGCAAAACCATATGAAAAAAAAAATGCATTAAATAATATTCCCTGCACTTCTTTCTTGACCGGTTGCGAACCAATATGTTTTTATGCTTGTTTTGGGGATTTATACACATTTTTTCCCCCATTAACCTGCCAAGTAAATAACATCAGAAGCGTGTTATCAAAAACAGATTAAAAAATATAGTGTCTCGAAGAGAGGGACTAATCCATGATTTATCTCCAGCAGGTTAGACGCTCATGTCTCACTGGCCTAAACGAGACGTTTTACAAAGCTCAAATCTGGAACAGTTTTGTTCAAATCTGGGCTGAAAAGGTCGGTTTAACTGAAGGATGAGATAAATTGTGCCATTTTGAAATATAAATTATGTTTTATAGATTTTATTTGCCTTTAAAGGAGCTATATCATGCTAAATCACTTTTGGAGTTTTTACCATGTTGTTTTGCTATTTCCTTCTCAAAAACACCCCAGAGCGGTTTTTGGCTTCATTCACGCAGTTCTAAGTAATCCTCCTGAATCCTGCTCTCTGAGCAGCTGCTCCGCCCTCTCCTGGTAAACCACTGAGCTGTTCTGTTGTGTCGTCACAAAGGAACGGAAGTGCTCTACGTCTGTAATGTAATGCCTTACGGCCTGATTTTAATTTATAAAACAGCATTTTCATTATTTTTGTTGTAAGAGAGAAATAAATAAAAATATAAAAAGGAACTCTCTGATGCGTCTGTGTCCCACGAGACTAAACAACGCACCCCCGGCTGGAGATCCATGGATCGGAGCATAAGTGTTGTTTTTGAAGACTGAGCTCTTTCTAACCTACTCTGGACACGCCTGTTCTTTTTTCTTACCGAATGATAATGTCACGGGTTCGCATTTGGCTACGAGAGGAACAGGACTATTCAACCTTCCTAAAGAAGAGTGCACTCGCCAGAAGTTGGAATTTCTTTCTGGGATTAAGCGACTTTATCAACCAACCTGATGGATGCTTGGTGAACCTTGGCCAGAATCAAAGTGGATTAACTTTTATAACCAACGCGATCCCATAACCCGATGGGGAGGCCAGACTGAGCAGTGAGTCAATCAAAACACGTGTTAGCATGTGTGTTAGTGTGTTAGGTGTGTGTTAGCATGTGTGTTAGCATGTTAGCATGTGTGTTAGCCATTTATTGAAACTGTGGTTGCACATGTCGAACTCTTTATAACTGGCATTATGTGTTTGAAAGTAATTCACTTTTTGCAAAGCTATATTTTATATTTATAATACTGTAAATGTGGAATGAGCGGAGAGAGAGGGGCGGAGTTAATGAATCAAAGCGTCTTGTCTTCCGGGTAGGGAAAATACCCCCCAAAAATACTTATATTTCTCTCAAAAATGAGTACTCCATAGTGATAGAGGTACAATATATCATATACATGCCTATACTTTACTTTGGAATGGCTAAAATAGCAGGATACAGCTCCTTTAAAGTACAATTCTATTCACTTATGCACAGTTTTATTTACACCGTTCCTGCTCTGTAAAGCACTTTTTTTACTTTGAAAACAGATTGTGCTCTACAAATGAACTTCAGAAGCTCCTTCAAAAATTGCAAGTGTTTTTTTGTGTGTGTCACTTCATATTTTAATGTGAAGATATTTCATGAATAAAGAAGTCCAAAATTGCCTGTATTTTCAGCAACAAAATATGAATAATGGCTTGAGCCAGGTTTAAATGTATGGTTTTATTTTGTTGAAATATTAGTTACAAAGACTTTTTCAGGGGGATTTTGGATATTGTGTTAGTTTTAAATAGATGTTGTTTAAAAAAGTTGAATTAAACTAATCATCAGGCTTGGATTTGCTAAGAGACAAAATTACCAATACCTGAAATGGAGAAAGGGTTTTGCCTGAAGTATCCGCTTAAATCAGCTTAAAGGGACTATACGGAGTTTAAAATGTTAAAATTAGTTTTTCCGCATGTCCTATGTTTAAAATGACTGTTCACCACAACTGCCTTATAATCTGATGTCGTCAAGGTTTAATTCAGGTCTAAAGTTCTGTCATGCACGACTTAATAATATATTAATTAGACTGAGAATGTAAGACCTGAGGTGGCAGTAGCGATATAAATGACCAACTTGCATCTGTCCAAATTATATAAAAAAAATAATCTAATTAGACAATTATAAGAACCTGTAATCAGTCAGGTTTGCGATGTAAAGATAATTCATACTCAACGTTGCTTGCCATGTTGTCAATTATTTTTGATTTTCATTACATTTTTCTCACATTTCATCACTTTTCTGTCTCTCTTTTGTTGCATTTCGTCCTCGTTTTCAGCTCATTTTTGTCGCCGTTTTGACACTTTTTTTTTTTATCAAGAAGCTTTTAGATTTGGGTAAAGCCAAACTGGAGAAAATGTGCTCAGTTCAGATGGGGGTTTAGAGGTTAATAAAGCCTTGAATTAATGCATTATTACGCATGGATCAACACAAACTGGAATTGGCTCAAAGACATGACCCACATCTTACACCATTAACTCCCAACTTCCCGCTATAAAACCTCACTTGCTAGCTAATCGGCAGGAAACAAAACAACGTGCTCCCCCCCCCCCCCAGCTCTGTCTCAAACAGGAAGTAGCCGTGTTGAGTAAGCCTTATTACCGCCACTTGTTATTAGATTCGACCCATTCACTCCAGTGACGCCTCGTCTCTGCTCGCGTTCATGTCACTGCGATGCCACGTCACACTCTTATCCCATTAGCGTTAGCCTCAGAGCGCCTTAGTCAGTCCGTTAGCGCGAAAAGGCCGTCGCGGAGGTCACGGATGCAGGGACATGAATCATATTTCGTCATGAGGTCTTCGGCATCAGCTTTACATAAGTCGGTGTTGGTGTTGGGCGAAGAATAGCAGCTATTAGAAGGACAGGAAGGTCCGCTCTGCTGCAGTCTTATTTCCTGCTCATTATGTGGCTCATCACTTTGTGGTCAGGGTTGTGCTTAAAGGGATATTTCAGGATTTTTGACATAGGGCCTCATTTCCTAGTTATCCAGAGTGTTGTTGATGTCTGGAGATATTTTTCTTAAATTCATGCAGTTCTTATATTTGAGAGTCTAGTGGCGCTAGGCTAGGCAAGGCTAAAGCATTTCTATGTATCAGTTAGCCTGCATTAAAAACAGTCTGACCCACTCCACAGTGCACCTGAGGTAAATCACTTATAACACCAGACTAACCATATAAATGTCTGTGTTAATAGAATCATTTCATTTAAAAATAACTTATATTTGAGCAGCATCAGCTTCGTGGCTGTAAGCTAACGCAGCGACGGAGTGATCTGCGAGAAAATAGTTCCTCAAAATGCGGTAATTCATGTGATACAAGGTCAGTTATATTTCAAACATTATTCTATTAACACAGACATTTATATGGTTAGTCTGGTGTTATAAGTGATTTACCTCAGGTGCACTGTGGAGTGGGTCAGACTGTTTTTAATGCAGGCTAACTGATACCATAGACATGCTTTAGCCTTGCCCTAGCCTAGCGCCACTAGACTCTTTAAATATAAGAACTCCATGAATTTAAGATAAAAATATCTCCAGACATCAACAACACTCTGGATAACAAGGAAATGAGGCCCAATGTCAAAAACCCTGAAATATCCCTTTAAGTTTATATCTGTGGACATGATGTAAAAATAACATGGGGGAAAGTGCTCTATTTATCTAATTATATTTCAACAATTAGCCATATTCTACCTTTATTCCATGACTATATTGCCTCCATGTGTTAATGCACATTCATCAACTTTTTAGAACGTAAAAATATGCCAATATTTTCTGCAACAAAATCTGAATAGTGGAAATGGCCAGTTTTGGTATGGGTTTGTTTTGTTGACATAAGATACAAATATCTTTTTGTAAGAGGGGATCATGGAAAATCTCACCTTGCTTTTTTGTGGGCTCAAAAACAAAGCTCAATAAATCAGGCACTGACTGACATATGGAAAAATGCTTCTTAATTATATTGTTTTGTCACAATGATGAGACTAGTGAATTTGGAGTCTCTGCTACTTTAAAGCAGAACTAAGTCACTCATGCCCCTACAGGCCATAAGCGCCACTGCAGGTGTCGTAGCATGTTACGTTTTTTTACTCATTAATTGTCCGTGAGAGTAAAAACTATGCTGACAGAAAAGACAAAGGGACAGAGGGATATTGTAAATCCATTTACACAATGGAGATCATTTTTTTCACTCAAACTTGGCTGTAAATACTGTTTAAGTGGCGCTAGCCCGCAGTTAGCTTTGCCCGTTAGCCTGTTAGCGTCTTCTTCATGATTCATTAGTGTGTATTGGGACCTCCGACCCGGTGCAGGAAAGTTGCAATTGTGGTTTTCTGGCCAGAGACACCAGGGGGAGATGAAAGACCCCCCAATCATCCCTTTAACACTTGTATTACCCCAGAGGGACTACGGAAAGGATTTATTAAGGTAAACACGTTACTTTGTTCTCTTTTAAGTGCAGATGCCATTGCCACAATGTGACTAAAATACATTTTGAGAAAATGGCCTTTGAATTTACCATTTCCCATACAAATCTACAGTGCAATAAACAGCGTGGACAGATGTGGAGGAACTAAGACAGCGGCACAATATTCAGTATGACCATACATCTGGGACTTACATTTGTGTGAGATGAGATCGTTGAAGGACTCGGACCATCGCACCACTTCATCTGTGGACAGTCTGAAAACAGCAGTAAATAGATTGTGTATGAAAGGGGAGACAAACAGGAAGCAGCTGCCGTGTCTCGTACATCATCAACAACAGAAAGTGAATTCATCATCGAGCGGCCGCCGGGAATATCTATCTATTATCTTTTCCTCGCAGCGGTGTGCTCTGCCTGGGGCCTGAATGGAGAGCATGATTTTACCTACAAAACAAGACCATTTCCAAGAAAAGAACGCCGTGGAAGGAACAGCGGATAGAGACATGCCGGATATAATCTCAAAATCCATTCATTGTAACAGACTGGGTTCATGTGAGATCATTATTGTTTTTAAGGCCAGACGCTGCAGGTGAATGGGGAGAAAAATACATTTTGTCACATCAATTTGAAACTTCTGCTGAACATTACTGATATAAATATTATGAGGGAAAAAGTTTTCTGTCATTTTATGTTTTCATATAAAGATATTTTATGCCTAAAAATGGTCAAAATTGCCTGTATTTTCAGCAACGAAATCAATATAATGGATAGACCCAGGTTTAAATCCATTGTATTATTTGTTTGCATATCAGTTTCTAAGATTTCTTCAGAGGGGATTTTGGATCTGGTTTACTTTTTGAATAAGCTAATAATAGTGAAGGGAAAAAATCTGTAAAAACTACATTTTTGCCTTGTTTTTTGGGGTTCAAAGCTGAACAAATCAGGTTAGGAAATAGATATTAAAACATCCCTCTGAAAAAAACATGTTAAATCCAAGACTGGAAAGTTTGGAGTCCATTTCTCATTTTGAGAAACCAGTGGCTCCCAGACAGGAAATGACCATATTTGGATTATAGTGTCATCCCGTGGACCCTTCGCAGGAGGTGCCATGCCATTAGTTCGAAGCCCCATTATTCCAAAAATGTCCCATTGAGCAGAGGTGCCATTAGTCTGATATCTCTAACCCAGTTGTGTTGTGGATCAGAGAGTCGTATACAACCACTGGCCCCTAACCTCAAGGTCAGTGGACTCTTGCTGAACCTAATTTTATTTTTCAACCCCTTCTCAATGGGACATTTTCGGAATAATGGGGCGTCAGACTAATGGGCCGACCCCTCGCAGGACACGTGGATATATAATATGTCAATATTTGTGAAGAAATACCCGTGGGGAAAATGGCTTTGTGAAGCAATGTAGTTGCTATTGGTTATCTCCCCTTGTAGGGTCATAAAATAAGCATCGTATGGGGTAAGTTTTGTCATTTTTATATTCTGACATGAAAACTAAGATGTTAAGAGAGGAAACTTGAGTGTCAATGTTGAGCGATCGAATGTTTTGTTTTGACACTTTGAAAACCTCTCATGGAATCACAATTTTTAACTCTTTTAGCCGTTTTCTGGCGGACTATAAACATATTTATCACACACCAATAAAGTCAAGCTAAAGTCGGGTCCATATGGATGTTTTTTCACAGCAAATTGTTCAGTAGAAGCAAAAAAACTAAAAACGGCACTCAAAGCTAATGTTAGCACATGTGGCATGAAGCTAATTTTAGCTTAGTTAGCTTGTCTGTTTTTAAGTATTTCTGGGCTGTTGAACCTTTTTGCTCCTCTCCATGTCTGTTTAGAAGAAAAATACATTTATAATTCAGCATTTGTTAAAGTAATGAGGAAAAAGATGCCGTCTGTATCTATATTTAAAGGGGGGTATTATGCAAAATCAACTTTTAGAGCGTTTTACCATGTTGTAATGATGTTCTCTCATCAAAAACAAACCTGGAGCTGTGTTTCGAGCCGCGAGCGCATCTTTGAGTCATCTGTGGTTCTTCAGCAGTGTCTAGTCTTAACATCAAAACATCAAACATTCAGGAAATTGCTAAGCTTAATCCTTTAAAGAGGGGGTATTATGCTTTTTTCAATCACATAGCACCAGTCTATAGCATACTACAATGATGACGTAACCTTCTGTTGGTCTGTATATGCAGTAAATTAAAATAACTGCCTTGAATAAAATTGCTCTCTCAAAATGGCTGTACTGAACGTCTTGAAATAGGCCTCTGTCTCTTTAAGAAGCTTTCCGACACGCCCCCTTCAGCACACTGCTGTGGCATCTAAACAACACTACTGTGCGGGGAGGGGGCTCTGCTGAGCTGAGGAGCAGTGGTTGGTGGCTTGGCTGGTGACGAAAGGTCCAGAGGCGTCTCCAGGAGGTGGGGGCGTTCCTAGGAGGACTGAGGCATAGCTACACCTAAAATGGCTGCCGTCTAAGTTTTTACTGATTACTCAAAAATATGTGAATGAGCCAAGGCAACACTCCAGGCATGTGTTTAATGAGGGAATGACATAATAACATGATATAAAGCTTGAAAAAGTCCATTTTACATAACACCCCCCTTTAAAGTAAAAAGTCTCGCCAAAGCTTTTCTACAGCCACACGGGCCACAGTTTCGTCCTTTTTGTCTTAATGAAACAGCTGCGGAGCGAAGGGGCGCAAGAGGAGGGGCGTGGAAGGGGCTTACGGTGAGACCTTTTGTTTCAGTATTGCATTTTCTTTTTTCTTTTTTTTTCTTTTTTTTTTTTTTTTAAATCTTTTTTATTGACATTTTCTTATTTCCACACAAGATTTGAAGACAGTAAATTATTTAATTTTTTTTTTAGAAGGAAGAAAGAATAATCACCATCTCCCGCCTCCCTCCCCACCCATGATCCCCCCCACTCCTGCCGGGAGCTTAAAAAAGAGAAAAAGAGAAAACAAAGCAACAAATAAAAATAAACAAAATAATAATAATTAAAAAAAAAGAAAAAAAAGAAAAGAAGAAAAAAGAAGAGAAAAAAAAGAAAAAGAAAATAGTAGTATAAAAGGGAGATTTAGAATAAGAAAAATCAATAGGGAAGGAGTAAAATTAAAGAATGAAAAGAAACAATACGAGTTAAAAAACAAACATACACTCACACATACATACCGTGAAAAAAGAGAAGAAAAAATAATAATTAAAAAGAAAAGAAAAATGAAAACAATAAAATAATAATAAGTAAAAAATAATAAGTAAAAAGGTAGAAAAGGGAAGGGAAAAATAAGACAATTAAATAAGTGTAGTGTACCCGTGTATAAAGAGTATTGTCTTAAAAGTTATGTTTCATTTTCTCTCTCATCGTCCATGACCTCACTATTGTGAGAAAGTGTATCCTCCATGTATTTTAAGAACGGGTTCCATGTAATGTAGAACCGGTTATAAGATCCGGTGATTGAAGTATTGCATTTTCTAACCATATAGTGATCAAATGTGTTTGACATTATTACCAAATACCTGCAAAAGCACAATACCCGCTCTGTAACGCCTGTGGTTAAAGAGTGTTGTGCAAACTCACTTCTGACATCGGGCCGTGGTCTCATGAGCCGGAGGCAGGAACTCGCTGAAGTCACTTATAGGAGTCCGATTTGTGGGACAAGCAGCCCAGTCTGGTCTTCATCCTGCGAATCCTGCAGCACACAAACCCACAGTTAATGTAAAGAGACAAATGTGTCTTTCTTTTTAACTGAGCAAACGCAACACAAAAAAAAAAACAGCGGGGAGACCACCTGTGTGACTCTCAAACCCTCAACAAAGAGTTTATCAAAGGAAATGTAGAGACCATGAGATGGCTTTTGAAGGATCCCATATGACTGATCGTTTTGTTATTCAAACAAGAGACAGTGACTTAAAGGTCCTATATCATGCAAAAATCGACTTTTTGGAGTTTTTAGCCATGTTGTTTTGCTATTTCCTTATCAAAAACACCCCATAGCGGTTTTTGGCTTCATTCACGCAGTTCTAAGTAATCCTCCTGAATCCTGCTCTCTGAGCAGCTGCTCCGCCCTCTCCTGGTAAACCACTGAGCTGTTCAGTTGTGTCGTCACAAAGGAACGGAAGTGCTCTACGTCTGTAATGTATGCCTTACGGCCTGATTTTAATTTATAAAACAGCTTTTTCATTATTTTTGTTGTAAGAAAGAAAGAAAGAAAAAAAAAAGAAAAAAGAACTCTCCGACGTGTCTGTGCTGTCCCACGAGGCTAAACAAACGCACCCCCCGGAGGATCCGAGCAGAAGTGTTGTTTTGAAGACTGAGCTCTTTCTAACCTACTCTGGACGGAGAGAGGGGCGGAGTTAACTGAATCGAAGCGTCTTGTTTCCGGGTAGGGAAAATACCCCCAGAAAATACTTTTCTCTCAAAACAAGTACTCCATAGTGATAGAGGTACAATATATCATATAAATGCCTATACTTTACTTTGGAATGGCTAAAATAGCATGATACAGATCCTTTAAAACTGTGCAAAAGTTCTGCTTACTCCATCTTAGCCTGATTTTGTTGTATTTTTGGCTGGTTTCAACAAAATTGGGAAATAAAGAAACAAAAAACTACCCACAGATTTTGTAAAAATTCGATTAAACTTGTGTTGAAAAGGATCATCATTCAAAACAGTTTGCAAATATTGTGCAATGTGCAGCCGTAATGTAGTTTATTTGTAGCATCTTACAAAACCACTTCATATTGGTAATTTCTAGGTGCATCCCACATGATTTGAATAATACTGTAGATTATGCAACTATGGACGGTCTCTGGCACAGTTACAGTAATAGCCATGCTTTTGTTTCTTTACTGTAATTCTCAATTTTGCATAATGCGATCCAAACTGCTCGATTAAACGCCACATGAGACTCAAATAGAAAGCCCTCTCCTGTTCCTTGGATGTTGCACGTACAAGTTGCCGATGAATATATTGAAGGCGGGACAGCAGATGTACAGAGAGATCTGGCTGCGGGACGGGAGCGGTTTGGACGACAGGTGTAGCTCCATATGCACCAGCCCTAATGCTGCACAGACTCATCCAGTAGGAATGTAATCTTTCCATTTAAACTCTGGTTACATCTGCAGCATTCATCATCCTCACGGCATTCACTTCAAACCGTGTTTTATTTGAGTTTTTGCCCTTCGATTATACAAGAGATAAGAGATTAAAAGCAAACTGGGATGTAGTCTATATTTCTTAAAGACAGAACTCACACCGAATGGTCAGTGTTTGTGTTTTTTTGTCAAGAACACAAATACTCTGGTCTAAAACATAAAATGTGCCAATAGTATAATATTTAGGCATTAAAAAACATTACATTGGACTTGCTGCCACATGAAACCCTGTTGTTGTTCTTGCAAATTTACTACAGATAAATAGTTGTCCGACTAACTAATGTTATAATAAAGTATTTGTTAGCTTACATGCTTTTGTAATGCATTTATGGAAGTGTCTTTTTCATGGGTTAGACATGGTTTAGGCCCAGTTTAGACATAACTTAATCCAATTTACTCGTATTTATTATACGGCTCTTCACATGCAAGTAGAACGCTCCATTGACTTGAATGGGATTTTCCAACGTTTTACCGGTCATTATTTCTGATGCCAATGGCAACGGAGTTCATGCTTGTCAGGTCTTTCATATCAGTCCAGTAGTAGTAGAGACACTATCTCTGTCCCCGTCCCTGTGAGAGAAGTTGGGGGAATCGCTCGTGAAGTTAACGGGAGTCCGACTTTCAACTTACCCAGAGATTCACCACCATTCCCCCTCCTCCAACTGCACCTTAAACTAAGTAGCTAGGCTAGCAATAGGTAGCTAGCTGTGCTGCTACTAGCCTAGCCACACTGCCTGGAATCAACAAAACGTTGCCAAGCAACGCGCAAACTTTTGGGAACAGTGTGCCGCGGAAATCAATAATAAACCTTTCTGCCTTCATAAAAGTGTATGAAGTTTATTTTGTGTGTGTACAGTTGGCAAACAGCCGTATAATAAGCGGGATAATGTGTAGAACGCCGGTCATTATCGGGAAAATAAGTACCTTCAGAGCGAACTTGACTTTTTAACTGCTATTTTAGGCACTTTTCAGACCCCTGATTTTAACTTGATCTTGGAGATACTTGGAAGGTCAAATATCTTATTGCGATGGCACATGTGAAAAGTTTGAGAAACCTCTGGATTAGATTTTTCCGAAAGTCACCACACACACACACCACACACACACACACACACACCACACACACACCACACACACACACACACAACACACCACCACACACACACAACACACACACACACACACAACCACACACACACACAACACACAAGCATGGACGTTGACTGAACATGAATGTGAAGGCGTTAGAGATAAATATTCCAAGTCTTGGGACATTCCAGAACAAGCTGTCGATCTATCGTTAGTGAAGGAATAAATAGAAACAGTGCTGAAATATTCTATGACAAAAAAACAACAGAAAAGCATTGATTAAAGTAAAAAGAACTTTCCATTGCATTTAATGAAGAGGAGTGTTTCTGCAAAACCCATTCTTTGCTGTAACGTCATCTGAATTGAATCAGGCTGCAGTGCAATTTAACAACATGGAAACATAGCGTTGAGTGGACATTTGCAACATCATAAGCCAAATGATTAAATCACAAAATGCCACGAGTGTGTCTTGTGATGATATCATTACCACTAATCTAATAGTTCAAATCAACCAGTCATGAACAAAGAGAACCGCAGCTTTGTCCTGCAAAACTTCAACGTGTCCATAATTTGCCCCAACAATCTGTCCACACATATATTTGATCTTAGTGAATCAAGTGGAAGCATTAACACCAGTCATTGTATTAATCAGGAACATTGAACATTTGAAGTGTATTTCGGGTTATGATTTGACTAAAAGCCGTTTGCAGATGAACCAGGCTCCATCTTTAAGCAAAGGATGAATTGAAATGTGCTATTTATTGGAATAAGTGCATGCAAAGCACAGAGAGAGTGACTAAGAGTGTTTGACTTTTGATTAAGTTGAAAAGTTCTGGTAAGGATAGTGCGTGTTGATAAAAGTACCGCAAATTCCAGACTATTGAGCGTACCTGAATATAAGGCGCAACAACAAAATGTATGAAGTTTATGAAGGTCTATAAGCCGCAACTGTTCCAAGTGCATTTGAAGGCCTATTATATAGAGGTAAAATTATGTTGTTTTTGGTCTTGTACAGAGAGATCATGGACCAGTGATTGACATTAATGATCATTTTTGTAATTCATAAATGTTCTTTTTAGATACGACTTGTGAAAGTGTAATAAAGGTAATAGGAAAAACTGGCTCCTCCCCCCCTGGGTCCGGTGACATCATCACATTCTAGAACCTGCAACCACCAATTCTGGACTTTCTCTTCGTGCGTAGTCAAATTTACCAAGAGAATGGTGGCATACAGGTACATTTACTTTTTATTAAAGTGTGTTATGAACTTTGATTATTATTCTTTCAATCACATAGCACCAGTCTATAGCATACTACAATGATGGACGTAACCTTCTGTTGGTCTGTATATGCAGTAAATTAAATAACTGCCTTGAATAAAATTGCTCTCTCAAAATGGCTGTACTGAACGTCTTGAAATAGGCCTCTGTCTCTTTAAGAAGCTTTCCGACACGCCCCCTTCAGCACACTGCTGTGGCATCTAAACAACACTACTGTGCGGGGAGGGGGCTCTGCTGAGCTGAGGAGCAGTGGTTGGTGGCTTGGCTGGTGACGAAAGTCCAGAGGCGTCTCCAGGAGGTGGGGGCGTTCCTAGGAGGACTGAGGCATAGCTACACCTAAAATGGCTGCCGTCTAAGTTTTTACTGATTACTCAAAATATGTGAATGAGCCAAGGCAACACTCCAGGCATGTGTTTAATGAGGGAATGACATAATAACATGATGTAAAGCTTGAAAAAGTCGATTTTACATAATACCCCTCCTTTCAACGCGTGTGTTCAGTGAAGCCAAAGCGCTGCCCGCACAGCGACTCCTCCTCGGGGGTGTGGCCCAGTGATGCGCGGGTCAATGTATAAAGAACCTGCACCCGACCGACATTTTCAACTACCCGCCCGCAACTCAGACCGCATTTTATAAAAGTAGTAAATGCTCATTGTAGCGTCATTGGCATCATCCACACTGACTGACAGCAAATATTACAGAAATAATCAACAATGATTAACAACAATGTAAAAAATAATAATAACAATTACTTCAAGAGGCAAGACTAGGCTTTTTTGGGCAACACTTTATAATAACTAAACCTTATTTAGCCTTAACAAATGATGAATTAACACTTAATTAATCATGAACAGTTCATTACTTAAGTCTGGCTAACACTTAATAACTACTTAACTACTACAGTTAATGCCTAACTCATAATGAATAGTTCTTCATCACTTTTCATTGTTAAGTGTTAGTCACACTTAACTAATGAACTTTTCATGATGAATTAAGTGTTAACTCATCATTTGTTAAGACTAAAATTATTATAAACTGTTACCAGCTTCATCTATTTATTTGATATGATTTGATTTATTTGAGTGATTATTTACATTATTTACATTTGCATTGTTCCAGTGCAGAAAATAAAATAATAAAGTAACAAAAACTCAAAAGGAGTAGGCCGAAGCAAGAAAGCTTATAAGTGCCTACCCCCATATTCAAAATGAATTTACATCCCGGTTACAGTGATACAATCAGCAATGGTTTACGAAACCATTGTCTTTTCTAGAAAAACGTCTTGGGTAAAACTATTTAAAACAATCCCCAAACCATCTCTGACAGCGGCTCACAGTGAAGCACTCGGACGTGGCGGTCGTGCCCTAGAAAAACCCGCTTTACGCATCGAAATACATTCACAGAGCCAGGCCATCGGAGCGTGCGGAACAGCGCTGTCAGCAGTGACTCACTCACGCCAAGGTATGCTCTATTTTCAAACACCGAGTTATTTTGGTGAACGGAACGTCCACAAAGAGACCAACGCGGTTTTAACCAGAGCGCGCTAAGTTTAGATCGCTGAAGGATGTGGTCAAAGGTTTGCATCGGTGAGTCAGACTGGAGGGAAAGAGAGAGTATAGATTTATCAGGCACGAGGACAGCACAGAGTGAGGAATGTGGCAGAATGAAGTACATGTTTACAGTGTAGTTTAAGAATGCACATGCTCAATATTATTATCTATATCCTACAACTGAGACAAGATACTGTGCTTTGGGAATAGTAATTGTCGTTGACGATGTTTCTCAAACGTACGTACGCAGACTGCTTCACATCCTCTGCTTTTCTATTCTGTTCAATGTATTTATTTTTACTTCATTTATCTCCTTGTTGTTAGTCCTTGTTCAGGAAGTCTTTACTCATGAGTCCTATTTTAGACCAGATTCAGCCCAAGTTTACACCAGATTCAGCCCAAGTTTAATGTCCTGTCGAGTTGAGCTGTCACAGGTTAAAATGGCAATGGGAGCCCACGTGTTGGTGCAATCAATGAAAACATGGCGGTTAAAAGGATAAAATACAATTTAATAAAAGGCCTGTTAAAAGTCATAATAAAACATTAAAAAGGACTAAAAAGGAGAGTAAAAAGGGGCTAAAAGTAAGGGTGCGCTTTAAGGTGCTATATCGTTCCGGTCATCCAGGAAGAGAGTCTGGCCGGCTCCAGGAGCTGTACCCCAGGTCCAGGGGTCCGCCTCAGGGCACGTGAGCTGGGGGAGCCTGCCGCCGCTGCTCGACCCCGCCGTGCCTGTCCGGGGACATCCTTACCCCGAACGCTCCCTCGCCGCCTTCACGCATCTCGACCTGTCGAGTCTGTCCTGTCCGGCGCCCCCCTCCGCCAGCCAGCTCTGGCTCACTCGCGCTCCTCAGCGTCCTGCGCCCGTAGCGGGCCGTGTGCGTCCGTGCGTTCGTCCGTCTGTGCGTTCGTGCTGCTTCTTCTCTCTCCGCCGCCCGGCGGCCCATGGTGGCCCGTGGCCCTCTGCACCACCTCCGTTTCTGTGCTCTTTCCTCCCTGTCGTGCCTCAGTCTCTCTCCTTAAAAACCCTTGTCCCAGGTGTGCCCAATTGAGTCAATCGACCTCTGGGCGGCGCTATCAGGGGCACGAGCTTGAGTAGGTTAAAACAGATAAAACATGCATAAAAGCAGCCTAAAAAACATGCACAATAAAACACACTAAAAACAACTTCAAACCAGTCCGCCCGTGCCCGTGACAGAGCCGCCCAGTTCTACTCTTGGGCTTGTTCCCTCGTTCTACATTCAATCACCAGCAGTTCCCTGAGGCGTTCATGGGCCACTGAGAGACGCAGTCCCCCAGAGTGGCCCAAATCTTCCTCTGGGCCACCTCCCAATCGAACGCCTCAGCTGGCTCCTCTCCACATGAAGGGCGGCGTCTCTCCGAGCTGCCTACTCCCAGAAGGACATAGTCTCCTCTTCCAGGTGATTATCTCTGAGTGTGCGCCAGGCCACCCTGCGGAGGAAACTCATTTTGCTAACTGCTTTTATCTGCGATCTGGTCCTTTCGATCGTTACCCATATCTCTTGATCATAGGTGAGAGTTGGAACGTAGGTCGACCGGTAAATCGAGATCTTTGCTCCCTCTTCACCACGACAGTCCGATACGGCGACCGCATCACTGCCGACCCAGCACCGATCCGTCTATCGATCTCATTTTCCATCCGTCCCTCACTCATGAACAAAACCAAACCAGAGTTACTTGAACTCCCCCACACTTGAGGCGAGGACTCTCCACCGACCTGGTTTTTGACCGGAAAAAGGTGTTTCATTGAAGATGCCTTACTAAACAAAAAGTTGCCACAAAGGTCACACGCTCTTATATTTGGTTGGTCACCTACACAGTGAGCGTACTAACTGAATACCTAGATTAGTTTAAAAGGTCTCAAATTGAGCATAATTATTTAATTTAAGTTGTTTTGTCTAGTTGAGATTCAGGTATGGGCATTTAAAGAGGGGGTATTATGCTTTTTTCAATCACATAGCACCAGTCTCAGCGTCTCTACTTCTTCGCAAGTTAAGAAGAGCCAGAGTCCCAGCCTCCGTTATGTGCAACTTCTACAGAGGACTATAGAGAGCATCCTGACCAGCTCCATCACTGTGTGGCACGGCGCCAGCACTGCCTCCTGCCGATGGAGCCTCCAGCGCATCGTGAGAGCAGCGGAGAAGATCTGTGGAGCCCCTCTCCCACCATTAAGGACATGTACTCCACCCGTCTCACCCGCAAAGCCATCGGAGTCACCAGGGACCCTACGCACCATCACACAGGCTCTTCAAGGTGATGCCTTCAGGGAGGAGACTGTGGAATCTACGGGGCAGCTCCAGTCGGCTGAGGAACAGTTTCGTGCACAGGGCCATCGGGAAGCTGAACTCCCTACCCTCCCTCCCATCCCTCTTCCCCCGCCCCCGCTCCACAATCAAGGATGAGAGAATATAATTTCAAACCATGTGAATGGTTTGACAAATAAAAAAATCTTGAATCTTGAATAGCATACTACAATGATGACGTAACCTTCTGTGGTCTGTATATGCAGTAAATTTAAATAACTGCCTTGAATAAAATTGCTCTCTCAAAATGGCTGTACTGAACGTCTTGAAATAGGCCTCTGTCTCTTTAAGAAGCTTTCCGACACGCCCCTTCAGCACACTGCTGTGGCATCTAAACAACACTACTGTGCGGGGAGGGGGCTCTGCTGAGCTGAGGAGCAGTGGTTGGTGGCTTGGCTGGTGACGAAAGGTCCAGAGGCGTCTCCAGGAGGTGGGGGCGTTCCTAGGAGGACTGAGGCATAGCTACACCTAAAATGGCTGCCGTCTAAGTTTTTACTGATTACTCAAAAATATGTGAATGAGCCAAGGCAACACTCCAGGCATGTGTTTAATGAGGGAATGACATAATAACATGATATAAAGCTTGAAAAAGTCCATTTTACATAATACCCCCCTTTAATAGCTGAAGGTATGAAAGACAACAGATAACGAATTCTTTGTTGCTCACGGCACATTATAGCGCCGCCCAGAGGGCATCAACAGAACTCAGAGGACAGAATGTGCTCTGGTTGGCTCATGATTGTTTGGCCTTATCAGTAGCTCGCTTCTTATCAGGGCCGATACGATCAACATAGTTACAATGAATGTTTGCAGCTGATGCGATGCGTGACGAGCTTATAGCTAGTGCTAATTCGCAGCTCATGTCCCTGGTTGTGAGCTGAACGGTGTTCGTGTCTAGAGAGAGAAAGAAACAGCCTGTGCCGGTCCCGCTGTGGCGTGGATCGGTGGCTGTAACAGCGACCAAAACGAATGCACATGGTCGCCCCCTCACTCCTCCACAACCCCTCGCCCTCGCTGTGGAGTCTGGTTGGAGGAGTAGAGCTGTAGAGCCTTTAGCCATGGCTGTTTCTCCACCCCAGGTACTTCCCACTTAAATGTGCCACGTCTCGACTGGCAAGATCTGAAAGTGCAGAGTATCTGCTACTGTTCTACATAAAACTATGTGAGACGAAGTTCAAATGCAGTCGCTAATTCTTCTCAATCGGATTCTAAATGATGGGGCTTTTTCAACACGACAGGGTCAATTTTGTCTTGGCTGATGCTGCGTGTGAGAACGACTTCCACCAGCCACCGTTATTTGCAACACTGCTGAAAGACACTGACAGATGCTCATTTGCATATGATCTTCCAGAGTCCGCATACATCCACGTCCGCGGTCAGTGGGAGGAGAGCGAAGATGGGCCGCGATGACTGTACCGCTGTGATTCAGAAGTGCAAAACAGCCATATGAACTGGAATAAATTAGCATATGAAAATGTATACTCTAAAACCTCTTATATCATGATGAATTAATGGAATGATAGCTTTACATTACTGCTAAGTAGGGCAGGGTACCGTTAAACGATACCAGTCTGGTATCGAAATGATACCCAGCCATATTTCACTTTATCCAATACAAAAGTTTACACATTTAAACCAAACGTTACTTTATTATGAAAGTAACACGTTCATCCGTTAGCAATAATAAACATCGATATAGCCTTGAGTTGTTTTTTTCCGATAATGAACGCTCCATTTCACAAACTGAGCCGCCAAAAAAGCTAACTCACGCAGACAGCCCCATACCAGTAAATGTGTTCGATAATAGTACAATAAATTTGCTTCACAAAGCTTTAATTTTGTATGTGGACAAATTACAGCTAAAGGCAACAATGATGAGCATGAACTACAGGCCTGTAAGGGAGCTCTTACGCATTACAAACTCTACTGAATTGGTAATAATAAACACACAACATACTCAACTTGATTTAGATTAATTGTACAGCTTTGCTCAACCACATAAAGCTACGAGTTGTTGATGACATTGGAAGGACTGATCCTGGCCAAAGCTCAGCGTTGTTGTTGTTTAGGGTGAGCTCCATCGTGGTTTCCCCCGCGCTCACTGCAAACTCTACCATGTTAGTACTAGATTACCTGCAACTCATTACTCATTACTCTGAGTACTCTGCACCAACACTGCTGACTAATAGAAAACTCATTCATGTCAGTAATCTGCAGGTTATTATTATTATTATTGTTTAAGTAAGTAAGAAATGGTGCGCCACCTCCTGGGTTTGTCCCTGTTTCAGAGCGTGGTGTCCTGCACTGGTCAGCTCCACCTCCTCCTTCCTCTTCCTCCCTCCGCTCCACAACAGTCTTTCACCATTTCCTCGTTTGTCCCTTTGTTTGTTTCCTGTAGCGCCTCCTGTGACGGCCCCACTGTGCTGCAGGTGTGGGGGCTCTCGGTGCCTCTTCAGTGTGTCAGAAGAAGAAATGTGTAGGTCTCAAATGGGTTTAACTGATAACCTAGCAATTTGTTTACCTTTAAAAAGCTGCTTTCTTCAGGACCATTTTAGACTGTTAACCTCTTAAGCCCAGGGTTTTATTATTTCAGTCTCAGAGCTTGGATCTTGGCGTTTGGTGCCCATTTGAGCCCAACCCTCTCTGAGTCACTGTGATTTGATTGGCTTCAGAGTTACACTGTAGGTCAGACACTGTGAGTGACAGTAACATGACGCTAAATATTGACCCTTTATTATTTTTTTTTATTGCCTCATTGCTCTTCAGTTACGGACTGAGAAGTGAAGAAGGAAGTCATGGAGATTCTCATTTAGGACACATCTACCACAGTCCTGTCCACATCTGTCATGGTCCACCATGACCCACCATGACTCAGAAGAACTGGGACACACATGACTCTCCATCAGATATAACTGTCATGTTTTTTTTTGTAAAATGAGAGTAATTAATAATTAATATTTTTAATGATATAATTTCAGGATTTTCACATTCGTATTTTTACTTTTTTGGAAACATATTTTTTGTAAATTTTTTGTTTTTATACTATATTTTTGAGTTTCAGAATAAGATATGACTCTTAGATCCCGCAGAACTCCGAAGTTCTGTCTAAAGCAGAATCTCCATGACTTCCTTCTTCACTTCTCAGTCTGTGACTGAAGAGCAACGAGGCCTCAGCTTTTTCACAGACAATAAAGAGCTCACTATTTAGCGTCATGTTACTGTCACTCATGGTGTCTGACCTAAAGTCTAACTCTGAAGAAATTCAATTCACATTTACACTGAGAAGGTTGGAAGGGCGCCCCCTTGTGACCCTTTGCGTCCAAATACCGGGACCATAACTGGAGCCACCAAACCTCCACAAAAACACGGCAAAGATGTAAAAAATGAAGAGGGAGGTTCCTGTTTTCACATGGCCACATATCTCTTGTTACTTATTGTTCACTCTACTATCAAAGTCCGTGTCCTGTTCTCAGCCGGGCCTCAGCAGGAGGCGCTGCGGGCGGACTGTGTCAGCGCCGTCAAGTGTAAAGGTCACATGGCGAGCCTGATTCGGAGAGACACGGGCATATTGTCGGATATTTGGAGACTCGAGAGCGAGGCTTGTCAAACGTCGACACGTAACTCTCGATACGGTCTCACTCGCCCACCGGGCAAAGCTGAAGGACTTTCCCCCGAACCAAAAGCCAAATATAGCAACTGTGTTTGTCGTCACGAGAAAGTCATTGAGACGTCAGGTTCCTTCTGCACTTCTGTTTTTTTTTTTTTGGAAGCCAATCTAACGTCCTCATGTTTGTGTTGCGGGTTTAGAACTTCATGGATTAGTCCAGTTTCAGACCTGGTATGCTTTTGAGATCTGCTGTAGAGTAGCCACGATATTTACTCAAGAAAGAAAGTACTTGTAGAAAATGATTACTGTGAGTAACTGAATCTGATTTATTTTCAATGGCATAAATTGTGTAAAACAAAACATTAAATCCTGTGGAAATCGTGATATTTTCCATTTCTTGGAAGACAATTCCAAGAAAATGGCAGAAAAACACAGAAAAACAAAATAATTCGTAAGAACAAGGTGCATGAGACGATCTACTTTATGGAGCAAAATAAAGTGTTTGCTCACAGTGGAAAAAGTAACATTATTTTGACTCAAGTAAGAGTAGAAGAAGAAGATGATGAAGAAGAGACAGTTTGTAGCTTAAGAGTACCTAAACGGGCGTGCCAAAGCCTTTCCCCACCCACAAACAAAAGTCAAAAATTGCTGTGAAAGAGGTGGTCTCTGAAGTTTGGGGGTGACATGCGGGGGGTGAGTGTGTGGGCCTTTGCATTGGCACAATCACAGCAGACTGATTACGTGGGAGGGACTTGGTTATAAACCACAGGTACAGGGGCAGGACAATGGGCAGCACCTGATGATGATGTGTGGAGCTGGTGCGGCTTATGACGTTCTGTGGAGGCCGTGGACACGTCTCCAGCCAATCAGGAAATTCTAATTTAGTAGCAGAGTTTACCCTGAAGGGGGCGCAACCCATTTGTTTTCAGGCCAAAGTTAGGATTTGACACATGTTTGCGCTATAATGTCAGAATAATGTCAGGGACCAGTGGACAACACTATGAGACACCCATTGAGACAGTTTTCATCCATCCATCCATTTTCTTCCTCTTTATCCGGGGCCGGGTCGCGGAGGCAGCAGTCTCAGCAGAGACGCCCAGACTTCCCGATCCACGCACACCTCCTCCAGCTGTTCTGGGGGACCCCGAGGCGACACCAGGCCAGCTCGGAGACATAGTCCCACCAGCGTGTCCTGGGCCTTCCACGAGGCCTCCTCCCAATAGGACATGCCTGGAACACCTCCCGAGGGAGGCGGCCAGGAGGCATTCCGGAACAGATGCCCTAGCCACCTCAGCTGGCTCCTTTCGACGTGAAGGAGCAGCGACTCTACCCCGAGCTCCTCCCGGGTAACTGAGCTCCTCACCCGATCTCGGAGGGTGCGCCCAGCCACCCTGCGAAGGAAACTCATTTCGGCCGCTTGTATCCGCGATCTTGTCATTACCTTTCGGTCATTACCCAGATCTCATGACCATAGGTGAGGGTGGGAACGTAGATCGATCGGTAAATCGAGAGCTTTGCCCCCTGACTCAGCTCCCTCTTCACCACAACAGTCCGATACAGCGACCGCATCACTGCTGACGCTGCACCGATCCGTCTATCGATCTCACGCTCCATCCGTCCCTCACTCGTGAACAAGACCCCGAGATACTTGAACTCCTCCACTTGGGCAAGGACTCCTCACCGACCTGAGACAGTTTATCAGTAAAAAAAACTTGATTTGGTGTTTAGTTGTTCTTTAAGTTTTCCTTGGGGGAGACTGTACACATCTGCTCCAACGGTCCTCTGACCACCATCATTCATTCACGCACACACATCATTCATCCTGGACAATTGTACAAGTTTTTAGTGATAGGGGAAACCGGAGAACCCAGACTTGGCCCCGTCCAGGTGAGAATCGACCCCGGACCTTCTAGCTGTGAAGCACAAGCGCTAACACACACCATCACCCTAGGATGCCTCGAATAAGAGTAGTATGATGTAAATTACTCAAATTTCCCCGACAAATGTTGAATAAGCATTACATAAGCGTACAAATCTGAAATCATGATGAAAGCGACCCATTAACAGCCAGGTAATGTTTCTGTGCTTTCTCAGCAGATTAATATTAAGAGTAAGGGAACCACTGGTCTCTCATATTAAAATGCATTGCAGTTTAAAATCAAAATGGTATTTTTCTTCTTTTTATTTGACCTTTATTTAAACAAGACAATGCCATTGAGATTGAGATTTTTCAGGAGAGTCCTGGCCCCAGAGGGGAACCTATTGTACCAGTGGCGTGCTGGGACCTCATTTCGGCCCGGGAATTTAGAGAAGACCGCCCACTTTGCTGTGGGTTTATAGCTCAGTGATAGAGCGCTAGTCTCTGGTGCAGGAGGTCCCCGGTTCAAGTACGGCTTTGACATTTTTCTAACGCTTTTTTTTTAATGCTCTTTTTACATGGGACGCTGCACACACAGTCTGAGCCTGATACAACTCCACAATCAGCACCAAGTTATGAGGATAAAAATATTTATTTTCCACTTTTCTCCCTTTCACTGGCCTTTTCTCTCTTTACTCGCGCGGACACTTAGCTGCTCTGCTTTATGACCGCAACACTGGAGGCCGCCATTGCTCCGCCATTGCTGTAGTACCTCCATATCATCGCTAGGCCCCCATTGAAAAAGCATTGGACTTTAGAGCTACAAGTCACGAAAGGGCGGAGTCTACAGTGAAAATCCCGCCCTTATGCCCTTATTAGGAACATGCTTCGTCAGAGCTGGGGAGGAGGAGTGTGTAAATCCGCCTCGAACGTGGTCATTGTGGTAAACGGGGAGGAGTGAGGAGGAGCTGTCTATTCTTTTTAACAATCTATGCACTTGTCTCCGCATGATTGGACTGCACCAACTTCAACTAAAGCGGAGGGGTGTTCCACTTAAACACACTTAAACACCCCTCTGAGTTAGTTCAACGTCAAATGGTATCTCCCCGCCACAAGGATGAAAAGTTAGATGCGAAAATCTTTTCTGATTTTGACACATTTCCCCTCGTGGGGGCGGCCCGGCCCTATACAGTGCTGCCTATGGCCAGCATGCCTCTGTATTGTACATGTTTTTAGTGGTAGGGGAAACCGGCGAACCCGTATAGATGCTGCATCAATCTCGCAGCTCAAACACATTTGGAACCCCTCCCTCAATATTTCTGATTAATTCATACAACTTTTGTCTCTCCGTCTCGTGCTCCGGCCTTGTGAACACGTGCCGATACCGAGCTATTTTTACAAACCTTTGACAAATGCGTGTAGTCAGGAGGAAGCAGTGCATGCCGAGTTCATCCATGCAGCCGGCCGCAGTCCCGCGGGAGACCGTGTACATGGCCCACGCACCAGAGGCGGCCGATAATAATGGTGAAGAGTGGAGGGGTTCTCAAACTGTGGCGTTGGAACTGCTGCTTATGTGGGATATTTGCTGTGACGCAAACATGATCAAATGGACATTCTTTCATTTGTAAGTGTGATGTATTACAACTCTCAAAAACACAGTATGTAAAGATCTATATATCCAGGACGTGATCGATAAAAGACACACTTTTTTATTTAGCATTTCCCAAATCTAAAAGATTCTTGGGAGAAAAAAAGTGTCAAAACAGTGACAGAAAACGAGAAGAAAACAAGGATGTAAACGCAGCAAAAAAAAAGCATCTAAAATGCAGCAAAAAAGTGGGAAAAAAGATCAGGTTTGTGGGTCTTAGCTTTCAAATGAGGCGTTACACTGGCCCATAGCCAAAGAGGAGAGTTTAGGCGGGTGGTTCAAAAGAGCCGCCCGGCCCGTCAGATCTTGGAAGCTAAGCAGGAGGGCCTGGTCAGTACTTGGATGGGAGACCGTTTGGGAAACACCAGGAAGCGAATGTAGTGAGTGAATGGTTGATGGTGGTCGGAGGGGCCGATGACACGGACTGGTTGCCTCACTTCCGTCAGTCTACCTTAGGGCAGCTGTGGCTACAACAGTAGCTTACCACCATTGAGTCTGGAGTGAATGAATAATGACGACAGTGTAGCACTTTGAGAAACTTGGTAATACAGGCTTGTAAAGCGCAATACAAGTGTAAGGCATTATTATTATTATTATTATTATTATTATTCTGAACGTCTTCCAGCTCTTTTCTGGGAGCCGAGTCTTTGGGATCCGTTCATTTCAATGTTTTTAATGTAAAATTGTAATGACGGCATCCAGACGCGGTGGATCTGTTATCACCAAGTAATTAAGAGTCCAGGGCCACTCATTGACATGAGTAACTGGCCATGGATGAGAAGAACACCACACTCTGAATTAAGACCAAAACATTCATTAATTAATGAAACCCATTTATTTTTCTTTATTTGTTATCTTTTCTGTTCTGTGGATTCACTTTATTCTAAATCTCTTATCATTTTTTTTTTTTTTTTACTGGTGGTAGTAGTGGTAGTGGTGCGGATGGTGCGAATGGTGGTGCTGTTGATGGTAGTGATGGTTATAGAGGCGGCGGTACTAATGGTACGAGTAGTAGTTAGCTTTGTTTTTGTTTTCCCCCTCTCTCTTGTATTCAAGTATTTATTATTTATTTTAACTGTACAGTTTTTGTTTTTTGTCCTATGTTACACCTCATGTGTGTTGTATTGTTATGTCTTTCTTTTTCTTTCTTTTTTTCTTTTCTTAATGTCTTATCTCTGTACCTTTTTGTAAATATGCACTTCTTGCAATAAAAAAAACAAAAAAACACAAAAAAAAAGAGTCTAGGGCCAATGTAAAGTTGTTTGCCCAGGACAAATGTTACAGCCGGTGCCACGCCATTGGTCCGACATCCCAGTTGTGTTGTGGATTAGAGAGCCATATACAACCACTGGCCCTAACCTTAAACCTCTTACCACGCGCCTTAAAGGAACAGGCCACCGTTTTTACATACTGAGATATGTTCTTACCTGAGCTTAGACGAGTTCATTTGTACCTGTCTGGTCTTCACATGTGCCTTCGATAATGTAAACACAGCACAGACGGCGTCTGCGCGGATGTCGAACTATTCCTGGTATTATTACGCCTTACAATATAGTTCCCCTTTTTATCCGCTTAGAAAATCCACATTGTTTAATTTTGTGTAATTATACTTTATAGTGTAACACTTCACGTAACCATATTTAAATAGGGAAAACGTGGAAGAGTTTGGTAGCTTCTATCTTCACCTCGTTTGGAGCTATAGAGGAGAAGAGAGAGGCTAAATGCTAACGCCGTGACTGAAGGCACACGTGAAGACCAGACAGGTACAAATGAACTCGTCTAAGCTCACGTAAGAACATATCTCAGTATGTACAAACTGTGGCCTATTCCTTTAACCAAGTGTATTTTCTCCACTTCGTTCAGGCGGGGGTATGAGGTTGATTAGGCCTTAAAAGCTGAAATCACGATAAACACAACCCGTTGTTTTTGTCTTTTTTCAGTAGAAAAATATTGAAAGAAATGAATAAATAAAAGACAGTTGCCCAATAAAGCACCATTTCTTGAGCGTCTTCCTCTAGTATTTGCATGTTATGAGCTGCTTTGCCCAGTAAGCTCTTTGTAAAGTCCATTGTCTGTATTGAACAGCTGCAGCTCCACATGTCTCCATTAGTGACTCACTGGAATCACAGTGGCCCATAGTAAACGAACATGAGTCACTCCACTCGCAGAGAAAACCCAAGGATCACCGCGTCGCGTTCAATCATTCTGAGCAGGGGACGGGTTTGAAAAATGACAATTCTTTTTACCCAGTCTGTCGCCTCGCTCGTAACAAACGTCCAAATTGTGTTTCATAACCTTTTTTTCTTTTGCAGCCGCATTGAGATTGTCGCGCGGTTTGAAAAATGAGGGCGATGTTGTGGTGGTGTAGGTGAGGGGGGGGGGGGCTGGAGCCTGCAATGCACCACGTTAGGTAACGCGCTGAACATGCATATCCACTCAAGTGCCTTTGGTTTTACATGGGAGGCAGCAACCCCACAGGACGCATCGAGATGCCTGTACCAAGTGTCCACATGGCGCTGTGCATTTGAGGGAATATGGAGCAAGGCTGATGATTATGAGTTGGCTGTATTCACTAAAATAATATCTTTCTTTAAAGTATTGCTAATGATGTTCAGATCCTTTGATTATATTTTAAATTCTTCAAAGTTGACACCCTTTATTCTTGGCATCCTCCATGGCTCCTAGAGGTCTGCTGGTCACAGTAACTGTAGTGACCGAACGGCTCTTTAAGGTCAGTGGTTTGAACCGGATCTCAGTTGTGAAAAGAGCCGGATCTTTTTTTTCAATCAATTTTACCCAGAACACAAAGTGAAAGCTTTTTGCCCTAAAGTCAAAGCTAAATGCACTAAAAACGATTTGACAGACAGTTGTAGCGTCTTTGTATTAATTGTAGCGCAAGATTTTACTCGTTTTTCAAAGCGTAGATATCAGGCCCATTGTCATTTTAGGTTATTCAAATAAAAAAGTGCCTTTTATCGATCGCGTCTGGCGGTGGATCTGATATCACATTTAGTCTCATTATTCCGAAAATGTCCCATTGAGTAGGGGTTGAAAATAAAATTCGGTTCAGGCAAGAGTCCACTGACCTTAAAATGGCCAATATAGTAAAAGTATAATTTCAATTAAAACCTGGCAGCCCCTGGGCCAGAACCAAACGAAATCTGAAAACAGATAAATATTAGAAGGAACTAAACAAGAATGGCTTGAGAGGGGGTAGCCCCACCCCGAACAAAACAGAAAGTGCTACCCACAAACACACACTAAATAAGAAAAATCCCAGGTGCAAAACGGAAAAACGGACCAAGATTCTCCAGATTTTGGGCCAGAGTACTCACAGTCTGTTTAAGGTTTAGGTTTTAGGTTTAAAGTGAAAACATGCAAACCCTGCACAGAAAAGCCCCACTGTGTTCAGGAATCAAACCCTGAACCTCCATACATATATTTGATACATCTTACTCATACTTCACGTGTTGCAGCCAGCGGTTCTCGGCTGGAGAAGGAAAAAAAAATCTATTATGATCTATTTTAAGACTCCTCCCCCCCCCCCAGTTTCCCCCTTCTATGCACCGACGGGATTAACCTATCTCGGATGAGCGCGGGTGCCTTGGCGTGACGTGGGGGATAAAAATGGAAAGCGCAAGCGTGACGATCCTTCACTAAACTTCGAAGCCACGCGTTGAGACTCCCGGTCAATGCTCTGCCCTTTGCAAAGTAAAAATAGCACCGTCTCCTCAGTGTTCGTCAGGCATTCAGGGCACGCGCCGAGACAAACCCGTCACATCCAGAGTCTTGACAATAAATCCTCGGGTTATTTTTGGAGCTCGAGCTTAGTTATAGTCTGAGATTTAGTCTGCAAACCTGGTGCGAGAAATCGAAAATGCTTGGTGTTCTTAATGATTGAGCAAAAGTATCAAAGATGCTGAAGACTGAAATGCAAAAGTCATTTCTTTACTTTTACATGTGGCCTTGCAATTTCCTATTTCATTTCATTTCATTTTAAATGTGGTATTTCCTCACAATCCACAAAGCAAATCATCTAAAACAACTAATAAAATACATGACCCGTGCATAGTCATGGGCAGATCAATACCAAACATTTGATAATAATAGCCACACCGCCTTTGCTCTGCCCAATCCCGTCAGACCTAGGAAGCTAAGCAGGGAAGGGCCTGGCCGGTACTTGGATGGGAGACCGTTTGGTAACACCAGGAAGCCTAGCGAATGTATTGTGTGAGTGAGTGGTTGGTGGTGGTCGGAGAGGCCGATGGCACAGACTGGTTGCCTCGCTTCCATTAGCCTACCCCAGGGCAGCTGTGCTACAATAGCGTCTTTGAGTGTCCATAAAAGAGCGATATGAAACTGATGCATTATTGTTATTATATTAATACAATTCTGGAGCTCGTATGAAAAGTATTAAGGCGAGACATCCATCCATCCATTTTCTTCCACTTGTCCGTTGCCGGGTCGTGGGGCAGCTGTTGGAGCTGCACCAGCCCCTATAGCGCCCCCTGCAGGTGGTGGGTCCACAGAAGGACGGCCTCATGGTTCTAACCGGGCCTGTTGGTCTCTCATATGGGGCTTCTGAACCGCTCTTTGTCTGACCCGTCACCTAGGACCTGTTTGCCCTGGGAGACCCTACCAGGGGCACGAAGCCCCCAATTTAACATAAAGGAGGGGAAATGTATTGCAAGTTTTCTGTTATTTTATGTTTTTATATAAAAAATAAGGCATTGTGTGCATAAAATATTTTTTAGCGACAAAATCTAAATAATGGACAGACCCAGATTTAAATGTATGGTTTATTTCATTGACATATAGTAACAAAGTAGTAACAAAGTAAATCTTAGTACCAAAGATTTTTGCTGCTGGGAATTAGATTTCACTTAAGATTGTGACGTTTATAGTTTGCCTTCCTTATTGGACACTAACAGGAAGTGACATAGAAGAAGGTAAACAATCTTAAACTGTTGCCGTGCAACCATGTTAAGTCAATGGGAAATGCGTAATTCAAACTGCTATGGGACGTTACCTTCCTCCATGTCTCTTCCTGTCAGCAGCTTCAAAATTCAAATAATAACTTTTCTGCCCAGCAATTTTTCTTCTTTAAAATTGCTGCTTCACTAAAATAAAATGAAAGTTATGCAATTGATGTTATCCTTGTAAATAAGTCATATTTTCAAAAGCATTAAAACCAGTCATATGCACTTTAAGTCCAAGGCTGGAAGGTTTGGAGTCTGTAGGAGCCACTAAAGTGGTGATGTCGTTGCATAAGTGGAGCAAAACCTCTTTTGAGAAAACCAGCCCTAAAGTTTTGTAACGAGTGTGACACATTTCTTAGCTCTTCCGTACCGGGCGTCTCGCAGAAGGAAAAATACCATATTTTGGTGATAGCGTCATCACGGGCACACTTCGCAGGACACGTGGATGTAAAATCTGTCAATATTTGTGAATGAATACCCGCGGGAAGACGGCTTTGTGAAGCGATGTAGCCAGTATGCTGCAATTAATTAGATGCAATTAAGTAAAGAAACACCATACTATAGGAAGATCCTGGTTACGATGCAATATTATTGAATATCAGACTACTCTTATGTGCTAGGATGAGAAGACTAGGTATCGACTCGGACAGAGGAGTGAGAATTGCTTTTGATGGTACTGTGGTGTCCATGTTTAAGGGGTGTCTCTCACCCAGCGGGGTTTGGGGGCGTGTCCTTGCCCTTCTTGTTGTTCGGCCTGTTGTCCGGCCATTCTAGAGTAGCTAAGAAAGAATAAAGAACTCACTTGTGACTGGCATGTGTCCTCGTTTTTCTCGCTACATTGGTGACCCCGACGTGATCCAATGTAGCGAGAAAGACATGGACACATCAGTACATGTATTAGATATATAAAAAAAAAAGGTTTAGACACAAACCAAGTCAACAATAATATGAGAGAATGGCAGGAATCATACACAAGAGCATATATTGTATTCACAGAGTGAATTCGGGACCTGCGGTAAAATGTCGTAGCTACTTCCATCATACAGGGTTTTGTCTTCACTCTATTAAAGGAGGAAACAAGCTAAAAATCTCCACTTCGACCACAGCATGAAAAATCTATACTTTCACCTGCCGTGTCTCGCCTTAATCATCATGTCTAAGCATCCATAGTTTCATATGTGTCCTTTTATTTATTTATCTTTTGTACAGCTTGACCTTTGGTTGTTGTTGCTTTTCTACGAATTTTTATAGTTTGGTCAGTAGAAACTTCTTTTTCCTCCTCACTGGGTTATCCCATCAATGGTTTTCTTCTTCTCTGATCATTCGCCTATCGCAAGATGACAATGCCAGGATTCATCTGGCTCACATTGTGAAAAAGTGCTTCATTTTCACACACGGACTGGCCACCACAGAGTCCATGCGAATGAGAATCATTGGGATGTGCTGGAGAAGGCTTTGCGCAGTGGGCACACTCTCCCATCATCAGTACAAGATCCTGGTGAAAAAACAATTTAACACTGGATCTTTTGACATTGCAAAAGCTTCTTGTAACAATGCCACAGCGAATGCACACTGTAATCAAAGCAAAAGGCGGTCCGACAAAATGTTAGAACTAGGGCCGGGACTTTTTTCGATTAATTGCGATTAATTAATTACATGAGGTTTAGTGCGATTAAAAATATGAATCGAAATTAATCACACTTTGCTTTCCACACTTCAGTTTCCTTTTTTCCTGCAGACGCACAATTAATGGCAATATTGCACTGGTCTGTTGGACTCGGTTGAACAAAAATAAACAATATTTTGTTGCTTAAGCTCATGTATTCAGTCATTATTCAATGGTATACTAAAAATCCTTATGAAAAAACTTACTTCTCACTGTTCTCAGGTCAAATATTTATATGCGATTAATTTCGATTAATTAATTACAAAGCCTCTAATTAATTAGATTATTTTTTTTAATCGAGTCCCAGCCCTAGTTAGAACATGTGACCTTTTTTTTTTTTGTGCCGACTTTGTATTTTGAGGGAACCCCATGAGATCCCAAAGGACCACAGAAGACTCCACTTCACACTCAAAACCCAGAAGAGAAACCGAGAGAATATAGAAACACAAAACGAGCAAAGTGCCCGGCCAGAAATGTCAGTGCTCATCCGCCATGCCACACATTGTGCAATCCCAAAAATAACTCCCGGGAGGAAGGACCCCCCCCCCCGAGCCTGAAACACTGTGAAGCTGAAGCATCTGTTGTTACTAAAGTCGGCGATATCAGATGCACCATGTTTTCTGCGGAAAGTGGGTCCTTTCTCTTTTAGACTGGGGGAACAAACGGATGCAATATGGACTTTTCCTCCATGACTCAAAAGCTCTGCAATGGACAGGCTTTAACGCGCCAAATGCCCGTCTCCTCCTCACCTCCACAGATACGACTGACTCACAGCGAATGCTAATGATGCATGCTAATTAGTCTGAGGAGGCTAAAACTGGACCGGCTTTCACAGCATGAAGAGAGCGCGAACATGAAGGGGACGCCGTGTGCTCAAGGATGTCACGCTCAGCAACATGCAAGTTCACGCCAACTGTCCCAGTGTGCACAGGAAGTGGCCATGAGAACCAGGTCGGACACATACATTCGTGCATTTAAACTGGCTTATTCACTAAGTTTTTAAACATGGTGTCATGATTTCTCTCTTAGCCTCCTAACCCTGAACTGAGCACATTTTCTCCAGTCCAAGGTGTATATTAGTGAACGTAAGATCCGGCTTGAAGGACCAATATTCTGGAATTGTAGGACTGTATGATTTATCTGGTGTCTTCATCCACCCAACACTCTTATTAGGAAGTAAAGTCGGACATGAAGGGTAGTTTCAACATTTGAATGTAGGTTTCAATGTGTTACAAAGGTCTGGTGATCTGAAAGTACATTGGAATAACTGATGACAACGATTATACACATAACTGAGCACCTAAATCACAGTATTTAAATTAGCTTAGCACAGATATAAAAACTAATAATTGACTAAATATAATCTGAAATTATGCTAAAAATATGAATAAACTGTCCAATATATCATTTTAATACACCTCTGTCACTGACATTTGCAACTGCACAACTGTTAACTGACTGCTACACTGTTTAGATGCTGCTCCGTTACCTAGCAACCATAAACTCTTCCAACCTGGTCGGCAACGCGCCGAGGGGGAAAACGGAATTGTTTGGGAAGCACAATTTTCCACTCTTTTTAGGCAAGGCAAGGCAAGGCAAGTTTATTTGTAGAGCACAATTCATACACAAGGCAATTCAAAGTGCTTCACAGTTGCAGAAAGAGAAATTACAAGAAAACAGATAAAATCAATCAATAAAACATCAACATAAAGTTAATCAATTACAGTAAAAGGCAAGAGTGCAGATAAAATACTTTCAGTTTTCATATGCACGGGTAAAAAGAGCTGTTTTCAGCCTGGATTTGAACATTGTCAGAGTTGAGGCCTGTCTCACATCCTCATGAAGACTGTTCCAGATTTAGCTGCATGAAACTGAAACACAGCCTCACCGTGTTTATTATTGACTCTGGGAACCACCAGGAGACCCCTCCCTGAAGTTCTCAGGGCCCGAGATGGTTCATACGGCTCTAACATGTCAGAGATGTACTTTGGTGCTAAACCATGAAAAGACTTGTACACAAGCAGAGCTGTTTTAAATTCTATTCTCTGAGTGACAGGAAGCCAGTGCAGAGACCGGAGCACTGGACTAATGTGGTTGTATTTCCTTGTTCTTGTCAGGACTCGAGCAGCAGCGTTCTGGATGTTCTGCAGCTCTAACAGCTCGTTTAGAAAGGCCAGTGAGCAGGCCGTTACAGTAGTCTAACCTGCTGGAGACAAATGCATGGATGAGTCTCTCTAAGTCTGGTTTTGACACTATTCCTCTGATCTTAGCAATGTTCTTCAGATGGTAAAAAGCTGATGATGTTATTGCTTTGATGTGGCTGTTTAAGTTCAGGTCTGAGTCCATGATTACTCCTAGATTTCTAACCTGATTTTTTGGTTTCAGAGCGAGAGACTCAAGGTGACTGATAACACTTTGTCTTTGTGTCTGTGGGACAAAGACAATGATCTCAGTTTTGTCTGAGTTTAGTTGGAGAAAGTTGTTTTGCATCCACAAACTGATCTGTTCGATGCAGTGACAGAGTGTATCTACAGGCCCATGTTCACCTGCCGTCAGTGACACGTAGATCTGAGTGTCATCTGCGTAGTTGTGGTACGACACATTGTTGCTGTTTATTAGCTGACCCAATGGAAGCATGTACAAGTTGAATAAGAGGGGTCCCAAGATTGACCCCTGGGGGACTCCACAGGTCATGGAAATTTTGTCTGAGACACAGTTGCCAATTTCGACAAAGTACGTCCTATCCTCGAGATAGGACTTGAACCAGTTTAGAGCAGTACCAGAGATTCCCACCCAGTTTTCTAACCTGTGAAGTAAGATCCCGTGGTCCACTGTGTCAAAGGCAGCGCTCAGGTCCAGCAGAACTAAAACTGAGACCTTACCTGCGTTGTGTTCATACGAATATCATTTGTCACCTTGATCAGAGCTGTCTCAGTGCTGTGGTGGGGCCTAAATCCTGACTGGAAAGTATCAAACACATTGTTAGATAGGAGAAAGTAAGTGAGCTGTTGATAAATTACTTTCTCTAGGACTTTTCCTAAGAATGGTAGGTTTGATATGGGCCGGTAGTTGTTCAGTACCTTGGGATCAAGGCTGCTCTTCTTTAGAAGAGGCTTAATGACCGCGGTTTTCAAGGCCTTTGGAAATGCTCCAGTCTCAAATGAGATGTTAACTAACTGAACAAGTTGTGGTAACAAGCTGGTCAGCACAGACTTCAGAAATCTAGTGGGTAATTCATCAAGGCAGCATGTACATGAACTCAGACCGGAGATAACCTCTTCGATTGTTTTGTCAGTAACAGGAGTGAAGTGTGTCAGCTCAAGGTGTCTAGCTGGTGGCAGGGTTGCTATTTGTGTTGTGGAAATTATGGCATTTTTAGCCATTTTCTGCTGGAATATAAAATTATTTATCACACATAAATAAAGGCAAGTCTAAATCGGGTCCATATTGATGTTTTTTCACTTCACAGCATTTGGTTCAGTAGAAGCGGAAAAAAACGGCAGTCGTAGCTAGTGTTAGCTAGCGTTAGCATTAGCATTCTCCGTTAGTTAGGTATTCATGGGCTGTTGAACCACTTTTCTCCTCTCCATGTGTTTGTATCTTTAATAGGTAGAAAACTATATACAGATAATTCAGCATTTGTTAAAGTAGTTTTGAATAATTAGAGATAATTTAGATTTTTCTCCAAATTGTTTTCCCCCTTAACTGTTTTCAAACATGACCATATATGGGTGATTCTAGAGATGCCGTCTTTTTATAGAGAATTTATAACAGCGTAAGAGGACCCGTATGTATATCTTATTTATTACCGCTGTTGGGTCACATTGTGGGAAACGGAGCCAATATACTTATTTAAAAAAGAAAGTAAAAAACAAATGGCTAAATCAAATAAATATGATTGAGAACAAATAATGACACACTGGTACACACGATCTACAATGAAATAAGAATAAAAATAGATATTTTTTATCTACATGACCTGGCAACCCCCCGGATTCTTCTCGCGACCCCCACAGGGGTCCCGACCCCCAGGTTGAGAACCACTGCTTTAACCTGTTACTAACCGCTCCTCCTGATCAGGGGCTTAAGGTTAGGTTTAGTGTCAGGGGTTATGGTTAGGAAACAACTTATTGTTTGAACTCAAAAAGGCTGACGCAACCACTTACCTCAATTTCTTTGCTTTAATTCAAAGAAACACTTATTAAAGTGATTACTCAGATATACGCTGGTACTCCGATACCTGTTTGGTACATAAAATCCTTAATGATGCTGCCCCACCCCCTTTAAAAACAAATGTACAGCTGCACTCTCTAATAATAATAATAATAATAACTAATAAACAGAGTGTTAAGGTCTGTATCCGGGGTGATTGCAATGTTCCTAATGAAAGTCTGCCTTCTCTCACTCAGCCTTTTCCTAAGCCATTAAAGAATGGAATCTAAATAACAATGTGGATTTTCACAGCTTCTCACAGGCTCAAAGACTGGCTTCTAGACCACCAGTTCTGCTCACACTAAAAGTACCAGACGGGTATTTGGCCATCAGATGATCCCCTCGCGGGTACCGTCTGATGGCCACCAGATTACTAGTGTTTAAATGTTTATGTGTTGTATAGACTTTGAAAAAACTGTTGCACTTTATAATTCTGCGCTTTATGGTTACTGCGCTTTATGGTTACTTGTCAATATTGCACCTTGTATCCTGCACCTGTATATTGCACTTGTAGTTGTAAATTGTCTTTTGTTATGTCATTTTTAATTTTGTTATGTCATTTTAATTGTATAGGACTACAGATGGTATTAGCATAGTGCTAAATCTGGTGCAGCCATCTTTTTAATGTAACTGCACACTGTCCTTCCAATAAACTCAACTAAACTAAACTGATTAATAGCCTTGGACTACGCCAGAAAAAAGAACCTAATTTGTTTATTTAGCGTCATTCTATAAGGACCGTTGACACATTTAATTAGCTTGAGATATTTTTATCGGACCGCACCAAACGCTGGATATGCAAAGGCGAAACAAACACCATACTGTCGTTACGCAACGTCCCTGAATCATTCAAACACATGCGCTCACAATCATGACCATTTCTATTAACCACACACTGCACCCAGCAGACTTTCCTATAACACCAAAGTACACCCCAACATCGCAAAATCCCAGATGTTTAGAGAATGTATAGAGAGCTTTCTACTAAAATTAGCATATCACATTCAATTAAACCCAAAGACCCGACTACTCTGTCAGTCCTGCATTGATTCACGGAGGTTTTTGCATCATTGGAACAATCCGACTGACCGTTTGTTCAGAGATAAACATAAACTGTACACAGATGATGTCACAGTGTGGCAGCAGAAAATGAGCAATGCAATTTGTTATTGTTTTGGCACAGAATGAGTGAATACTACTTAGAGATGATTATGTATTATTGACAAGGACACTGATGCCGTCTGCAAAAAGGTGCAGCAAAGACTCTTCTGTTTAAAGTGGTTGGTGGCTTGGCTGGTGACGAAAGGTCCAGAGGCGTCTCCAGGAGGTGGGGGCGTTCCTAGGAGGACTGAGGCATAGCTACACCTAAAATGGCTGCCGTCTAAGTTTTTACTGATTACTCAAAAATATGTGAATGAGCCAAGGCAACACTCCAGGCATGTGTTTAATGAGGGAATGACATAATAACATGATATAAAGCTTGAAACAGTCGATTTTACATAATACCCCCCCTTTAAGAAAAATTACTTCATTTATAACGTCCTCATGACCATTTTTACCAATGTTTTATTGAGTCAGTTTTAACTTTTTTTGTGTGACTTGGTTTGGTGCTCTTTTTGATCAACAAAAATCGCCTGACGAAGTGCAATCATTGGTGCACAGCATGACCTCTACGGCTGAAGGGTTGTACGGAAAGCTCAGTAGATAATGGAGTGCCCAGACCATCCGCTCTTTAAGGAGTTTAAGTTTAAGGCTGAGAATGCCCCAGGACGGAAACCCATCGGGCCTCTTTTATTCCAGAGGCTGTTGCTAAGATAAATGATCTCATGTCGCGCAGCAGCTGCAGCACCTTCGGCTTTGTCTGATATTGTGCTGATCATCTCAGAGTCTTTCAGAGCCGGACTGATGATGGCTGTGACTGTATGATTTTTGTTTACATAACTTTGTTATTGCAATGTATCATGCGTGGACACCTGCTGGATTATCATTTCCTTCAGGACAATAATAAAGTTGAGCCCTGAACTTTGAATTCTAAAATCACAAAGATTTCTGGGAGTCCTGACACATTCCATAATAACAAACCAATGGAGATTTTAAAATGTGAAATACTTTGTTAATTTAACCCCTTAACCCCCGCCATAACCGAGTACATTTTTTCCAGTTCAGCTTTATCTAAATCTTAAAGGTTACAGCCTTTAGGCCAGAGTAACGCCTCATTTGAAAGCGAAGACCTACAAAACTGATCTAAACTGATTTTTCCTCAATTTTTTTACTTTTTTTTTTTCCCATAACTTTTTTTTGTCACTTTGTCGTTATTCTTTTGTGGCTTTTTTGTTACATTTTCATCACTTTTACTTTTGCGTTCTTGTGGCATATTCATCCTGGTTTCGTCTAAGTTTTGGCGCTATTTTGACACTTTTTTTCAAGAAGCTTTTTGATTTGGGTAAAGCTGAATGTGGAGAAAATGTGCTCAGTTCAGGTGGGGGTTAAGAGGTTAAAAGCATTTGGACACAGTGTATTGGATGCACTGTATTTATTAGGGCAGGGACAAAGTATTGTTTTGCAATAACGTATCGCATTACGTGTTGTGATACGTGTGTCGTATCAGAAACCATGTATAGTAATACTTTTGAAGTTCAGGAAAACAAAAAAACTGTTACACAACTCAGAGCTGGTGCTGGCCTTTCTGCAGTGCGCATCCCAGGGCGAATCGACGCAAATAGAAAATACCTACATTCAAAAAGTCCCAAGGTTTTATCTGAATCATTCAAACACATGCTCTCACAATCATGACCATTTCTATTACAGGGGGGTATTATATAAAATCGACTTTTTCAAGCTTTATATCATGTTATTATGTCATTCCCTCATTAAACACATGCCTGGAGTGTTGCCTTGGCTCATTCACATATTTTTGAGTAATCAGTAAAAACTTAGACGGCAGCCATTTTAGGTGTAGCTATGCCTCAGTCCTCCTAGGAACGCCCCCACCTCCTGGAGACGCCTCTGGACCTTTCGTCACCAGCCAAGCCACCAACCACTGCTCCTCAGCTCAGCAGAGCCCCCTCCCCGCACAGTAGTGTTGTTTAGATGCCACAGCAGTGTGCTGAAGGGGGCGTGTCGGAAAGCTTCTTAAAGAGACAGAGGCCTATTTCAAGACGTTCAGTACAGCCATTTTGAGAGAGCAATTTTATTCAAGGCAGGTGTTTTAATTTACTGCATATACAGACCAACAGAAGGTTACGTCATCATTGTAGTATGCTATAGACTGGTGCTATGTGATTGAAAAAAGCATAATACCCCCTCTTTAAGGACACTCAGGAGCACTGGCCTCGGGTTCACATAATGCTTCTCAATCTGCGTTTAGTTCAAATTCTTGCCCACGAGCCACACTTTTCCTTCTGTGTTGGGGTCAGAACAGGACACAGCATTCTGGGTTATCGCGGTAAAGCTACAGCTCCATCTGTACAAACTCCGCTACTGGCGCGGTATTTGTTGTGTATCTTATTTGCTTCCCGCTGACATGTTCCTATTGTCCGTTATCAACACAAAGCGCTCTATCGGAGACCTCACGGGGGTATTTGGGATGAGGTTTCTGCAGCGGCCGGGCCTTTGACAGTTGTAATGATGTGACCCGGTGGCTTTGCAGGTGAGTCGATGCCCCATGTGGACTATTTTTCAGGTCAGTAAGTACAGTACAATGATATTAATAAGGCAGGAGAGGATATGTAAGGTGTTCCTGTGTGGTTCAGGTTGGGGAAACAACATGAAAGTAGGTAAGAAGATGAAGGTACCATCAGGTCCGTCTGAAGTAGACTCTTGTTGATTTGAAATAGGAATAAGGCCATGTCAGTGGGAGAACTGAAGAGCTTTACCTGAAGAAACCTGAAGGGATTGAGAAAAACATGAAAAATGAATTATGATCGCCATTTCTCAAGCCCAGTCTTGTGCTTCTTAACGGGGTCAGACCTATGTTCCCCCGTAAATAGAAGTGGGGGAACATAGATTAAGGTTAGGCACCATTATTAGCCCACTATCCTTACGGTTAGTGGCTAGGGCAGGGTCAGGCTTAAGCTGATTGATATAATTATGTATACGATTGGTTGATGTACCAACTCATTGGTTTGCACCCCTTCTTAACCCAGGCTGTAGACTGACAGGGCCGCTCTGTGAAGTCTACAGTTTCAGACTTGACGTTCCCCAAGCTTTTTCCTCCTACAGACCGTACCAGACTTCAATATTTTGTGCGTACCAGGTCAGGTGTAGCCTGGCAAGACCAGAATGAAACCCCTCTGTTTTTATACAGAGGGATATGAGTCTGGGCCCAATGCCACCCATGTTGGCAGCAGAAGAAACTCAAACGAGCCCATACAATCAGATTAGGATTATGGATGGCACACGGGAGAGAGAGAGTGGTAACACTTTAACATAAGGGCACATGAATTCATCATGAATTCATCATGACTTCATGTATTAATTCATTATGAATTCATGTGAGTTAATGATGCTTCATGAATTAACTTGGTTAATTCAGGCAACGAACTCATTAATGATAATAATTAATTTAACATGATCATGATCAATTCTTGTGCGAAAGAAACAAACAAAATTCATTATGAATGTGCCCTTTAAACTGATGCGTGGCAGCTTTGATAATAAACATAGAAGCAAATACAGAGGGTTGGGGGTTCGAATCAAGGCTCCCACATGTGCACACTGTTGTTGTGTCCCTGAGCAAGACACTTCACCCACCTCGCCTGTGAGAATGTAGTGTAAGTGAATGTGTGGTGGTGGTCTGAAGCCCCGATGGTGCAAATTGGCAGCCTTGCTTCTGTCAGTCTACCCCAGGACAGCTGTGGCTACAACAGTAGTTTACTACCACTGAGTATGGAGTGAAAGAAGAATACAACATAAAGCGTCTTTGAGTGTCCAGAAAAGCGCTACAGAAAACCAATTATTATTATTATGTTGGTTGAGCACACAGCTGTAAGCCTATATTCATGTTTAAAAAGCATCTAAAAACTTTTGTTTTCTTTTGAATAAATGAATAAAGTCTTGAATGTTGATTTAAGCTCTTCTGTGTGTAATTGCTCTCCTAAAAGCGGTTCTGTATCTATTAAGTTATAAAAGCCACAATGCTACATTCCTAATGAAGTCATGACAACAAAGTATTCTTCATGATCATGATGAATGAATTATTATCATTAATGAGTCCATTGCCTTTCATCATGAAGCCTCACATAAATTCAAGAAGTCATGATGAACGCATGCATGAATTCATCATTTGATTGATTTTTTTTTATTTCGAGCCACACAATACAGGGACAAAGCCAGAAAAAAACACAACAAAAGAAAAACAAAAATAAATAAATAATTACATTCAAGCTCGAAAAGGAGTGGGAAGAAGACAAGCTTAATGACTCCCACCCCTGTTCATAAACTTAAATGATAATGTGGTTGCAACAATAACACTGCTTAGTTCTTATTATCCTACAGAACAATTAACAATTAAGTTAATTACATATTTACAGACGCAACAATGTATTATATTAAGTCACATAGTATGTTACACTTTATAACAAGTGTATAATTTTGTTCCCTATACCTATTTTATTGCCACGTTGGTATTACTGTTATTCACCATCATCACTACAGCCCATATAAGATCAAAGTGATTGAATGATACATAATATACTCCACATTTATTCATGAAAGGTACAATAGTCGCAGACTGATTGATGCTCATGATAACAAGAGTAGACTTATCATGAGATAGATCATGACTTATGATGAATTCATGCACCCTTATTATAAAGCGTTACCGAGAGAGCTTTTTCCCAGTCGGCGGTAAATGATCAAAACACATATACAGTAGGTGATGTTCATGATTCATAATCCTGTGCGAATATTAACGCAGAACCGCTAATACCACCACCATCAACGGCACACGTTTGCTCCTCGCCGTTTGGTTTCTCCACTTCCTGTTTGCCACAATCTCCTGTACTGCTGGCCTGCTCCCGCTGACGGGAAAACAAGTGAGAAAATATTAATGAGAAGAAAAACTCAAATCTGACCGGTTCATTTAATTAAGAGATTAATATTAGAGAATGTAAAAATATTGATATTTAGACATGAGGATCGATATGAGCTCCCGTGATGAAATATTGATATTGATCATCGTGACACTTCAGAGGAGAAAAAAACAGTTCAATTAAAAGATTACATTAGTGATGGAATATTGGCTCTTTACTGGGATCCGAGTCTTTGGGATCAGTTCATTTCAAAGAACCGTCCAAAAGACTGGCTCATTTTAACCTCTTAACCCCCGCCTTAACCAAGTGCATTTTCTCAAGTTTGTCTAAAATCTTCAGCACTGTCGCTTAAATCTTTCTGATGGTAAAAACACAACACACAACTTATCATTTAAATAATAAACGCTCTTTAAAGTATAGGGCTGGACAAATATCTCCCATCAACATTTTCTTTTCTCTCCGTCTCGGTGACTCACATCGTACCGCCGGAAGGTTATGACGAAGTGCGGAGTTTGCCAAGTGCAGTCATGAAGAAAACATCAGCTTTAGATTAGCGTGTTCTTTTTCATACCGCATTGTTAGCATGTATAATTCATAGGATTCTGGAGGGACATTGTTGTCGAATAATTAACAGTGTTTCCGGTTTGTTGTGAATTCTGTTTTATAATAGTCGCTCAAAGACAATAGCTACACCGGGGGCGCCTATACATTCCAAGAGGCTCTATGGACTGAACTTGAAATGGAAATGCAGTGGTTTAAGAAATAAATGAGTTTGTAGTTCAAGGGCAGCAACAGAAGAGCAGCTGTTAGCGCTGTCTCTATATCTATATTTTTTCACTCAAACTTGGCTGTAAATACTGTTTAAGTGGCGCTAGCCCGCAGTTAGCTTTGCCTGTTAGCCTGTTAACCTGTTAGCTTCTACTTCGTGATTCCATTCGTGTGTATTGGTGACTCCGACCCGGTGAGGGAAAGTTGCAATTGTTGTTTTCTGGCCAGAGACACCAGGGGGAGATGAAAGACCCCCCAATCATCCCATTAACACTTGTATTACCCCAGAGGGAAAGGATGTATTAAGGTAAACAAGTTACTTAGTGCTGCTTTAATAAAATAAAGTTTCCAAAGAGGTAAGTTTCTAAACGCTTCTAGTGTCCTGGGGCGCAGTTGGTTGAGCAGGTCATCTCATGCTCGGAAGGTCAGTGGTTCAAATCCCTGCTCCTGAAGGTGCACGCTGCCGCTGTGTCCTTGGGCAAAACACTTCACCACCTTGCCTGCAGTGTCTACACTGGTGTATGAATGACAGTGAATGGGTTACTGGTTCCTTGCTGTAAAGCGCTTTGGGCCTAATGAAGGTATTAAAGCACAGCGGTTAGTGCTTGTGCTTCACAGCTCAAAGGTCCCGGGTTCGTTTCCCACCTGGACGGGGCCTTTCTGAGTGGAGTTTGCATGTTTTCCCCATCACTAAAAACATGTACAATAGGCCAGGATGAATGAGAGTGTGTTTGAGAGTGCGCATGGGGGACGTCGGATGGAAATTAGCCCAAGGCTACAATCTGGTGTGGCTTGTTTACATGCATGAGACCCATGTGTGTTCATTAACATGCACGGCCAAATAAACCAATAAATAAATAAAAATAATACAATTTTAGTGGTATATTGTATATAGGGTGCAGCGGTTAGCACTCGTGCTAACCCGGGTTTACTTCCCACCTGGACGGGGCTTTTCTGTGTGGAGTTTGCATGTTCGCCCCGTGTCTGCGTAGGTTTCCTCCGGGTACTCCCGTTTCCCCTACCACTAAAAACATGTACAATAGGTGGATCCTTCAGCCAGGTGATTCTGACCATCAGCCTGGCTCCACATCTGGAGAGGGGACCCCGGGCGCAGCACTGCCGTCGCCCACTGCTCCTTACGGGTCGCCCCATCGGCATCAAAGGACAAATTTCCCTACGGGGACAATAAAGTAAACCTTAACCTTCTTGCAAATTGTCCATGAGGAGTTTTGTTTATAAGCAAAAACAAAACTACGCAAAGCTGCCTTCCTTTAGGCCAAACGTTTTACAACGCTACTTAGGTGGAGATCACCCAGGAGAAGTTGTATCCAAGATGGTATTTCAAAGAACATGACCTGAATTTAGTCCTTACACTTTACATAATTGACCCAACTGTTCACAGATTGTGTTCAGCATGTTCTGAACAGAAATAGCATCTAAGGTAGTGGCCAGCTACCTGGACAGGGCAGGAGAGCCCTGATTTAGGCCATGTTGTTACAATATTTAAACAGTGAGCCTCTGTGCACTGGTACATGACTTTCCCCTGTTTAACCTGCGCCTCTGCTACAAGCCGCGCTCCCTGTCCATCGGCGCAGTGTGGGTTTCTATCAATTTTGAGGGAAAACAGTGATTCCTACACTACGAATGCTATAATAATGTTATCACGCTGAATTACGAATCACCACTGATCATCAGGACAGGACAGGATTGGATATTTGGATACTGCAGAATGGATCAAGCGCGCTTAGTCAATCAAGTCTAAAAAACGTGGCAAAACAACAAAGACCTTAAGAAATTCGATATATCTGGTTTTCAAAATGTGTTTCCATGTTTGGATTCCTGCAGCAGCTTACCTTCACAAACCCTAAAATAGAATAAAACATAAAAGTTGACTAGAATTTGCTTGAGTAGAGTACATTTGATCTTTCTTTTCTCTGCTGATTTGATAATTGTACTTAAAAGCAAAATGTCACCCTCAGGCTACCGTAGCCGTGTCCCAGTGGGTGTCCCGGCGTCCCCTGCCAGCTGCTGCCACAAATATGCGCTCACCTTAAGTCCACCACATCAGGGACATGACATAACTCTACAGCAGTGATCAGAGCAAACTAGAGAAGCTCAATAAAAGCGCTGCGAGCTTTCATAACACAGCTTACACATCTGCCCATTAGCGACTAAGTGCAGGTGGTTCAAGTTAGACAGATTTCTTAAAGAGGGGGTGTTATGCTTTTTTCAATCACATAGCACCAGTCTATAGCATACTACAATGATGACGTAACCTTCTGTTGGTCTGTATATGCAGTAAATTAAAATAACTGCCTTGAATAAAATTGCTCTCTCAAAATGGCTGTACTGAACGTCTTGAAATAGGCCTCTGTCTCTTTAAGAAGCTTTCCGACACGCCCCCTTCAGCACACTGCTGTGGCATCTAAACAACACTACTGTGCGGGGAGGGGGCTCTGCTGAGCTGAGGAGCAGTGGTTGGTGGCTTGGCTGGTGACGAAAGGTCCAGAGGCGTCTCCAGGAGGTGGGGGCGTTCCTAGGAGGACTGAGGCATAGCTACACCTAAAATGGCTGCCGTCTAAGTTTTTACTGATTACTCAAAAATATGTGAATGAGCCAAGGCAACACTCCAGGCATGTGTTTAATGAGGGAATGACATAATAACATGATATAAAGCTTGAAAAAGTCCATTTTACATAATACCCCCCCTTTAAAGCTGCACTAAGCGATGTCTTTTTGAATTTTGTGTTCTGTAGGTGTCAGTAGTGAACCCTGCTCTCCACACAGAAAGGCCATAAATGTAAGTCTCAAAGTAAACATTTTGAGACTTACATGAAAGTTGCAGTTTAGGAAGTAAATGTAAGTCTCTTTTTGGTTTTTCATTTAGAACATAATACTTCCATTTAGAACCAAGTTTACAGTGCAGAGCTTTCAACCCTTGAACACCACAACCTCTCGATGCTCAGTAACCATAAGGGGGAAAAAGAGATGACAGCTCCCTGTAGATATTTGATTATTAAACAAAGGGACATTTCATGAGGATTTCAGCTGCACCAGAGCAGGTCTGTCAGATGTTAATGAAAGAATAACCTCTGTCATAATGCTAAACTCTGTGTTAGCCGCTAACTGTTGTAGCGTCTGTGTTTGTCTTTACATGGGGAGGGGCAGGTGAGGATGAGGGGCAGGTGAAGGGTGAGGCGTGTGGTTGGGGAGGTGCTGTGAGGTGAGGGAGGTGCGGCGCCGGTCTCTTTTCCACGATACAAAGTTGTCTCGCTGTTTGCGACAGTGGCGGCACAGTAGCTCAGTGGTTAGCACTCGTGCTTCACAGCTAGAAGGTCCCGGGTTTGATTCCCACCTGGACGGGGCCTTTCTGTGTGGAGTTTGCATCTTCTCCCCCGTGTCTGCGTAGGTTTCCTCCGGGTACTCCGGTTTCCCCTACCACTAAAAACATGTACACTAGGCCAGGATGTTTGAGAGTGCGCATGGGGGATGACTATGTATGGGTATGTGTTTATATGTATATGTATGTGTGTTTGTCTATTTCTCGTTTGTTTGCTTCTTCCTTTCCTCTTCTTCTGCTCTTCAAATCATCCGATTATTGGCCCCCCATCTCTTGGATTCTATCTATTTAAAATTATTATCATTAATATTATTATTATTATTGTTGGGTGGATTATAATTATTATTATTAATTCTTTTTTTTTTTTTTTTTTTTTTTGCCTTCTGTTTTTGTTTACTATTATTATTTGTATTTTATTTTTTTTGCTTATTTTCCTTTCCTTAAACGCCAGCCTCTGTCACCCACCATGGCAATTCCCATAACCAATATTATTGAACGCGCACATGCACACACACACACACACACACACACACACACACACACACACCACACACACACACACACACACACACACACACACACACACGCACGCACGCACGCACGCACACACACACACACACACACACACACACACACACACACACACACACACACACACGCACACACACGCGCGCACACACACGCGCGCACACACACACGCACACGCACACACACCCTCATCTACCCTCTCTGTCGCTTACCCAATGGAAAAAACACAGACAAATATCTATGTAAAAGCAAGTTCGTGTCCATTCTTGTTGTCTTGGTCTCCCCACCCATTAATGTGCACATCCCCTTCCTTTAACTGTCGTCTTGTTTTACCCTGTTTAACAGAGTCGTTAGCTCTGTTGGTTTTGTATGTTTTTTGTGTAAAATAAAACTCAATTAAAAAAAAGAAAAAGAAAAGAAAAAAAGGAAATTAGCCATCCTTGCATGAGACCCATGTATGTTCATTAACATGCACTGTCCCGACCAAATAAATAAATAAATCTAGCGATGCAATATGGGGATGCAATATTACAGCAGGAATGATCATTTTAAAACCTTGGTGTACAATTCAAATCAACGTGGTTTTGTCACATTTTAGTTGCACATTTTTGCTGCTTTTTTGTTGCATCCTCGTTTTCTTCTTGTTTTTACGCTTTTTTCCCTAGAAGTTCATCTAAGAGGTTAATCCATCACTAACGATTTCACTACGTGGTTAGAGACGATAACTTCACAGAGACGGAGCTTTACTAGATTCTATGTACGTCTGTAGTCACTAGTTTTCACCAGTGTATATGTAGGTCAGGTTGCTTTATCTGTACGCTGAGATAAATTCATCTTTCTGTTCCAAGAAAAGCTCCAGATAAGATAAACCTTTACTGATGTGCCTTTGCTAAAGATAACATCACATTTTAAACTGTTACACCACAACGATAAAGATAAAAAAGCAGCTTCAACGACGATTAGATTCCGCCTTGTTCAGCAGGGAAACGCCATGGCTGTGAACTCACCTCCCTTTTATTCTGTCGGAAAATACGGACCTGCCTTGAACCTAGCCTTGAGCTTAAAGGGGGGTATTATGTAAAATGGACTTTTTCAAGCTTTATATCATGTTATTATGTCATTCCCTCATTAAACACATGCCTGGAGTGTTGCCTTGGCTCATTCACATATTTTTGAGTAATCAGTAAAAACTTAGACGGCAGCCATTTTAGGTGTAGCTATGCCTCAGTCCTCCTAGGAACGCCCCCACCTCCTGGAGACGCCTCTGGACCTTTCGTCACCAGCCAAGCCACCAACCACTGCTCCTCAGCTCAGCAGAGCCCCCTCCCCGCACAGTAGTGTTGTTTAGATGCCACAGCAGTGTGCTGAAGGGGGCGTGTCGGAAAGCTTCTTAAAGAGACAGAGGCCTATTTCAAGACAGTACAGCCATTTTGAGAGAGCAATTTTATTCAAGGCAGTTATTTTAATTTACTGCATATACAGACCAACAGAAGGTTACGTCATCATTGTAGTATGCTATAGACTGGTGCTATGTGATTGAAAAAAGCATAATACCCCCTCTTTAAACAACAACTAAACAAATAGTCTACAGATTCATCCCCCAACAAGTTTGGCATTTTCAAGACGCTCTTCCTCGCGCAGTTCTCTCCATTTATCCGGCCTCGCGAGTGATCGCCTTTAATGGTTTAAATAGCACAGACAGTGTCGTATAAAATCATGTCACTCTGTTGTCTATTTATACCTCAGCCTTTAGTTTATTTCCGATTTCACAGCAGCCCACTTTCTCCGCACATCCTGTCATCGCACCTGCCTCGCACTGTTAACAGTTAAGAGTCCGGTGTTGAGTGTTTCTTCTTTTTTGGCTCACGCTGGGTCAGCTTCGGTGGATGTGCAAAACCCCCGACAATTCCATGTTTTCTTATGTGATTTTTGTGTCATCCTGCTCCCCGAACTCTGCTGCATCTCAAGGTACGACCCGAGAAAAGATTTAGTGAGTGCTCCAAATACACGGATTTCAATGCTGAGAAACATTAGACACGTGAGTGATGCAGAAACCAGGTGCTGCCAAGTTACTTATGTTAGATATCAGTCGTTTACATGGGTTACGCTCGGATAATGGCAATGAATGAACCGCTCTTAAAGGGATATTTCAGGATTTTGACATTGGGCCTCATTTCCTAGTTATCCAGAGTGTTGTTGATTTCTGGAGATATTTTTTCTTAAATTCATGCAGTTCTTATATTTGAAGAGTCTAGTGGCGCTAGGCTAATGCTAGGCTAAAGCATAGGGAAGCTCACAATTGTTGCGCACCTCGTCTGCGCACTTCCGGCGCAGCAGGTTCCGGTGTTAAAATAGACAGCGAAACATGGGTGTCTTACATTTTTGGGCAAAAAATCCAAGCATTGTGGCGGTTCATGTTGTTGTTCACATTATAGACAGAAGGATCACGAGAAGCAGAAGGATAATGTGGAATAGATTTTTATATATTGTGCCTATTTAACTCATTTCCAAATACCCATTGTAAGCAACAACAAAACAAGCTCATTAAAGTGTTGTAATTAGGGCCGGGACTCGATTAAATTAAATTAATTAGAGGCTTTGTAATTAATTAATCGAAATTAATCGCATATAAATATTTGACCTGAGAACAGTGAGAAGTAAGTTTTTTCATAAGGATTTTTAGTATACCATTGAATAATGACTGAATACATAAGCTTAAGCAACAAAATATTGTTTATTTTTGTTCAACCAAGTCCAACAGACCAGTGCAATATTGCCATTAATTGTGCGTCTGCAGGAAAAAAGGAAACTGAAGTGTGGAAAGCAAAGTGTGATTCATTTCGATTCATATTTTTAATCGCACTAAACCTCATGTAATTAATTAATCAATCGCAATTAATCGAAAAAAGTCCCGGCCCTAGTTGTAAACGGTTGTAAACGTGAAAAAAAGGCTTTTAATTACAATAATTATTGAAAACAATGGAATCTAGTAACAACATCCATGTAAGAGTACATTTGTTTGAATGTCTTTATTATTATTATGATTTTTTTTTGTACAAATATTTTAGATTTTTTTGCCTATTAGTTTCTTTGCCATCATTTAGCGTAGAGGATGTAACCTGAAAATAAAAACGATGACTCGCAAATTGTTGTTTGCATGTTTGCAATGTTTACATCAGTTAATATTCATCAATAGATACAAAGTCTTGGACTAGTTTCCATCCGGTATGATTGTCACAACATTTATTAACAGCATGGACTACTTTTCTTTTTCTTACACGCACAAAAACATTGTAGTTTTATGGAAATACCGCCCTCTGTTTACGCTGCTTTTCATTGATGCGCCAGAACCGAAACCTGATTTTGCCGCAAAGCATTATGGGGATTCAAAAGTGCCCTATGTCTATGGTATCAGTTAGCCTGCATTAAAAACAGTCTGACCCACTCCACAGTGCACCTGAGGTAAATCACTTATAACACCAGACTAACCATATAAATGTCTGTGTTAATAGAATCATTTTAACCATTTTACATTTAAAATAACTTATATTTGAGCAGCATCAGCTTCGTGGCTGTAAGCTAACGCAGCGGCGGAGTGATCTGCGAGAAAATAGTCCCTCAAAATGCGGTAATTCATGTGATACAAGGTCAGTTATATTTCAAAAATGATTCTATTAACACAGACATTTATATGGTTAGTCTGGTGTTATAAGTGATTTACCTCAGGTGCACTGTGGAGTGGGTCACACTGTTTTTAAGTAAGTAAGTAAAGTTTATTTATATAGCGCCTTTCACAGACCAGGGTCACACAAAGCGCTTCCCATAAAACATACTGTAAAAACAATACACATACAAGTCACATTACATTATGTCGGGAAATACACGATAGAACAGGCGCACTACACATAGGCCTAAGTATGGTGAGGCATGAAAGTCTGTCTAAACAGGTGCGTCTTAAGTTGACACTTGAAATGTCCACAGAATCCAACATGCGCAGAGAAAGGGGCAGCTCATTCCAAAGGCGAGGAGCGACAGCCTTGAATGATCTGTCTCCTCATATTTTAATACAAGTGCGAGGGACCATCAACAGGTTCTGGGTGGAGGACCTCAGGATCCTGTTGGAGACATAAGGCTGGATCAGGCCCTTAATGTATTCAGGCGCCTGACCATGAAGAGCCCTAAAAGTCAGCATCAGGATTTTAAACTTGATTCTGTGTGTGACAGGAAGCCAGTGTAAAGATAAATGCAGGCTAACTGATACCATAGAAATGCTTTAGCCTTGCATTAGCCTAGCGCAACTAAGCTCTTCAAATATAAGAACTGCATGAATTTAAGAAATAAATATCTCCAGACATCAACAACACGTAGGTCATTGTTGGAAGAGAGAGAGGGAACATGTGTCTCATGTTTTGCGTGTTAATAGTGTGTTGGCGACAGACAGGAGTTTCCCTGCTCAGACTGAAGCAGGATCCTGACGATAGTTTCTCTTTATCAGCTGCTCGTCTCGTCCTCCCAACAAAGTTTACTGCGGTCTCTTTGTGTCAGGCGTCAGAGACCCGACTGTGTAAAAGTGCAAAAACATGTATTTTCCTCGCCTGTGGGGGCACAGGGCGCATTCTTGATCTCAACTTCGGACCATTTGTCTCTCGTTTTGACTCACGCAACCATAAGCCTCGTCTATTCTTCTGTGCACCTGCCTGTATGTTATAAAATGTAAGCCCTGGATTGTTGGTACTTCTATTTGTGCAAACACAATGCAACATGATGGCATTGTGTTGTTATATGGAAACAAAAGCGTCTTAATCGTGTGGCGGTGCCAGTAATAGTTTTCCAGTTCAGCCACAACGTTCAGCCCTGTCCTTGAAGAGCACCGGTCACCGTTTACGATTTCCCCAGACCACTGATGCATTCACACGCGTTCGTTTTTCACAGTTTTTCAATTGTAGGTAATTTAGTAATCCTACGTCACATGAAATGGGTCTATAGATTCTTCAGTCGAGACTAACAAAATGTTGTGTTGCCCTGCAGTAGACAGTTGGGAGGCCATTTCCATGCAAATGGAAGCCAAGCTGCCAATCCTAATCTGCAGTGAGACGCTTGAGCCGAGCCGCTTGCCCCGACGCAAAATTAATCCCAGGGACAAACTGATTGCATAAACAGCCGAGAGCAGTTTGAGCGGTGCATCCTCCGGGCAGAGGAGGGATTAGCGGCGTACAACACGGGGTGAGGGAAACTATTCAGGGGCGTTGAGCTAGCACTAATTTATGTAAACTTATTTCAATGTTTGTGTTTGCTTAAGTCACTAAAAGCCCCCAACAAGGTCATCGCGCAGTGTTCATTCATTTTCTACTGCAAAGTATGAGTCAGACGGGCTGCAGGGTCCTGAGGCATGGGGCCATGTTTGTCCTGGGTAGTCATCAAAGAATGGCTGCAATAAAACTTGACAAAGATTTGCTAATGGCTCGGTTAGTGCCCTAACACTTTCTCCTATATTGTATGACAACAGAAAAGCACAAAGGAGGCTTTGAACATAAACTGTCTTTCTCAGAAACACTATGACAGCAAGCTCTTAAAGGGGGGGTATTATGTAAAATCGACTTTTTCAAGCTTTATATCATGTTATTATGTCATTCCCTCATTAAACACATGCCTGGAGTGTTGCCTTGGCTCATTCACATATTTTTGAGTAATCAGTAAAACTTTTAGGTGTAGCTATGCCTCAGTCCTCCTAGGAACGCCCCACCTCCTGGAGACGCCTCTGGACCTTTTGTCACCAGCCAAGCCTGAGGTAAATCACTTATAACACGAGACTAACCATATACATGTCTGTGTTAATAGAATCATTTTAACCATTTTGCATTTAAAATAACTTATATTTGAGCAGCATCAGCTTCCTGGTTGTAAGCTAACGCAGCGGCGGAGTGATCTGCGAGAAAATAGTCCCTCAAAATGCGGTAATTCATGTGATACAAGGTCAGTTATATTTCAAACATTATTCTATTAACACAGACATTTATATGGTTAGTCTGGTGTTATAAGTGATTTACCTCAGGTGCACTGTGGAGTGGGTCAGACTGTTTTTTAATGCAGGCTAACTGATACCATAGAAATGCTTTAGCCTTGCCCTAGCCTAGCGCCACTAGACTCTTCAAATATAAGAACTGCATGAATAAAAAATAAAAAAAACTCCAGAAATCAACAACACTCTGGAATACTTAGGCGTCCGTAAAGTGAAGATATCACTGCGCGGATGTCGAAGTACTCCTGGTGTTATTACGCCTTACAATATAGTTCCCCTTTTTATCCGCTTAGAAAACCTACATTGTTTAATTTTGTGTAATTATACTTTGTAGTGTAACACTTCACGTAACTATATTGAAATAGGGAAAACGTGGAAGAGTTTGGTAACTTCTATCTTCACCTCGTTTGGAGCTATAGAGGAGAAGACAGAGGCTGAAGGCACACGTGGAGACCAGACAGGTACAAATGAACTCGTCTAAGCTCAGGTAAGAACATTATCTCAGTAAGTAAAACGGTGGCCTGTTCCTTTAAGAGGTCTAAATACGCAGGAATACAGAAAGTGGCTTTGGCATTATGAAGGCTGTTTATATGGATATTTGAATTCCAGTGTAATGGAAACGGCATCTGACAAAATCGAAATCCCTGATGTGCATTGGAAGTAAGTTGGCAGACCATCCAAGTCAATAATACACGACAGATTGTTACGGTCAGATTGATATAACTTGAGCTAAGACTTGAATTAAAATACATATGAATGAATCTTCCACTAATGAAACTGTTGTGCAGCCTATTAATATCCCGGCTAAGTGCAGGTAAGTGCGATGGTCGCTGGCAGAGCAGAGCTGGAGAGGCATTAACAGTGAATCATGTGGTTTTAATGAAAGGCCTGGATAAGCGAGAGCCAGAGGACTTGAAAAGCTCCTCTCAGCTTTGGCACGAGGGTCCCTGACACCCACCGCACTCAGCGTGGACAACCATCATCATCAGCTGTTCTGGCCATTTGAAAAGTAAGTACATTTCGTAAGGCGCAATGCAATTCCAAATCATTAATAGCACACTAACAATACTGCCATGACTGCACTCACTCTGGCCTCGCTGCACGGTAATACAATGAACAGTTTAACTTTGCGATCAAGCACGGTCACACAGCAGGTTTGCAGCTGTTGAGTAATATGGTGTAATATAGGCTTAAGTTCAGCCGTCATCTGCGCTGAGTAGTTTCAGTGTTGACGTTTCAGCTCTCACTTAGAAGCTTCGTCAGCAACTATTGATGCTCTACAACAGTGTTTCCCAACCAGGGGTATAGGGGACCCCTGGGGTATGGGGATACTTAGAATTCCCTCAGATATAAAAAAATAAAATTAAAAAAGGGTGAAACTGAGAGGAATTTCAATATTACTTTCAAAGAAAAGTTTGTTTTAATGATGTTTTTCAGTAAAATTTTGGCTACATTTTGACTAAATACTGAATAAGTTATTAGTCGCTCACTTTGTTAAAATCAACATTTTAACAAAGTGAGCGACAGCAGGATCCCTGAGTTAGAGGTACTCAGAGTATAAATGAATACCTCAACAGGAACGTGGTTGCGAACCACTGCTCTACAAGCAGGCTAACTTTATACTTATCCAGTGGGGAGGTTTCTTATTATTGGTACCACCCCCATTTATAAAATATATATATAACCAAATAAATAACTTAGTAGTGTTTATTTTGTAGTATCATTCAAAAGGGCGAAGGTTCCCAAATGCTAGTTCCTAGTACATTTTGTGAAAATAAACAAAACTTTCACAGGTAAGATATTATAGGAATAATATGAATATACAATGACTTTACTCTCCTTGACTATAATGTTGCTGAGACTGTGATTGCACATAGTTGTATACTAATATAGCACTTTGAATTGTACTCTTCTTTAGACAGTCTGGCTAAGCCATCTGCATAATTTAACTTAAAGGAGAAACTTGTGGGAGGCGACGAAAGCTTAACATGTACTGTGGTTGTATGAATAATTGAAACGAAGGGGAAGTAATTAAAAATGGATACTAAAGCTTTTATGCATGTAAAGTCTCATAAAATGGCATCTTTAGAACGGTGCTTCCAAACATGAAGTAAACGTTACTATAGAAAAACAAGTAAGAAATGTAAGATATGAAAACATGTCTCCATGTCTCACTGGTTAACATAAGTCATTAAAGGTTTTCCTCCACATAAAAAGTTGCATAGTGCAGTGGTTCCCAAAGTGGGGGTTGGGACCCACTGGGGGGTCGTGGCACACTGAAGGTAGCCTGGCATAAAGTCAGACTGACTTTATTTAAGTATTTATAAATACATATAAAGTCTGGAATTGTGTTAATAGGACACGATTTCCAAATCGAGTCTCGGGGCGGGGCTAACGATCGCAGAAAGAATGAGAGAGAACCAATCACACAAAGAGCTTTGCGTTTGCATCCTACGCCATGATTGTTTGTTGTCCACAAACAATCATGGCGTGCAGTCGAATAAATGTTGTGGTGAAAGTCCTCACACTCAAAATAAGTAAACTAGGGGGCTGTTACATTAACTAAATTGTAACATGTATTATGGAAGCAATAATTTCACGTTTCCAAGATGAACATGATTAAATCATGATGGGATGAATGAAATCAGACATAACTCTTTGAATGAACGTAAAAAAATCATGGAAAGTATTTCCACATGATAAAATGGCTTTCTTTCAGCATTAAACAATTGTGTTAGTCCAACGTGATGCACTTGAGTAGGTTCAACGCAAAATATTAGGATTGATCGGGTGCCAGTTAGGTCCGGGCAGTTGGACGCAATTGGACACAAGGGGGCGCCCTTCCAACTTTGTCAGTGGAAACGTGATTTGACTTTCTTCAGAGTTAGACTTTAAGTCAGACACCATGAGTGACAATAATATGAGGCTAAATACAATGTGGCCTTTATTTTCAACAAAAAGCCAGAGAACATGTACTTCAGTCTGTCACAGACCGACAGGTGAAGAAGGAAGTCATGGAGATTCTGCTTTAGACAGAACTTCAAACTTCTGCTGCATATAGAAGTTCAGTCATATTTTGACTCAAACATGTTACATACTTAAATATGTAAAATCACAAAATATATGGACAATTATTGCTACAATTACAAAGAGCGCACACCTTATCCATGCATATAAAGGTTAAATATCCTGAATTTATATGATTAGAATATTACTTATTAACTAATTATAATTACTCTCATTCTTTAAAAAAAAAAAAAAAAAAACACTTGTCATTTGTATCTGATGTGGAGTCATGTGTGTCCCGGTTCCTCTGAGTTGTGGTGGGTCATGGTGGACCATGACAGATGTGGACAGGACTGTGGTAGATCTACTTTGACTTTGAAGAAAGTAGTTACTATAGTAACTGTTGAAGAGAAGAACCTTAAGAGCTTCTTCTGTAACAGTCCTGCTGCACCACGACTCAGGAACTGGGGCAGACTTTACTCTACAGCAGATACAAGTGACAAGGTGTTTGTTTTAAGAATGAGAATAATAAGTCATATTTAAATATATACAGAATTTTCCACACATACATCACAAAGGAATACTTGAAATTCAATTGTTCATTCTTACGTCACACAGAAGTATGAAAGTTCTGACTAAGCAGAAGCTCCATGACTTCCTTCTTCACTTCTCAGTCTGTGACTGAAGAGCATTGAGGCCTCGGCCTTTTTACTGAAAATAAAGGGTCACTATTTAGCGTCATGTTACTGTCACTCACGGTGTCTGACCCAAACCTAGTAAATAAGTTCAATCAACCCTAATATATGGCGTTGAACCTACTCAAGTGCATCACATTGGACTAACACAATTGCTTCATGCTGAAAGAAAGCCATTTAATCATGTGGAAATACTTTCCATGATTTTTTTACGTTCATTCAAAGAGTTATTTTTTGAGTGCAGAGCAGCAGCTTTAAGGACAAGTCCAGCCCATTTCAAACAGTAGAAAGGGCACTGGTAAAAGATCGTTGTGTCGCGGCCGCCATCTTCAATGTTCTGGTTACGGCCCGGAGGAGCACAGGTGTTTGATGGGAAATCCTAGTGCAGAAGATGACTGTTAACTCCCGCCTCCTGTGCTATGATTGGCTCGTCTTGGTTTTGCCAGAGTCAGCGAGATTCAAATCGCACAATTCCAGACTGTATCACCATGTACCTCTGAACATGGAGGATCAGTCTGGCTCGGGCCAGGCCTCACTGAAGTGGGGACCATAAGAGGATTTTTTGACAATACTTTTTACATTTCTGACAGTGAATTTGATGTATTTTCTTTATTAAAACAACATATTTTAGTGAAATTAGGACAATATCCAAATATAGCCTCCAAACTAACATCATCTAGCCAGATTTTAAATGTTTTGTACCTCAATAGTATAAATACTAATTACATTTTACACAAAGGGTTCCCGAGTTGTTGGTTGAATGATTTTGTGGGGCGGCCTGAAAAGTTTGGGAACCCCTGGCATAGTGCACCTGAGGGCCACCAAACATTTTAGGGACGCATTTGGCCCCCGAGCCGCACTTTGGGCACTACTGCTATAGTAGTTATAGAGTTATATGTCTTTATATAATTCTAGGTCCATTGTAACAAAGCTATTCAAACATTTGTTTATCTTTTTGGTAACGTTTTTATAACAGTCTCAAATGCATCGTTGCAGTGGAGCAGCCCTGCTCACTAAGACTTTATAATAACTATACCTTATTTACGTTACATTAATCATTCATGAACAATTCATTAGTTAAGTGTGACTAACACTTAATAACTACTTCACAATGAATAAGTCATGAATGGTAAATGGTCTCACCTTATATAGTGCTTTTCTACCTTTATTAGGTCCAACAAGCGCTTTACAGCAAGAAACCAGTCACCCATTCACTCTCTCATTCACACACCGATGTCCGCAGACACTGGAGGCAAGGCGGGTCAAGTGTCTTGCCCAAGGACACAACAATAGTGGGCACCTTCAGGAGCTGGGATTCAAACCCCCAACCTTCCGATCATGAGACGACCCGCTCTAACTGTGCCACCCATAAAGTGGGGCTGAAAGATACATCATTATTGTATCGATATCGAGATATGAACATTAAAGATATAAATAAAAAATATATATAAACGATACTGCATAAAACTGCACTCTTTTGTATTATGATGTTTTTGTTTTTCTGAAAAATGCTGTTTTCACCAAACCCATAGTTACGTATATCATATCGATCTGGCATGAATATCGAGATATGAAATTTCTTCCATATCGTTCAGCCCTATTATAAAGTGTTACTCCACTTTGTAAACAAAAGCATGGTTAGGTTTCATTCAATACACACACACTTGTTTCTCTTGTTTATCACAGAGAGTCCAAGATATTGCGTCTCATTGAGCACCACAGCACACTGATTGTAAACTGCATTAAAGCTTCACATTTAAAACACTAAATAACTATCAAACATATGTTGTGCATAATGACTGCGAGAGCCCAGAGCCCAGTTTGATCCTTCCATCCAAACAGCCAGTGCAGGTTGATGCTAGGTGACAGAGGGGCAATCATTTCAGTGCCTTTCAAAACATCAGCCAACGGGACGTCACTATCAGCTCATATTTCGCCTCTGCACTCATCATTTCTAATCTGCGGCCGTGCACCAGCCGACCGTCAGCGATGTCAAACCGACGAGCCACCGCCATGCTCGGGGAAGCGTGTCCCCGCGATTACGTAACACCGCACATCCCAATAATGAATAACAACGCGCTGTTCTTGCCTACCTGGCGTTTGATGTGGCTTCCCCTTCTCCAGCCTGAGATCTGGGCAGTTCAGCGCCCAGTGGAGGGAGCGACTGGCGATGGATTTTGCAACAGCAGAAAGAAGAAGGAAAAAGAAACGCAGGAATGGATGTAGCTTTAGCGGTGGAGATGGAGGAGAGTGAGAGAAGGCGCGCGGAGACATGCTCGATGGTGATGTGTGCATGTGCGGAGGGAGAGGAGGGAGGGGGGGAAGCGGCGGAGGAGAACGGGAGCGGAGCGAGGCGACGGAGGAGGGAGGGAAAAGGCTTTGTTTGCCGGGGGAAATCTCCAAGGACGAGCGCCAGTGCACATCTGCCGGAGCTTCAGATGGAACAGAATGAGATGACAGTGGGAAGCAGATAAACAGCTAAAACCACGGGGGACGGGCGAGGGGGGGGGGGAATAAAATGCTTTAATCAAAGGATAAAATCTTTTGAAGGCGCCCATTAATTATTTATAACACTTGAATGAATAATTAAACCATATTTATCTGGATATTGTGGGAGTCATTTGAATATACTGTCCGATGTGGTCAATAGCATTAAAGCAAACACTGCCCAGGTAACAATGTTTGTTTTTTAGGACGTTCTGGGAACGTTTTTTCAAGTTATGGGAACGTTGCCTAGAGGTTATTTTGGTTATTTGGTGGTTATTATGGAAAGTTTTCTGAACGTTTATACAAAGTTATTTTTTTGGAGAATTTTTTTTTCATAGAACGTTTTCCTAACGTTAGTTTAATGACAACTTTCAGGAAACGTTTTACTGACGTTATATATTGGTTATTTTAACGTTCCCCTAACCTTGATTTGCTGCAACCTTCAGAAAACCTAAATCTAACGTTTAAAATGGGTTATTTTAACGTTCTGCTAACCTTACGTTTACTGCAACCTTCAGGACCAGTGGCGCCACCAGGGGGCCACCCATTGGCCACCCCATTGGCCACCCCACTGGCCAGTGTTAATTGTAGTACTGTAGTATCAGTTATGAATATTTTCAGCCCCAAATTCACAGCCAGCCGGGAAAGTATAGCAATAGACGTTTCCTTAAGTCTTTCTGATACTTTTCTACAGGCCAGTTTACTACAACAGTAAATACAATGTGAAATTATGGCTAATTATGGATAGTTTTGGTTTGCCACCCCAAGATTTTAAGTGGCCCCATCTGGCCACCCCTATGAACAATGTCTGGAGGCGCCACTGCTTCAGGAAACTTCTGCTAACTTCTGCTAACTTAGTTTTTTCGAAGATGAACAAACATTAGTTGACTGTAAGTGCTCCAGAAGGTTATTTTTTGTAGTTTGTTCTTCATAACCAAAATAAAACAACCAAGGGAATGTTGTATACAGGGGACGTGGAAACCTCTACAGACGTTTGTATTTTTGGTTGTTTGAACTTTTAGAGAACGTTATGTTGTCAGGTAACCTTATGGAACCTTCGGAAAACGTTAGTTTTAGGTTTGGTTACTAACCAACCCTCAGAGAACCACAGGCTAACGTTATTTGAACGTTTTGTGTTACCTGGGTGAGCATTATAGAATAATGATAATAAAAGGGTGTTATCTTAGGTAGTTGGTTAGTTATTTGGCCAATAGATCATTCTTTGTCCGTATAAATAACATCATGACTGAAACCCTTTGCTGCATGGTGTTCTTCAGGGATCGGTCTTGGGGCCAATGTTGTTTTTTTGTTGTACATCAATCCACTTTATAAATGTTTCTTATCGTCTCTCTGCTGATGATATTCATTTGTACTTTTAATTTAACCCCTCTCCAGTTTGAAGCCCATTTGAAAGCTAAGACCAACAAAACTCATCTAAGCTTCTTCCTTGTTTTTGTTATAACGTTTTTCATCGCTTTTTTTGCGGAAATTTTGTTACGTTTTTGTCACGTTTTCATTGCTCTTTTGTAGCATTTTGGCCGCATTTCGGAGTTTTTGTAACTGTGATCAAGCTACGAAAATTTGACAGAAACATGGACGTCTGTAAAGGAACTCTTACGCTTTACAAAGTGCATTGAATTGGTAATAATAAACACACAACATACTCAACTGTTTTAATTAATTGTGCAGCTTTCCTCAACCATATTACCAGCTACGAGTTTGTTGATTACACTGGAAGGACCGATCCTGCCAAAACCTAAGCAGTAAGTCGCAGTAAGTTCAAAACAATGTGAGTATTTCCACGATTTGAACGCGCTCACTGCAATCTCTTGCCGACTTGAGGTGAAGTGCACATGCGCACTAGCACTGGCGTGATGCGCTGTCAGTCTGAGCAGCACTGCAGCCGCAGAAGAAATGAGACGAGGGAGACCAGGACCCAAACTGACGTTACTGACTTGAAAAAGAAACTAGTGCTTTATTACCTGTAATGCAAGACTAACTAGTTACTTTACTCGTTACTCTGAAAACTTAATCTGAGGACTCTAACACGTTACTAAGTAGCCAAAACACTGATCTTCACATTGTGGAATGACCTTCCTCTGTCGCTACGCGTGGCCTAGTCTGTTGATTCTTTTAAAAAGACATGTTCAGACGAGCTTTTACTTGGTGAACTTTGAGTGTTTCTTTGTAAATGTTTGTAATACTTTGTTGTTTTAATGATCTTCTTGTTCTGTGAAAGGTGCTATATAAATAGCTGCTTCTTATAAGAGGGATGGGTGCAGGTTTCTGTTATCTGCTTTGTATTGCATCCCCTCTGTCTCCTGTTATTAGAGTAGCATGTGAGACTGATGTGGGAGAAAACCATCCGAGCGCAGAATCAATAATATTATCATGCCATGTGGAACGGACGAGATAAGGGACGTCTTGAGCCTCTTTACTCTGCGTTTGTTACAGCTTTGCCCAGTGGGCAGTGCATTGAAGTGACAGTCGAATATTGATCACTATCACTGACAAGCACCTTATTCATCCCTACCCCCTTTTGTTGTTGAAGCATTTCCTCTTTGCGTAAGCACTGTCTGTCAGTGGAAAATTCCAATTCAATGGATGAAAGTGAAGAAAATATAACAGGAATGAATAGAAACGCTCAACTCTGGCTCATAACAATGTGACGTGATGACATGAAAAGTGACCTCATATTATTGTTAGTGATATTATTGCTGTCACTCTGCGTTGATGGTTTGACTGTGAGGTATAGGGCTGGGCAATTATGATTTGAATCTATTTTATTTGAAATCACCATAACGGGCCGCTGGAATCAAGCCTTTCCTTCCATTTAGGCTTGATATGCAACCCACTTACATAGACCATTGTTTATTCTTGTACAGCACTTTTATATTTGGATTCATTTTGCTCTTAAATGAGCATTATGTAACAGCTCATTTTATTTATTTATTTAATTCAAAAAGTGACATCATGCAATCACCACAAGACCATAGTGATAGAGGTACAAGATATCATATAAATGCCTATACTTTACTTTGGAATGGCTAAAATAGCATGATACAGATCCTTTAAGATTTTGCTAAAAAAAAAAAAAAAATCTCAGCTTTCTCCAGTTTGGCCATTTCTTGTGATGTTTATATTTTCACTTCCTTATTGGCCAGAGACAGGAAGTGACAGATGAAGGAAAGCAAACTGTTGCCGTGCCAACCATGTTATGTCAATGGGAAATGAGTCAAACTGCTGTGGAACTTTACCTCTATCTATGTCATTTCCTGTCAGGAACTTAAAAAGTAACAAAATATGAAATTATCTTCCCAACATTTCTTCATTAAATTGCCGCTTCACTGAAATAATTATACTTACGACAGATGTTGTCGATCTAAATAAGTCATATTTTCAAAAGCATTAAAACACGTCCTATGTACTTTAATTCAGCAGGAAGTTAAGATGGCGTTTCTGCTTTTGCTCAACAGTTTGGATCCGGAAGTAGCTCATTTTTTGTGTTATGTCACACTTTTAACAAACCAATACGTTTGTTAAGTGTGACGTCACGACTTCCGCTTCCGGGTCCTGGCAGACGGGGAAAATATGCGAGAAAAAAACATAAAAAACTCGTAAAAACAACCATCAATATTTCTGAAACTCAACAGTTACTGAACCTACTTCTCAGACCCATTAGCCAAAATGCCGCACCTACTGCTAAAAAAGTAATATTTACTAAAGTCGCTACTTCCGGGGTTAGCGTAGCTGCTGCGCCGTTAGCATTTTTCTCTGCTAACCCGGATGTAGCGATTTTACTAAATATTACTTTTATAGCAGTAGGTGCAGCATTTTTGGCTAATGAGTCTGATAAATAAGTATGTTCAGTAACTCTCTGTTGAGTTTCAGAAATATTGTTTGTGGTATTAAAGAGTTTTTTGTAGTTTCTCGCACATCTGCGGACCCGGAAGTAGAGCTGTGACGTCACCGCTTAAACGAATTATGTTCACTGTGAGTCGCCATAGTTACGGCCTCCAAGTGAATTGAGTGAAATGAACCTATAAGGGCTTGCACTTGTTTTTTATTACTTTTTATGCTCATGTCAAAGAGCATATTGTGTTTTTCCATTGTCGCTGCATCGTCAATCATCACCAAACATCAAACCCGTCCACTCGCGCCAAACGCTGCCACGATTGGTCCCGGCCCCAGTGGATTTGAGCTGAAATGAATCCGCTCGAGCTTTTGAAGATGGATTTCTGAGAGAATCAAAATTGGATCGTGCAACTATCCTGGTTCTGTGATGTAGCTGAAAGTTGTTGGTTAAAGCAGCTGTGTCCATGGGCAAGACACTCTGGCCCCTAAATAACATTGGCCCATTTACTCAAAGCTCAAGATAAACTTTATTGTCCGAGAGGTGGGAAAGTTGTCTTGCAGCATGGCAACCAATCGCAGGTCTTCGGTCGTACAGTGAGGCACGGACAAAGATTTATTTGAAGAATCGTTGTACGGCCTAAATACTGTATGCAGTGAATGTTTCATGAGCCACTAATGCACTTCTCATGTCTGTGCATATTGTTGCCTTGTCTTGTGACTTCAGACCATTTGTACAAACGTGCCTGAATGGATTCACTGCTCATGTTCTTTTACAATAAATAGGTGTATTTTGAATAATGCTCCTTACATAAGGTCACAGTGGCAGCTGGTGGTCTTTCAAACAGAGGAAGCTCAAGATATTTCTATTCTTTATCATGGACCTGCGTCTATCTGTACCGACATTGTACCCTGCATTTTAAAGGGGGGTATTATATAAAATGGACTTTTTCAAGCTTTATATCATGTTATTATGTCATTCCCTCATTAAACACATGCCTGGAGTGTTGCCTTGGCTCATTCACATATTTTTGAGTAATCAGTAAAAACTTAGACGGCAGCCATTTTAGGTGTAGCTATGCCTCAGTCCTCCTAGGAACGCCCCCACCTCCTGGAGATGCCTCTGGACCTTTCGTCACCAGCCAAGCCACCAACCACTGCTCCTCAGCTCAGCAGAGCCCCCTCCCCGCACAGTAGTGTTGTTTAGATGCCACAGCAGTGTGCTGAAGGGGGCGTGTCGGAAAGCTTCTTAAAGAGACAGAGGCCTATTTCAAGACGTTCAGTACAGCCATTTTGAGAGAGCAATTTTATTCAAGGCAGTTATTTTAATTTACTGCATATACAGACCAACAGAAGGTTACGTCATCATTGTAGTATGCTATAGACTGGTGCTATGTGATTGAAAAAAGCATAATACCCCTTCTTTAAAAGCACTGCCTTTTGTGCAAACAGGATTTATTTAGACGTTTGACTCATAGTTCAAATCAAAATGTTCAAATTCAGTAATTGAATTATGCCTGATATTTAGGCGGGAAATGTAATATTCCTATATCAGCAACTGAATCAAGGGTTTAATCTGGAAAACTGGTTTCCGTTTCCAGGTTTCCTTTGACCAGAACTAAACCAGGTCCAAACTGGGACTAAACGATGAAACCGGGTCCACATTTGGGCTAACTCTGAGCTGTTGTGCTTGTGTAATGATGTGGCTAATGGCAGCACAAAACAGGATAAGCTAACGCCAGAAAACATGTGATTGGCTTTTTTTTTTTTGCGTGAAAATTTGGAGTAAATACAGCTTCCACGAGGAGCCGCCACTTTAAAGGGATACTTCGGGATTTTTGACATAGGGCCTCATTTCCTAGTTATCCAGAGTGTTGTTGATGTCTGGAGATATTTTTTTCTTAAATTCATGCAGTTCTTATATTTGAAGAGTCTAGTGGCGCTAGGCTAATGCTAGGCTAAAGCATTTCTATGGTAAAGTCTAGCCTGCATTAAAAACAGACTAACCATATAAATGTCTGTGTTGATAAAAGAATTGTAACCATTTTGCATTTAAAATAACTTGTATTTGAGCAGCGTCAGCTTCGTGGCTGTAAGCTAACGCAGCGGCGGAGTGATCTGCGAGAAAATAGTCCCTCAAAATGCGGTAATTCATGTGATACAAGGTCAGTTATATTTCAAACATTATTCTATTAACACAGACATTTATATGGTTAGTCTGGTGTTATAAGTGATTTACCTCAGGTGCACTGTGGAGTGGGTCAGACTGTTTTTAATGCAGGCTAACTGATACCATAGAAATGCTTTAGCCTTGCCCTAGCCTAGCGCCACTAGACTCTTCAAATATAAGAACTGCATGAATTTAAGAAAAAAATATCTCCAGACATCAACAACACTCTGGATAACTAGGAAATGAGGCCCAATGTCAAAAATCCTGAAATATCCCTTTAAGGTCAATACTGCTGCATAGATAGTTGTAGAAAATACTATCTTCCCCTATTTTCAGATGGATCTCAGGTAGAATTGTGTTAAATTGTCGATTACCGTCATGTTCGGACTACTGAGCGCACCTGAATATAAGCCGTGAAAAAGGTAGCAGCTAATAGTCTGGAAATTACGGTACATGCTGTCTTCATTTAGATAATTATAATAAGAAAGGAAAGAGAGAAGAGAAGAAGAAAAGAGAAAAAAAAATGTTGAAAGTAATAATAATAATTTCAGGGTTTGACATTGATCACACTGGCCAAATAACTTATCGGTCTTCTGTAGCTGCTACACTTTTTCTTTCAAATATATGTTTTTTTTTGTTTTTGTTTTTTATATATATGAACTGTACCACTAAATATACATTTAAAAAAAAAGAAAAAAAAAGATAATTATGATGACCTCTTCTCCATCATAAGCACAGGTAAAATTCCATAACATGTGGAACGATGCATTGAATCCATCCATTCAGGTTACGCAACACGAGCATCTGCACAGACGCACTGTATCATTAGCATTAGCATCAGGTATTCATGTGTGTGAGGGCTGTACCGTTAGGCAGCAATCCTATAGGTCATGTCAGTGATTCTCAAATGTTCACCTTGGAAAATTATAATAGACCTTCCAAGAACTGCCAGGCCAAGATCAAAACCTAAAATTAGATTTAGGTTGGACTAAATCGTGCCACTTCATCAGCAGATCAACATGTTCAAATTCCCACGGACATCTTTTCAAGATGTCCGTGGGAAAAGCGTGTTGAATTTGAACAAAAAAACTGTAATTGGAGCCTCCAAATCTTCCAGCTAAAGTAAAAAAGTCAACAAAATCTACCCGTATTCCCATGAAACTAAGAAATGAATCAGCATATTTTAAAGAGCTGAACAGACAGCCATTAGAGCGCTGAAATGCACTGGCGAGTGTGAGAGATAAGGGAAGATGTTGGAAACACGAGGCTGACAGAATCTGCTGAGAGGAGGAGGAGGCGTGTTGGCACCGAAATCCAAACACGAACAGACAACAGCGATAATATAATTCAGCACACACTGTAGCTCCGCCCACTCACACATGCCGTCCGTCTGTTTGCTCAAACGCACCATCGAAATGACCCGGCAGCAACTGACATCACAGCCCGGTGGGGAATAATTACAAGAAGAGGAGAAGAGTATGAGCACAGTGCAAACCATCGTGATTTTATGTCATTGTTATTTATAAAGCACATTTAAAAGCAACCTTAAAATTGAACCGAAGGCCAAAGCAAAAATGTGAGTTTTTAATTTGGTTTTGAACTCCTCTACAGACTGAGCTGAGCGTACATGTAGGGGAAGGCTGTTCCAAAGTTTAGGGGCCGCCATTGAGAAGGCTCGGTCACCTCTGGACTAATGGCCGCTGGCTGCTCTGCTTTGCGACGACGACACTGGAGGCCGCCATTGCTGTAGTACCGCCATATAGCCACTAGGCCCCCATTGGAATGCATTGCACTTTAGACACGTTAAAAACAACTTTAATGCCCGGTGCCTAATTGTTTGGAACTGTCTACAGCTCGATATTCCTCCTGTGATTACGCTGGGTTAGACACAATCAGAGGCACCGGGCTGGTTATGGTAGGATACATTTTAGAAATCTCGTACTTAATGAGGGTCGGACTGTTAGCATTGGAGCTGCGCGAGCTACACGTCACGCAAGGGCCGAGTCTACAGTGAAGATCCCGCCCTTATGCCCTTATTAGGAACATGCTTCGTCAGAGCTGGGGAGGAGGAGTCTGTAAATCCGCCATGATTTCCCCCTCGAACGTGGTCATTGTGGTAAACGGGGAGGAGTGAGTATTGACGGTCTATTAATAATATGTCTATGCTCTGCACGCTTGGATTTAGGAACAGACAAAAAGGAGCTGGTCTGCAGCCCTCAGAGCTCTGAGAGGACAACAGAGCTGCAGCAACTCTGACAAATACTTTGGTGCCAGCGACACTGACACAATCAGCAGAATTTTAAAATTAATTCGAAAAGGAACTGGGAGCCACAGTAAAGAGATCACAATGGGAGTCATGTGCTCCCATTTTCTTGTGCCGGTCAGCAGGCGGACCGCGGCATTTTGGACTCGCTGCAGGCGCAGGAGAGACTTCAGGTCCAGCCCCGTAAAGGGAGTAATAATAATCCAATCTCCGTTGGAAGTAGCTTTTACAATAGATCCAGTGTGTTTTTCAAATTTGAAACACGTATCAAAAGTCACTCCAAGATTTTTAACCCTTTTAAAGTAACAGGCCACCGTTTTTACATACTGAGAGATGTTCTTAGCTGAGCTTAGACGTGTGTGAAGTCTCCTCGTGCGACTCAGTGATTCCTATGTGCGTCATATGCTCGGTTGCATTGGCACACATTTTCTTCCTCATCGTTGTTGATGCCCGACACACATGAGCATGTATAGGGAGCACCAGCACTGTGCCAACACGTGATAGTAAATAGAGGCATCTTTTATAGGGCGGTCGCGATAATTGCTTTATCCACTTATCGTTCAGTGCGTAACAGATAAACGATGTATTTTGGGTACATTATTTATCATCGGTACATTTATTAGCGTTTTGCCCCGCCTTATAAAACTAATCTTTTTAGTAAACTGTAAAACTTTTTTGAATTGAAGCAAATTGAGTTACTTTATATTTCATGTTATTGTAGCTTGAGTGGTATTTTAGGATGTGATTATCCATTTTTAGAACAAAGGTTTACTGCCATTTTTATTCTTGCGAGTTATCAAGTATCTTTAGTCATTAATATCATTTATCGCGATACTTTTCTTCCTCAATAATATCAAACCTCAAATTTGTTATTGTGACCAGCCTTGTGTACAAAAGTAATAAAAATTGGAAATTTAGATCCAAGGCAAGGCAAGTTTATTTGTAGAGCACAATTCATACACAAGACAATTCAAAGTGCTTCACAGTTGCAGAAAAAATTACAAGAAAACAGATCAAATCAATCAATAAAACATCAACATAAAGTTAATCAATGACAGTAAAAGGCAAGAGTGCAGATAAAATACTTTCAGTTTTCATATTCACGGGTAAAAAGAGCTGTTTTCAGCCTGGATTTGAACATAGATCCAATAAGTGCATTGACAAGAAAACACAAATAAATGTTGTTGTTTTTTTTACATTGTCTTATTTACTGTTTTGTTTTTATTGCCTTAATATTTAGTGCAGCCCTTGGAGGATATTGGGCAATACAAAACCATTGATTGATTGATTGATTGATTGATTGACAAATGAATGAATTTCCTTGGTTAGTAGTGGCACAGTGTCAGGTAGGGTTGTGTCAATATATTCATTTTGTGATCTATCGCGATATTTTGAAGGACAATGCTATACTCATACTTTTTCTTATGATATGAGTACTTTTGATGACATCATGCATATTATTGAGGCAGTAGTGCTCCACTGCTTTCAGTTTCAAAAGAAACCAATAATGATCAAGAATTCAGTCAGAAAAGTAGAGGGCAGTACTACAACTTTAAGCAATTGGGCCAAACACTGTCACACAAATACACTGCTTTTAATTATAGTTGTTATAATTGTAAATAAGATTAATTTGTGGTCGATTTATTCCTTTTGAAACGGGACTGTGGTTTCTTGTTTGTTTTATTGTAAATGAAGTGACGCCACAGACAGATCAGCCCATTTTCAGTTAGTTATATTTATTTAGTTATATTTATTTAAGAAACAGGGGTACAAAGCACATGAAACAAATGTAAATGATGAGTAATATGTAGTAAAATCGCATGTATCGTTGTTTTTGTGCAATACATTGATTATCGCAGTTTATCGTGAGGTTACCGTGATCGAGAGCCATGTGTCGCGTATCGTATCGAACCGTGAGGTGGCCCTAGTGTCTGCCACAGTCTCTAAGTGTGTGAGGGGTTCTGCCAGACAAGGAACTGATATCTGCCAAATCACATCAGATAAAGACGTTCTCACACACTCACCTTTACCTGGTTTTCTATTGGGCAAAAGAAACATCCACCCCGACTCATCATACGAGCGTTTATCTATGTCAATTCAATGATGAAAATAGCTTCATCGACACATTTTTATCTGAGCTTTCTTTCACCTCCTCAAACCAAAGCCACTCTGACTCATTTCATAAACCTGCTAATGCGCTTTGTATTCCGCCTGATCTGCGTAAAGTCCCCTTCCTTTGATATCGTGTGTGCACATTCCCCTGACAGGGCCGGTAGTGACGTCATGTGCACACAGCCAGGTACCACACAGACGCACACGAGAGGCCGGGGATGTGTCCTTGAGGTAGATAAAAATGTGCTGCTGTTGCATTGACAGACACACAGTCATTTCCTGGTCCTGCACAGGGAGCTCTGAGTAATCGGAATCCCTCTCTCTGTCATGAGGCAGAAAGATGAATGTGTGGACACTGACGGACAGGCGTGAGTGAGGTGTTGATACGCTGTAGAGCCGCATTATGTAATAAACGTTCAAAATGTCATGAAATGTTTCACTTCTTTGTGCAATAAAACCGCATTTAGTGATGATATGCCACATTTTCTAAAACTGTTCTCATGTTGCAATACCTTAAACCAGGGGTCTCGATCTCGTTTGGACTGGGGGCCACAAATGCAAACCCAGTGTTGGTCGGGGGCCGCAACAGACAAAGCCTTTTTTATTAAGTCAATTATGATTTAGCAACTTTTTATTGTTTGCTAAAATAAACCTTAAAATAGACTGTACATTAACTATCTGCACATTTTTAAGCTTCCAGAGGTTTCCAATCAGCCAAACATTTGCTGAGCTTCTAAATTAGAAATTACAGACTTTGACAATTAATGTTTTTGTAATTAATCTCATTTTGTTTAGAAAGAAATGCAAAATGTAAATCAAATGTTATTTTAATTTAGTGTAAATGTTCAATATTGCTGTAATTATTTGCAGTATTTTTATACATTTCCATAATTCTTTATTTTTAATGTAACTATGGATCATGTGTTCGCACGTGTCCCAAATAAAGATTACATTAACATGATAATGTTGCTCTGAGAGAGAGATGGAGAGAAAAGGCTCCTCACTTTACTGTTGTGACGCTTTTAAACACTAATTACGATGTGTTCGCTTTGCAAAGTCATAAAGGTAACGATGGTAAAGGTGCTTTTGTCATGCTGCTGTAACTTTTCCAGCACATGTTTAGCTGAACAACTAAAGTTTGTCCCTCGCGTTCTGACAGTCTCCTGTTTCAGAAGCTCCTCTCACAGTCCGCTGCTGTTAGTCCGTTTCTTTGTTGAATAAAGTTGATAAGTCGTCTGCAGAAGCGCCGCATCTCTCTTCCCGTCTGATGTTGTGGTCATTATGGGTCATTCTCGCGTCCGCACCTGTATTGGCGCTACCGCGCGATGCGTCATGGAAAATGTAGTTCTAACGTGTTTAATGCGATTTGCCGGCGGTCCGCATATAATATAAATAAGAAATCATCTCGCGGGCCGCAAAAAATTATCTTGCAGGCCGCATTTGGCCCCCGGGCCGCATGTCTGAGACTCCTGCCTTAAACCTACAAAGCGGAATAAATCATGCTTGGAATTAGATATTAAAAAATCCCTCAGAAAAAATCTTTAAAACCTTGTTATGTCCTAGACTGGAAAGTTTCTGCAGGAGCTTCTAACGTCTGTAGGAGCAACTTGTGGCATGAGTGGAAAAACAATAATTTAGAGAAAACCAGCCCTAAAGTTTTGTGCCGAGTGCACATGTGTGGCACCTTTCTCCGCTCTTCCGTACCGGGCGTCTCCCAGAAGTAAAAATACCATATAGCTTTCTACATTTCTACACACGCTTGATAAGTCACATTTTAGATGTGTCTTATTTTTAGTTGTTGAACAGAATCCACAAACCAAATAAACTAAAACATAAGGTCAAAATGTGATTTTTTATTTTATTTTCTCAATATCTTGGCTACAAACTCTTCAGAGCGAAGTCTCATAATTATACTTAGCTCCACGGGTACAAAAGATTGGAGACCCCTGGACTCGAAACGGCGAGACCGTGTCAATGCTTGGAGGAAAAGCTCCTAACCACGAACAGTAATTGGCAACATTGGTCAGAGTCGTCCAACCACAGGGAAGTCACAGGCACATCTGGTCAGAGCGCTGCCAGGCCGTAGGCATCACTCATACTAAGCACGGTGTTCTCTGGGCGCTGCTATATCACTCATACCCTGAGAGTCACAGGCACAGGAGGAGCATGACCACTGTTTTCGTTACAACCCCTGCTGATTTCATGAGGGATGATTTTATGATTTAAAAATAGGTTCCTACTGCATATGTTTAACTTAAAAGCTATAAACCCACTTAAAACGGGGTCAGCCCTATGTTTCCCGGTACCTATGTTCCCCCACTTCTATTGATTAAGATTATGCACCAGCCCACTATCCTTGAGGTTACCCCCGGCTCACATTAACTATGGTCCGGGTTCGGTCCTGATCCAGGCCGGATTTGCCCCAAACTCACAGTGAGTCCGGCTGACACTGTGGCTCCGCCGGCTCCGGCGTCAGATGCTGCTCCAGGCACAGAAACGGCCCTCGCGAGAACTGAAGTGCACGTGAGTTTCCCTCTTGGAGCGACTTCACGTGATAAGTCGCCCCATATATAGGTAGTTTTTGAAAACAAAAGCCGTATTTGCCAGAACAACGACTCTCCCCAGTGAAGTGGATGCTTTAAACACACTAGTGCCCCTGTGTCACTGGTAATGGAGAAATGTTTACATTTATGATGTTACGCTCGTGTACAGGCGGTAAACGAGACCAAATAAGTAGTGAGCGGACAGATTTTATTTTGAAATACACCGGATCTTCTTTTCTCACGAGACCTGACTTCCTGTTTGGCTCGTGTTTTTCTGTCAGCTTGATCCGTTGGGGCTCCGGTCTCCGGCAAAAATAGACTTCTTGCGGATTCTTTCCGTTGCCTCGTTAGCCGGACACGGACTTCGTGGAGCAGTGTGAGTGAGTAACATTGGTTTTAATGACTTTCTAAGATCGCGAAGGCTGTACCGGACCTTAACCGGATTTAATGTGAGCCGGGGGTTAGTGTCCAGGGCAGGGTCAGAGTTAAGCTGATTGATATATGTTTGACGTTTCACTCTCATGACTTGTGATTGCTTGATGTACCAACTCACCTTCAAAAAAAAAAAAACGAACCCTTACAAACAGCATTGTTGGTGTCTGGCTGTTTCATTGGGAGCCGTTATTACATGTTTTTGAGTTGAGTCACAAAAGTTGCTCTTGTGACAAAGATTCTACGAACAATTCTTATTTTAAAATCCTATATGTGACGTATGTAAGAGATAATATTAAATCGCTAGTCATCATACTGTGTTAATCTATAATGTCGTACTGCCCGTAGGTCAAGCTGTGCGATCTTACTATCTCTTTATAGCCTTGACTGGGCGTTCAGGCGCCTACTATCAGCCACTGAATGCTTGCGTGCGTGAGTGTGACGCGCTTGTAGGGTATTTACGTGTCCTCTGGGGAAGCACAGACAGGCTTGAATGTTAGGACTGGCAATGTCTTGAGTTCATGTCTCTGGGTCCCGCAAAGATGGCAATAAAACTTCTCCTGCTTAAGACATCCTGACTGCTGCCTATTCTTCACCAACCTTTCGATCATCGTTATGTAGAATTCTCCTACAACGTATACGACATGATTTGACACAGATTGATTCTCATTTTACAATTCTGATGATTACATGACATGATTTGAGCGACCCTGGTCTTGGTTTTTCCCACCTCTCAGTGCATCAGAGGTGTCCCACGTGTGCCGGCCATGTGATCAACCTCCTGCTTCAAATATTCACGCAACAAACGGGACACGTGCAATGTGATTAATACGGCTCCCACTGTCATGCGATGGCCATAGGGGGCATTGTGCAATTTTTCACAAAAGCTTAACACTGGTATGGATGCTTTAGGCTGGGAGAGCAGACGGTCAGCATCACAACACCCCCTGCTCCATGTTAACTGGTGAAACACTCACGGATCTTCACAGTCTCGGGTTGCAACCGAGCTGTCCATGGAGCTTTTCCACGAGCGCCGCACCCACGCAGGAACACACGATGTCTGTAGTCCAACTACATCAGATGCTCAAAAACAACCAGAGAAGAGCTGTTATGCTCTTTCCATTACTCGGTTCCATTGAGAATTCAGGTGCGGGAGGAGAGGAGAGCGGCATGTTCCCTCGTCTTTGAGTGCAACCCATTAGTCCGACGTCTCATTATTCAGAAAATGTACCATTGAGCAGGGGTGCCATTAGTCCGACATCTCTTCAGTCAGAAAAAAAAAACGGGTTAGGGCAATGGCTGCTGGCTGCTCTGCTTTGAGACGACGACACTGGAGGCCGCCATTGCTGTAGTACCGACATATACCCGCTAGTCCCCCATTGGAATGCATTGCACTTTAGACACGTTAAAACAACTTTAATGCCCGGTGCCTAATTGTTTGGAACTGTCTAGAGCTCGATATTCCTCCTGTGATTACGCTGGGTTAGACACAATCAGAGGCTCCAGGCTGGTTATCATAGGATACATTTTAGAAATCTCGTACTTAATGAGGGTCGGACTGTTAGCATTGGAGCTGCGCGAGCTACACGTCACACAAGGGCGGAGTCTACAGTGAAGATCCCGCCCTTATGCCCTTATTAGGAACATGCTTTGTCAGAGCTGGGGAGGAGGAGTCTGTAAATCCGCCATGATTTCCTCCTCGAACGTGGTCATTATGGTAAACGGGGAGGAGTGAGGAATGACGGTCTATTAATAATATGTTAGGGCCTGTTTTTTTCTGACTAAAGAGATGTCGGACTAATGGGTTGTCGGCAGTGTTAATTTTGACAACATATTTTAATTTAGTTTTAGTCTTAGTCTTTTGACGAAAATGTAATTCAATTTTAGTCTAGTTTTAGTCGACTAAAATTGCAAGTCAATTTAGTCGACTAAATTTAAGATAAATTGAGTCGACTTTGCATTTATAATATTCATTATAATCATATTTAATCAGCTCCTCTGCTTCATGGAGCTGCTCCCACATGAACAAAGCTCAGAGCTGCTCCTTTGGCAGAGAATTTACATGATATTAGTCTCTCCTTTTCATTTTTATTTAGTCTTATTTTAGTCGACTAAAATATCTGGACATTTTAGTCATAGTTTTAGTCTCATGAAAAACTTTTAATTTAGTTTTTGTCCGTTTTTAGTCGTCAAAAATATAATGTTGACTAAAATTAAGACTAAATATTTTAGTCGACGAAATTAACACTGGTTGTCGGACCAATGGCATAGCACCGAGTGCAGCAGTGAGGAGAGGGGCCGACAGGGGGAGACCCCTAGTCTAAATAAGCTGGAGACACCCTTTATCTCCAGGGGACGTCTCGAAGACATCTTTGTGACCAGCAGCAACGCAAGTCTCCAACTAGTCTCCAGGCCGGTGAGATGGCCCTTGAGGTTACACAGCACACGTAACTGCTATATTTTCCAATGGCCCCGCGAAGAAACATGATAAAAACTCCAGCACATGCTTCAGGCAGCCCCCCCGTGCCAGTTCCACCACCCTATTCTAGTTTCCAGACTAGGCAGAAACCCCTTGGAGAAAATGTTTAGGGACTGGTATAAGAGATAAAATAAGAATATTGAGGCCTGACCATTCCTAACCGTCAACACCTCAACCCGTGAAAAGATTATACTTTGCACTGAACACTTACTTCTTACTTTGCACGGAGGGAAGGCGCTGTTACTTTAGTGCAGCCGTTGCACTCCTAAAAGTGTTTGTTTTCATAACTGGAAACATTTGAATGAGAGTCTACTAGACGGTCTGCACAGAGATGCTATTGTTCATCTCCGCAGACCGCAGGAGGAGGTGCTGTCTAACACTTGTTTAAATATAAAAAACCGTTGGCAGCAGCTGAGCGGATACAAGTGTTCAAAGTGAGAGTCACACCAGATGAGCCATTTGTCCAGTTTTACACAACACTGAGCAGAAGACTCGATGCTGGCGCGGTGCTTCGTGACCTACAATTTCACAATATCAACTGTTGAAACAAAGTGAAGGGGACACTGTGTTTTGATTTTTGGCTTAATTTCACTAAAATATGCCGCTTTCAATCAAATATAGATCAAATTCGATGGCAGAAATGTTTAACAATATTGTCTCAAAATCATCTTGTGACCCTGATTTAATCATACTTTTTTGTGCAGTACTTTGGACACTACATAAGTATAGGCAAGGCAAGGCAAGTTTATTTGTAGAGCACAATTCATACACAAGGCAATTCAAAGTGCTTCACAGTTGCATAAGATTACAAGAAAACAGATCAAATCAATCAATAAAACATCAACATAAAGTTAATCAGTTACAGTAAAGGCAAGAGTGCAGATAAAATACTTTCAGTTTTCATATGCACGGGTAAAAAGAGCTGTTTTCAGCCTGGATTTGAACATTGTCAGAGTTGAGGCCTGTCTCACATCCTCATGAAGACTGTTCCAGATTTTAGCTTTAGCCTCACCGTGTTTATTATTGACTCTGGGAACCACCAGGAGACCCCTCCCTGAAGTTCTCAGGGCCCGAGATGGTTCATACGGCTCTAACATGTCAGAGATGGACTTTGGTGCTAAACCATGAAAAGACTTGTACACAAGCAGAGCTGTTTTAAATTCTATTCTCTGAGTGACAGGAAGCCAGTGCAGAGACCAGAGCACTGGACTAATGTGGTCGTATTTCCTGGTTCTTGTCAGGACTCGAGCAGCAGCGTTCTGGATGTTCTGCAGCTCTAACAGCTCGTTTAGAAAGGCCAGTGAGCAGCCGTTACAGTAGTCTAACCTGCTGGAGACAAATGCATGGATGAGTCTCTCTAAGTCTGGTTTTGACACTATTCCTCTGATCTTAGCAATGTTTTTTCAGATGGTAAAAAGCTGCTGATGTTATTGCTTTGATGTGGCTGTTTAAGTTCAGGTCTGAGTCCATGATTACTCCTAGATTTCTAACCTGATTTTTTGGTTTCAGAGCGAGAGACTCAAGGTGACTGATAACACTTTGTCTTTGTGTCTGTGGGCCAAAGACAATGATCTCAGTTTTGTCTGAGTTTAGTTGGAGAAAGTTGTTTTGATCGAATTGGGTTGTTCACAGAGAAATTGTTTTCAAAGTTGTCAGGCTCACATTAAATCTGGTCAGGGTCCGGCCTCCGCAGGAATTAAAACGTCATTAAAATCAATGTTGCACACTCACATTGCTCCGCGAGGTCCAGGTCCAGTTACCGAGGTGGTCCGGCCTCAACGGAAAGAATCAAGGAGTCTATTTATGCCAGAGGCCGGAGCACTGCCTGATCAAGCTGATGGAAAAAACACGAGCCAAACAGGAAGTCGGGTCTCATAAGGAAAGAACATTCTGTGTATTTCAAAATAAAATCTGTCTGCTCACGATTCATCTGGCCTCGGCTATCACCTGTACACGAGCGTAATGTCGCAAGGCATCCACTTCACTGGGGAGAGTCGTTGTACCGGCAAATATGGCTTTTACAAAAACTTCCTATACGGGGCTACTTATCATGTGCCCCTTAGTTACTGTTGCTACACCCGACAATTAATGGTAAAATACGAGCAGCGCAACAGATTGCCATGCCTGTCAGTGACCTTTTTGGAGCAATACCTCTGCGATATTCTCCAGATTGAGGCAAAAGGGGTTACAGTATGTAGTGGAGGGATATATTCAAGAACTATCCAACGAAGGATAAAGGACTATTGACAGTTACAGCAAACAGACAGGTCTCCAGAAATATCAGAGAAACCTTCTGATCTCTTCCTTAAATGCAACAGCACAGCCTTGTGGACCAGTCGTGCTCTTGCACTGCCCGATAAGCACCCGCTTAGGTTTTAAATATTTCTAAAAATAGGAAAATATTTCCGTGCATTTCTCCGGTGCGCTAAAGTTAGCTAACGCTAGCTAAACCTACAGGTGCCCCAATGACAATCAGCTACAGCCAGTTATAAGGGCCGTGAAAAAAATACACAGTACTTTTTATCAAAAAGGGAGGCAAAAACACGTCAGACTGTAGGCTTGTAAAAGTTCACCGCCGCAGTTAAAGTTACAGCCCCAGTGCCAGTTTGTGTAACATTATGTGACTTGCCTTACCTTGGAGCAGACACATGCTTGTTTATTTTGGAGACATTAAGCTGGGCGTAGGCCGTCCACATTGTTTGATCCATTGTAGGCAGTGCTCAGGTTGTGTTTTCGCTTTGGACTCTCCCTGACACACTCTTGTGGTCCTTAGTGTCTGATTTACATCCTCCATAGGCAGATCGCTTCACCATTCAGCTTCTTCTTCTTTGTCTGGTGGGTTTTTGGTGGTTATCAGTAAAAAAAAGTGCATCTGCTCATTGCTGGTATGTCCCATTGTTTTGCATCGGAGGCCTGCGGCATGACGGACCTAGCTTCATAGTAACGGTTGCTAGGATGTCTGATTAGACAATTACCGGTTTGGGGCGTGGTTTTGCGAAAGGTCAATTGTCTCCGTAGGGAAATTCGCCACTGCACTTGGGACTCATCTCCATAAGTGGAACCAGGCTGATGGTCAGTATCACCAGACTGGAGGATTCACCTATTGTGCATGTTTTTAGTGATAGGGGAAACCGGAATACCCGGAGCAAACCGAAGCAGACACGAGGAGAACTCCACACAGAAAGGCCCCGTCCATGAATGAAAATGGCATATCCCATTTTATTTGTACTATTTCACCTTTATTTAACCGTAAAAGTCCAACTGCTATTAGGAATCTCTTTTTCAGGGGAGTCCTGGCCCCAAAGGGGAACCTGTTGTACATGTTTGAAACCGGAGGACACCTACGCAGACACAGGAGAACATGCAAACTCCACAGAAAGGCCTTCTCCGGGTGGGAATCGAACCAATACAGACTAAAAGAAGGCAGAGAAGGTACAATTTGTCATTACAGTTCCTTCCAGAAAAAGGACATTAACGTGTGATTAAAGGCAAATAAAATCGATAAACATTGAATATGACTGTAGTGTTGCTTAAAATAAAAGCAAACATTGACAATAAAACTTCAGTTGTCAAATGCTGCCAAACAAAATGGTTCCCAAGGCGCTGGCAAGTCAGACATTGTCATTCAGCAACAACAACAACAAAAAAGCTGCTTCAAAGTCCAGAGACGTGAGCACTGGACTAATATGGTTGCATGAGTCTCGAGCGGCCTCTGGACTGGCACTAGTTTCGTGTCGAGTTAAACTCTGCCAATCCCTGTTCAACTTTTGTGCAGTGACTTGGCTCTTTGACTATTTAACTGACACTTATTTCTCTCTCGACAGGTAGCACATAGGGGACTAAAGAGGCTCTTGATAAAGCGGCTGCCCGAGGAGACGAACATTAGCGCGTTTGCTAATAGCATCTCTGGCTAATTGGCTGCCGCACAGTGCATGGAGACAGAAGACTGAGAATTGAGAGTAGATGGAGTAGATTTACATAAAAACTCATTGAACTTCAGCTGCGGATGGAAAAGCACCTCGTCTCTGTGCGTACTTTGATGGAAAAAGAGAACCACCAAAAATCATGTTTAAAATGTCGAAAATAGTGACTAGATCAGTGGGAATGTGCTGAAAAAAATACAGAAAAATGACAGAGATTAACCCATTTAAGCCCTTTTTTTTTTTTTAAATATGAAAATATCCAAATCATGTTTCATTGAGAACCCTTTGACATAATCAATAACTGTTTTTTAAATATTGGAAAGTAGGTGAAAATGTGTGTTTTATGACCGGTCACAATTGTGACCAGTGGGATAATGTGTTGTATGCTCAATCGAAGGTGCTGAAAGTGCAAGAGTTCTGTATTCTGACAGCAATGACTGATCAGGAATTTGGGCTTTACAACACTGATATGAAGACTAAGACCAACATACCAAATATGTCCACATTGTTTATTTATTTAAATGTAACTTGCAACAGCATCACTTTAGTGCAACATGTATGTATTTTTAACTAAAGTGCAACATTTTTTATTGTACTTTGTGCAATATTATTTGTGATCTCAATATCACATTTTAGTGCAACATTCACTAAACATTCCTCTCATGTGATTCAGTCAATGTCCCTATAAAACATATCCAAGTAGATTAGGGGCAGGTACAGTATAAAGAGGTAGGCTTCTGAACAAAGTGCTTGATTTGTTAGCTATTATGCAAATATTTTTGCATTCTAATCCATCAGACATATTTACAGTTATTACAGCAATAGAACATAAAAATAACATTCTGATTTGAAACCTGCATGTGGATGACATAAACAACAAATGATCTGTAACTTGATCTGTCAGTCCCACTGCTGTGCAATATGTCTACTCAGTTGACCTTTTCCAAGAACTACTTTCCATGGTATTTCTTGAAACACTCAATGTGCAGTGAAGCATTGCATTTCTCACATGCGAAGGTGGTGCGTTTATCACAAAGACGACATCTGAGGAAGCGATTCCCTGGGTTGATTGGCCAGTGAGAGTCTTGGTCATATCTTGCCTGATCTTGTACAGAAGCAGCCAGAAGTGATCTCCTTCCATGAGACAGTGGCTTTGTGCTAAACTTTTGCATGAGAGACTGTGCCACTAGAAGGTGAGCAGGTCAATGGTCCCTCCCATAACATCTCTGTAAAGTAAAAGCTGTTAACAAGTGCACTGTTGAGAGACAATGCAAAGATGGGCCACCACCACTTCTTGGACCTAATCGTGATGCTATATCGTGAGACTTGTTGGTCATGAAGGTCTACACCTCCCATGTGCTCATTATATTGCTTGATGCATTGTGGTTGTTGGACTTGGTCAAAGGCACATCGCTCTTTGTTCCATCGTTTGACAACTGTCTCAGAATAGTTCTTCTCCATGTTTGTAGCCATGGTGACAATGTTGTTGTCCTTCCAGCGAACCAGCAGCTTCTCTCCTTGTGTTAGAACTTAAGAGCTTCCTCGGGGTAAGCGCATGAATTCTTTCTTTGGTTTGAAAGGAATGTCAAAGAGACGGTTTTCCCTCATTGTCCCACAGCTCCCATATCCCCTCTTCGTCATCTCATCCAAAAGTGAAAGGGAAGTAAAGAGGTTGTCGTGGTGGAATTTACAACCTTGAGGCACCTCACCTTGCTCTGCAAGACCGAGAATGACACCCGGCCCCTGACCTAATCCAGTCTCTGGGAGGAGTGTGTGGCGTCCTCCATATGGCTCCATATGATGCATGTACCCAGTGGATGAGGCTAGACTCCAGATTTTATACCCAAAACGGATTGGTTTGCCTCTAATAAATTGCTTGCATCCATGGCGGCCATAATATCGTATCATGCTTTCATCCACGGACAGCCATTCTGGATATGGAATGACTTTATAGGACTTGTTGAGCTCGGTGAAGATGGGCCTAACCTTGAAAAGTGGATCGTCAGTGATTTTTGTGTTGTCAAAAATGCAAAATGTAGAGAGGCCATTATTTCATCAAATCTATTTTGCCGCATTGCATTTGAAATGCTTTCATTATACACATCACTGTCAAGTGACCAGTGCATACGTCTTCTTGGAACAGTGCTGTAGCACTTTTCAAGCTTTATATCATGTTATTATGTCATTCCCTCATTAAACACATGCCTGGAGTGTTGCCTTGGGTCATTCACATATTTTGAGTAATCAGTAAAAACTTAGACGGCAGCCATTTTAGGTGTAGCTATGCCTCAGTCCTCCTAGGAACGCCCCCACCTCCTGGAGACGCCTCTGGACCTTTCGTCACCAGCCAAGCCACCAACCACTGCTCCTCAGCTCAGCAGAGCCCCCTCCCCGCACAGTAGTGTTGTTTAGATGCCACAGCAGTGTGCTGAAGGGGGCGTGTCGGAAAGCTTCTTAAAGAGACAGAGGCCTATTTCAAGACGTTCAGTACAGCCATTTTGAGAGAGCAATTTTATTCAAGGCAGTTATTTTAATTTACTGCATATACAGACCAACAGAAGGTTACGTCATCATTGTAGTATGCTATAGACTGGTGCTATGTGATTGAAAAAAGCATAATAGCCCCTCTTTAAGAAAGTGAATTGTCCGAGTCCAGGGTGAGAAGGGTCAGCTGTGATCTGACCCACACGCCTCCGGGTCATGGAAATGAACAGGTCACGGAGAGATGGGAGCCTATCACCTTCTCAGCAGCGTGCACGACGCGGTATAACATGGTGATGGAGGAGGTGAGGATGGACTCGATGATGGCCGTATAGAACTGCACCAGCATCTTGGTCGGCAGCTTGAGGAAAGACATCAAATCAATACCTTCATCAGACAAATTGAAATTCACAGGCAACTTCTCAGCCAGCTCTTTGTTCCAACAAGTTTCCTTTTCCAAATTCCATATAAATGAATGCCTACAGAAGCAATGTTAGCTATGTTATGCACTTAAATCACAACCTATAGTTTCCATTGGTTAAACGTGCATGGAGTTTAGTTAAGTTTGAAGTTAGACATAAAGATCTGTTTGTCTTCATTCAAAGAAATCGTGAATGCTCCACTTTTCACACTCCCATCGGGCACCATGTGGGCAGTGGTCTGTGGCCCGTCTCCACCATATCTTGTGCAATTTGTTTGATTTCATAAGAGCGGAAACATTATCTAACCGTCTCTGGCAGATCGGCCCGGAGTAGGAGGCGCACCTGCTACTACATGAGGGGAAGCAAAGCAGGACAAGGATATCAGAATTTGGAAAATCACATTGTTCTGACACTGTGTACGACCTGGACATGAGGAAATCAATAGTATCTTGGCGCGTGCTTCTGCTTTGTGTTCAGACTGTCGGGTCTTTCTTGTTTTTCGGAAGCAGATCATCTTTATATGACATTTGTGTTTGGGTATGCTGTTTTTGCAGGCCTTGATCTATCATAGGGAATTTGAATTTCTAAAGTTTCATAATGTTTTCCATGCACACACATTCATTGCAATCAGAAAACATAGTGTGAATAAGCCGAATGCCCATTTTGGCTCGCCCGTTGCATTATGGGTAATGGAATTTATTTTGGCTACCAAACAATATTGATAGTTAGCATAACGCAACAGAAAAAGCTCTGATTTGGACCGTTTTAACCGCCGGAAGTTGATGATTTAAAGCGTTTTTGTCGTCGCCATTGAGCCTGTTCCAATATTAGCTTAAAGTCTATTTTTACACCAGGGCTGCGTACGGAGATAATGCCTTCTCATTTCGCTCCATTAAACAGTGGAATGAGCTTCCAGACTGTCTGAAACTGTCTGTAGATCTTAATAGTTTTACTCGAAATTTGAAAAAGTACATTTTAGATCATCAATCGTGTCAGCATTGATGAATGTATTGTAAATTGTAGGGATTGTTTATATGTTTTCTAGAAGTGTACAGAAACTAATGTATTTTATATAGTGATTTATTTTAGATTAGATTTATAGATTATAATTGTAATGTTTTTGTACTCACCTGTCCAGGGACTGCAGATGGAAAATAGCTACTTTGCTAAATCTGGTACAAATCATCTCTTCTTTAGTAAAGACTAATGGTTTTGTACACTGTCCCTGTTTCAATAAACAATAAACCAGTCCTTGTTCATATAGTTGGAATAACTATGGAATAACTATGTGAGAAAAACATTTGTGACCCTTGAAGGCGACTGTTGGACAAAGTCCAGGGTCTGAAACTGTGGCCTCATGTCGCCGATATTCACAACATTTAAACTGAAATGAGAAATAAAAACATAGAATCCTCTTTTTTTTGTCAATAAGGAGGTGGACAGTAGACGAAATCTTTTTCTTAATTGTGAGCAGAGAGATCCACATACACACATAGGCTCTGCATCTAAATGTACTTTATTTTTTATTTTTTTACGAGTGATCTGATGGAACAACAGAGCTAATCAGTCGCTAATTTGACAGACGGAAATTTACCCACTATATTTAACATCAACACCGTTTTGGAACTTTTCCCTGTGATTACAAGACGAATTGAAATGATTTAAAAAGTGAGGGTGTCTGTGTCGGGCTGATCCCAGGTCCTGTCGTTCCCCTGTCCGCGATGGTCCGCTCCTGCCTACGGAGCCGCCCTGACTTTTCCCTTTCAAGATATTGACAACTTAAATATTTGCAAGAAATGTCACTTGAGACTTATAGTCTGTAAACCAATGCCCGTAAGCCTTATAGTTCACGGTTATGGCTCAATATACTTCAGTGTTCACGCTCCGCTACCTGAACTCACACATTTCAATGGCGGTGTGGTTTGTTTGGGCCGAAATTAGGAGCCTGATTGACTCACGCATGTGCAGTGAGATGGGCATTGGTTTATACTGTGAGCCATAATTATGCATTATTCATCCAACTTAAGTCATAATATCCTTTTCCTTCCCCACTGTAATCTTCTGTATGATCTTGCCTGCGTTGAAAACATTTATGGACAAATACAAGAGGAAAGTCCAATAAATCAAGACAGCTAGGCATGTCTTGAAACAGACGGCTGACATTTTGTGATTAGAGTACACGACTATGACCCTGTTGTGCATGATTATGTTGACGCGGCACGGGGGCTAACTAACCATTGCAGAACTCCCCACACTGCTCTCCCGAGGACTGACAAGATAACTTCATTCATCTCAAGCCTCTTGTCACTAATGGGGGGAATTGGCTGTCAAACATCATCAGATGAATCAGTTTCAGAAACATCGAGGAGAAGTTCAGAAGGAGTTTCATCTCAGCATTTCCATTGGCGGCTTAAGGCTGTCCAGAAGTCCAAAAGTTTGTTAATGGTCCAAGTTGCCGTTCTATGTTCCCCAATGGGCTGCCTAAATGTTTGAGTTCCAGTGATGTCCAGTAGGTTGATTTGTGCAAAATGTCCAATGTTCATTTGCACCAACAAGTCGATGCTGCACTGTTTCTGTGGACGGCCCGAAAACGGCTTTGTGTCTGTGTAGAACTGATTTTCTCTTGACTTCTCCAGTCCTATGTAACTAATACGAGAGAAGGGGCGGGTACTCTTCACTTCTGGAATAAGATGAATAGATCAATTTAAGTCAACACTTCTTGGATGACTGAGAGGGTTTCTACAGGTGGCAGAGAGTCACATTTCATAATTTTTAATGCCCTTTTAACACCTAAATACAATATTTTTAATACCACAAATGCAAAAAAAAATAACTGTGTAAGATTTGTCATTTTTATATTGTATATTATGTATATTTTGTACTGAATTTTATTAATCAAAGCTTGGTTTTAGTTGCATGTTGTGTATATGTTGTGTTTGTAAGTTGTGTTTGCCATAGGCCTTTATGACAGCCACACCCTATTTAATATGGCTACTCATTCACAAAAAAACATTTTGCATGACGAAGGCCACAGGTCGAAACGTTGCATTGAATAAAGGAACACTGGTGTTTATAGCTTATTTTTTATCTAAATTCTGTGTTATATGTTTTATGTTGCACGTCTGCACTGAGACAAATTCCTAGTTTGTGAACCTGTTCTCAAACAATGGCAATAAAAACTATTCTGATTCTGATTCTGATTGTGACAGTGTGCGAGAGATTTTTTCCTGTTCTACGTTTGACCTTTAATGTGCCTGCTCTTACGCACCTGTTCCAAACAAGAGATGTCAGTAAGAATATGAAAAATGCTCAGCTTATATTGTGTGCAGAGTTTAAAGGGATACTTCGGGATTTTTGACATAGGGCCTCATTTCCTAGTTATCCAGAGTGTTGAGATATTTTTTTCTTAAAGTCATGCAGTTCTTATATTTGAAGAGTCTAGTGGCGCTAGGCTAGGGCAAATGTAAAGCATGTCTATGGTATCAGTTAGCCTGCATTAAAAACAGTCTGAAGCACTCCACAGTGCACCTGAGGCAAATCACTTATAACACCAGACTAACCATATAAATGTCTGTGTTAATAGAATAATGTTTGAAATATAACTGACCTTGTATCACATGAATTACCGCATTTTGAGGGACTATTTTCTCGCAGATCACTCCGCCGCTGCGTTAGCTTACAGCCACGAAGCTGATGCTGCTCAAATATAAGTTATTTTAAACGCAAAATGGTTAAAATGATTCTATTAACACAGACATTTATATGGTTAGTCTGGCGTTATAAGTGATTACCTCAGGTGCACTGTGGAGTGGGTCAGACTGTTTTTAATGCAGGCTAACTGATACCATAGAAATGCTTTAGCCTTGCCCTAGCCTAGCGCCACTAGACTCTTCAAATATAAGAACTGCATGAATTTAAGAAAAAAATCTCTCCAGACATCAACAACACTCTGGATAACTAGGAAATGAGGCCCTATGTCAAAAATCCCGAAGTATCCCTTTAACAGAGTTTTGAAGCTCTCAAATGAAGTAGCCTACCTAACCTTCAGAGGGAGGGAATTCCACAGTTTAGGGCCTGCTACTGGGGCGAACGTGGGGCGAACGTGGCGCAGATGGTAGAGCGGTAATTATCATTACCCATTAGGGATGTAACGATTCATCGAAAATCGATTTAAAATCGATTTAATATGCGTAAAATGTGAATCGATGTAAAAATTAAAGAATCGATTTTAAAGCCACCCTCAGCTACTCCATTTTGCGCTACCGAAATAGCTCGTTGTTTCTAACGACGTTAACTTTTTCTCAAGACAAGCTCCACACCTCCACCTGCCTCACCCCCAACACACGCCACACCATGTAAACACATACACGTGTAGGCATCGAAGCAGCAGACGCAGCTACGAGATTAGCGTTAGCGGCTAACGCAGGGTTTAGCATTTTGACAGAAGTTTACCAAAGATCGTAAACTGACAAACATCTGACCGACCTGCTCTGATTCTGCTGAAATCCTCATCAAATGTCCGCTGTCAAATAATCCAATACCTACAGGAGCCGCCATGTCTTTGTCCTCCTTATGTTTACAAAGGCTGCACTGGGAGGCTGGGAGGCGTTCGAGGGTGAAAAAACTGCACTGTAAAATTAGTTCTAAATGGTAGTATTATGTTCAAACTGCAAAAAAAAAAAAGGTTTGGTAAAATAAATATAATCTCAAAATATTTGCTTTGCTACACATCTTATTTATGATGAAAACATGTAAATTTACAAGCACTCATGTCAAAATGATTATAGGTCATTTTCATGTCTTGTAATTTTTTGTAATGTACAGTTCTCTTACTGAGACAGTTGCAGTTTGTTACAAGGACAAAAATGCAGATGTTAAACAAAAGAAACTTTGGTATGAATGAGTCATACTCTTTTCTAAAAAAAAAAGTTTAAAGGTAAAAAAAAATCGGAAAAAATCGAAATCGGGAACTTAAAATTGGAAATCGAATCGAATCGGGGCTTGAGTGAATCGTTACATCCCTATTACCCATACCGCCTTTGCTCTGCCTGATCCCGTCAGACCTTGGAAGCTAAGCGGGAAGGGCCTGGTCGGTACTTGGATGGGAGACCGTTTGGAAACACCAGGAAGCCTAGCGAATGTAGTGAGTGAGTGGTAGGTGGTGGTCGGAGGGCCGATGGCGCAGACTGGTTGCCTCACTTCCGTCAGTCTACCCCAGGGCAGCTTTGGCTACAATAGAAGCTTACCACCACCAAGTACACTGTAAAAAGAATTTAGTTGAACCAACTTAAAAAAGTGTTTCAATTGGTAACAACTAATAAATTAAGTATTTTCAACTTTTAATTTTATATTGAACCCAACTTATATTTTTAGTCAGATTAAAGTTGAATATTAATTCAATCTTTTCTAAAATATTACTTTCTTTCAACTTAAAAAGATATATATAATTGAATTATTATTTTCTGAAAATTATACTTAAAACTCAGCTTTATTCTAAAGTTAAATTTGACACAAAAACAACCTAGTATTTTTGACCTTTTTCTTACAAAACATTGTACATTCTAATCCACATTTATACTTTAGTTCAACTTAAAATGTTGCAACTCCCCCACTCTAAACATTCTCACAATCCTATTCAAACTTTTACGTTGGACCTTGTTTTCAACATTCATCTGCCAAAAATACAATATATGTGTGTACGTTATTTGCTACTAAATAATAGTAGTTAACTGAAAATATACATGAACAGTGTTTCTCAAACTGTGGTACATGTGCCACTGGCTTCTTCAGGTGGTAGGAGATCATTTCCATTTTTGACCTTTATTTTGATATTTTTGGGCATTCTGATTTATTTTTGACCTAGCACCGAAAAAAAAAAAAAGATTGTTCTTGGTGGTACCTGGTGTGGAGTTTGAGAACCACAGCTTTAAACAGTATAAACTTGTTTGTAAGTTTTTAAGTTGTTTGAAACCACATATTTCCTTTGTAGTCAAAACATGAGAAATGTACTTTGGCTTTATGTAAATGTGTACCTTGCTTCAACTAGGGCCTAAATACACTTTTTACAGTGTATGGAGTGAATGAATAGTGCAATGTAAAGCGTCTTTGAGTGTAAAAAAAAAGCACTATATAAAACCAATGCATTATAATTATTATTACCTTCTAACCAATATTTCATAATTTGGGTCAACTCCTTACTAAACCCTTGTTGTTGCATGATTTAATTGAAATATTCTGCAATCTTATCTTGAATCTTGAAATGCTCCTCCTCTGGTGGTTGGCAGAGTTCACCGCTCGTAATGTTTTTATTAAAACAATGACGAGCGCTTCCTGTGTGAGAAATGCCTCAGATAAAAACAATGATTCACACACACACACACACACACACACGTCGCTTTATGTCAACATTAAACTCTGAGTCAGCTCACTCCACAAACATTACCGCTCTGTCTGGATCTATTTACATCAGCAAAGGTAACTTCAGGGCTGTCTTTCAACTTTCTACCATTTTTTTAAGAAGTCGAATGACAAAAGTAACATGTAATTTAACTTTTTTCAAATGTTTTAAATCCAGTCACATGTTATTACTAAAACTGTAGCTTCTTAAAAATAAAAACATTTTATTTGTATTCATGTTAATGTCAAATGTGGATGTCTTTTTTCATACATTTCTGTTCCCCAATACCAAAGAGCACCTTCAACATAGAACATTTACGTTAAATGTGACTTATAAACTGTATGAAGCATTGTAAAGAAAACTTGCTCTGTATCAACTAACTTGAGCGCCACATGTTTGGAAGGGCTTCTGACCGATTTTCCAAACAACTGCAGATGTCAAATGGCTCTGAAATCAAAATGATTGTTGATCCCCTGGGTGTTTTCTCTGTGAGCGAGAGTGCAGTAATCAAGTGATTGAGCTGCTCCAAACGCCCTCAATATCAAAATGGGCTACATTAAGACAGAAATACTGTCAAGTACAAAGCCCTGTCAGTTTAGCAACATGGCCCAGCAAATGGACAACATACAAAAGTTGTCTTTATAAGTAATATGATATTGGGTTTCAATTCCAAATATCCGATACTGAAGCGATACTTGTTTTGGATCTCACTGAAACACACATTTCACCCACTAAAGTGAATATGCTCATTTTCAAGCTCAGAACCTGGAGAATTCAATCGCTGAGTTAGTTTTAACCTCCACAAACGTACCTTTGATCGACGTGCAAAATAGTGTTCAGGAATGTGATGTCATATCGCTAAGCATTATGGATTAGCAGCAATTATAAACTAATGGAGATTCCTGTGTGGGAAATGCCTCAGATAAAAACAATGATTAACACACACACACACATGTCGCTTTATGGCAACATTAAACTCTGAGTCAGCTCACTCCACAAACATTACCGCTCTGCCTGGATCTATTTGAGGAAACATCAACAAAGGTAACTTCAGGGCTGGTGGAACTTTCCAATGTGGCTCCTGTAATCACCGTAGCCATATCAACAGGGCCACGTCTTTCAAGGACTCCACAAGAAAAAGGACCTTTTTTGTAAAAACTTTGCTAACTGCAACACCACGCACGTCATTTACAAACTGGATTGCACTTGTGGTCGCTTTTATGTTGGACTAACTAAACGAAGACTCAAAGACCGATTTTCTGAACACAAAAATGCAATAAGAACAAAAAACCCTAACTACCCTATGCAATGCATTTCAAAACACCTGGTCATACTAGCATCACACAACTAAAGGTGATGGTCATAGAGGTTGTTTCCCTGGGCATGAGAGGGGGGGACAAACTTAAGACCCTTGCCCAAAGGGAAACCTATTGGATTGAGACCCTCAAGGCTACCTCTTATCCAGGGTTAAATGATGAGCTTGATTTTCTGTTTTTTTGTAGGACTGGGGCCCCGGTCTTTTTAACTGTCTTTCTAACTGTTTCAATACGTTTCCAATATCTTTTGGCAATGTCAGTGGTCCTGTTTCTAGTATGTGTGTGTGTCACGCTTACTTCTACTCACTGTGACCCTTACATACTGTGAACTTGTTTTATATACTGTGACTTGGTCCACAATGTCATGTGTGTGTTTTCTGTCACTTATATGCCCGTTTTTGTGCCACACCTCCTGTGTGAGTGTATTGTACATTTTTGCTTTTCTTTTTCTTGTGGTCAGCACACGTGACTGATCACGTGATGCTCCAATCAGGTTCTTATAACACCTGTGTTTCCATTACTTTTTATTGCTCTGAAGACCAGTTTGTGGTCGACACGCGTTGGCGTGTCCCTCTCAATAAAGGACTTTATTGTTATCAGAGTGCCTCGGATTTTTTGCCACATGTCCTCCACTTTTAAGGCAAATCTTTTACTCATTTTGTTTTTCATCCTGAAAGAGCACCTGATTTTTAGTTACTATTTTAAAGAACGTTTCTTGGACCCAGTGCAGCACTTCCAACCACCTTGCTTTCACTATCAACAAAGGTCACTTCAGGGCTGTCTTTCAACTTTCTACCATTTCCTAAGAAGTAAAATGACAAAAGTAACATGTAATTTGAAAAGTTATTGTTCACATTCAAACACTTGGACACCACAGTGAGTTAGATGTGTTTACCAGCAGTAACTCAGCAGCTAACGGAGTCGTTCCACGGCTTTTTTCTCCACTTTTATACTGTTTTTAGCTCATGTTAGTTTATGGAAAATGTATGCTAACAGCTGCAAAGATGGCGGATCTCCATGGTCATTTTCAACCGAGTTAAACCATAATGCAGCTTTTTCAGTTGGCTTTATTAAGTTAATATTGTCATTTTACAAATGTTTAAGGTTAGGAATTAAGGTTAGGGTTAGGGTTAAGGATTTGGTTAGAGTTAGAACAATGTGGGGGCGGGATCATGGCATAACTGGGTTGGAAAGCGGAAAGAGGCAACTCTATAGCGCGGCTAGCAACAGCATGCTAAAGCTAGTGGCAACTTATCAAGGCTGGGACAGAAACTATAATAGCCTATATAATATAAAGTAGCCTCATGAAATAAAATAACCACTGCTGGAGCGGCCGAGTGTTTGTATTCTAGTTTATGAAATAACTGATCTGACGCATTTGTTATAAACAGGTTATAATGATCAGATCACTTTATGTGAGTTGTTTATATTAATGCAACAAAAGCCTGTCATGTAGCCGAGGATATTTAGCAGTGGCGTGCTGGGTCCGGGTGGGCCGCTCGATTGCACTGCTTTTGGACTGACAGAGTAAAATAATGAATTATTAAAGGGGGGTATTATGTAAAATCGACTTTTTCAAGCTTTACATCATGTTATTATGTCATTCCCTCATTAAACACATGCCTGGAGTGTTGCCTTGGCTCATTCACATATTTTTGAGCAATCAGTAAAAACTTAGACGGCAGCCATTTTAGGTGTAGCTATGCCTCAGTCCTCCTAGGAACGCCCCCACCTCCTGGAGACGCCTCTGGACCTTTCGTCACCAGCCAAGCCACCAACCACTGCTCCTCAGCTCAGCAGAGCCCCCTCCCCGCACAGTAGTGTTGTTTAGATGCCACAGCAGTGTGCTGAAGGGGCGTGTCGGAAAGCTTCTTAAAGAGACAGAGGCCTATTTCAAGACGTTCAGTACAGCCATTTTGAGAGAGCAATTTTATTCAAGGCAGTTATTTTAATTTACTGCATATACAGACCAACAGAAGGTTACGTCATCATTGTAGTATGCTATAGACTGGTGCTATGTGATTGAAAAAAGCATAATACCCCCTCTTTAAAAACACGTGTCTTTGAAGGGCAGATTTACATGTAGTGGTGTATAGTCGTTGTACAAATGACTCGACGTTGGATGCAGCACATGCAGGCTTTCTGGGGCATTTTTCTGTTTCTAATAAACTCAAGGCCATGGTGATTGTGTTGTGTGTGAGTCTCTTATTTTCTGCTTTTATTTCCCAACAGAAAATTATGAAACCGATCCCTGGAGAATCGCGGCTTCCAGAATGTGCCGCTGCAGCGTTTGCCAGATATCGGCGGAGAGTGGGCGGCACGACGCGAGAACAAAGTGGATTCACAAAACACACGGAGGGCACGATGGAACAATGGATCTCTGAGGCAAAATCAGATGAAGGGCTCTCTCTGCAAAATCGAACGGTTCAGTGTATTTCGGCGTGTTTTCATTGCCAAGTTGCAGAGGACGGAGAAGCCTTTGAAGAGAGAGGTGAACTGTGGCGCCTTGCTAACCCACATGCCTACACCGGTGCGTTCAAGACCTGGGGATGTGCTGCACGTGTATCTGCTATCAGCCACAGAAGAGCTACGGATTTGACTAAAACGCAGTGTGGATTCTGGCCAGGTGAAGATCAAACGTGTGTCAAACAAGATGATAATACACGGCCTCGACAAAGTATTAGATGTCATGCAAAATTGTATATATTTTGAGTATCATGTCCACTTTGGTCATTTCTACTTCAACTGCTGTATTGGGCTGAATGATTTTGCCAAAAATCAATATTGTGATTTCGATTTTATTCCAATTTTTTCCCCCCATTTACCATTAATACATTTTTGTTGCATATAATTAAATATAGCCTCAACTGAGACAACTGAAATATTAAAGTATTACTTTTTAGTCGCAATCATTTTAATTATAATTCAAAATAGCCCACATTTGGATAATTGTATACTGTAAACATTTTGTAAATAGTCTAAATATTTTTGTTGTAATTTATTCACATCTTAATTGTGTTTTAATCAGTGCTTAGGAGATAAGTTCTAAAACATTCCCAAATATCCATCCATCCATCCATCCATCTTCTTCTACTTGTCTGTTGCACCAGCCCCTATGGCTCCTCCTGCAGGTGGTGGGTCCACAGAAGGACGGCCTCATGGTTCTAACCGGGCCTGTTGGTCTCTCATAAGGGGCTTCTGAACCGCTCTTTGTCTGACCCGTCACCTAGGACCTGTTTGCCATGGAGACCCTACCAGGGGAACGAAGCCCCCGACAATAGAGCTCCAGGATCATCCGGGCGCTCAAACTCCTCCACCACGTTAAGGTGGCGGCTCCAGAAGGGGATTCCCAAACATAAGCCTCATTTTAGGTTCTATAAGTCCCCGACTGAGCTGCTACGACTCTTTACTCTTTACAAGCAGCTCAGGCTCACCTTCATCTCTGTGGAGGCAGAGACGTGTGAATCCATTGGAGTGTGAGGTGAGTGAGTTTCTGTGATCAGTACATCAGAGCCAATGGCCGCTAGCTGCTCTGCTTTATGACCGCAACACTGGAGGCCGCCATTACTCCGCCATTGCTGTAGTACCTCCATATCATCGCTAGGCCCCCATTGAAAAGCATTGGACTTTAGACACGTTAAAAACAACTTTAACGCCTGGTTTCAATTTTTTTAACACTTTCTATGGCTACATATTCCTCCTGAGATAACGCTGGGTTACTCACAAAAAAAGAAACCAGGCTGGTTTTCAAAATTTTTTTTTTTTTAAATCTCCTACTTAACGGAGGTCGGACTGTTAGCATTGGAGCTGCGCGAGCTACACGTCACGCAAGGGCCGAGTCTACAGTGAAGATCCCGCCCTTATGCCCTTATTAGGAACATGCTTCGTCAGAGCTGGGGAGGAGGAGTCTGTAAATCCGCCATGATTTCCCCCTCGAACGTGGTCATTATGGTAAACGGGGAGGAGTGAGGAGGAGTTGTCTATTCTTTTTAACAGTCTATGGTGAATCCATTGGAGTGTGAGGTGAGTGAGTTTCTGTGATCAGTACATCAGAGCATGTAGCAGGGCTAACGCATTGCGGCTAACACAATGCTAACGGAGAAAAAGCAATACTTTGCCTTAACTTTGTTCTTGTTTGTTTGTGTAGAGTTGTGGCAGCCACTCTCCGCCAATATCTGGCAAACGCTGCAGCGGCACATTCTGGAAGCCGCCATTCTCCAGGGATCAGTTTCATAATTTTCTGTTGGGAAATAACAAGCAGAAAATAAGAGACTCACACACAACACAACCACCATGGCCTTGAGTTTACTGGAACAAAATATGCCCCTGGAAGCCTGCATGTGCTACAGCCAACATCATTTGTATAACGACTATACACCACTACATGTAAATCTGCAAACGCTGATATGTTCACTGTACATCCACGATCTACAGCACACCTTAAAGGAATGGGCCACCATTTTAAAATACTGAGATATGTTCTTACCTTAGCTTGACGAGTTGATATGTAGCTGTCTGGTCTTTACACGAGCCCTCAGTCATGTAAACAGACTAGACTTGGATAATGTAAAGGCTCATGTAACTGTATTTAAACAGGGGAAACGTGGAAGAGCTTGGTTGCTTCTAACTTCGCCTCTGTTTGGCCCCATAGAGGAGAGGAGGAGAGGCTGAATGCTAACGCCGTCTGTGCTCTGTTGACGTGACTGAGGGCTCGTGTAAAGATCAGACAGCTACATATCAACTCGTCTAAGCTAAGGTAAGAACATATCTCAGTATTTAAAAACTTTAACTAGACATAAAAAAGCACACGGTGGAACGCCCGTCGCCACCGTCTCTCGCCGTCGCTGTCTCTTACCGCTACATTCACCTCTATGGACCTCGGCCATCAGCGACATGGGACAAAATGGCGTGCCTCTGCGATTTGGAAATTGGATTGGGTGTAATATCGTGATAAATCGTTCTGCCCTACTGCTTTACCATCTCTGCTGGATTATATGTAACATGAAGCTGTCCATCACATTTTTAAAACCTGTAATTCATCACCCGATCCGTCAACTGTCATTCATCCCTGTCTTTTTCATACGAAGACGTTTAAAATATTGTGTGGCAACGCTTCTAAGCTTCAGTTATGCATGATGTGTCCAAGGCGGTTATGCAAGTCTCTTTTTTTCTGTGAATTCTATGCAAGAAATGCATTGATGGCATTCCCATAGTAATATCTATTGGATATGTTTATATCCCATTGCGCTTATTGGACCTTATCTGTGCGGCATCGCTCAGGTCTTTTATGACATCAAATCCAATCATTACTATGAGGCCTGTAGAGTCATTCTGAACTCAAAACTCTCAAGCTGAAACCGTGTTATGCTTTTGTAAATGAACGATGTTTGGATCAATAAATAAGCATGGCCACCTCCATCATCAAATCACCTTAATTCACTTCAGTGTCAGCTGCATTATGTAATGTTTGGCCACCTCATGTGATTCTTTATCTTAAACAGCAACGACAGAGTAATAAAGTCTTGCCCAGTTGGATTTGTGGTGAGTAATGGAGCAGCTGCCGTGGATCATAAAGGTCTGAAAACTAAACACAAAATAAGGAAGTTGGATTCTCCCACTCAATAGAAATAACGTAGACAAGCAGAGTGTTATTATACCTTTTAGAAGCTCCTTCTAGTAGGGCCACATGATCTTACACCATGTACCTGCTGCTTTGGCTGGACAATGAAGAGGATATAGGAAGCATCTGAAACATGTAAACATACATTTTCAGTAATCTGAGTTAGTTTGACCAAATGAACCTTTGTAAATGTACAGAGTGGTCTTTTGAAGCATTACCTCAACTGCTCAACTCTTTTTTCCCTTGTACATCCTCTCGGTGAGTTTTCTCCATTAAAGAGGGGGCATAATACTTTCTGTAGGAGTTTCGGAAAACCACATAACCCAATAATCAGATCTGATGCTTTTACATTCTCTTCAGGAATCGGAGAATCCAAAACTCCGGTTCTACATGAGCCAGTACAGATGTTGGATTTTTAGAGCAACTGAATTGTCTCCACCCCTCTCTTGAGTCAGGCCCAGCTGTAGAACCAGGTGGAGAATGACTGACCTCCGTATTTGGAGTCAAACTGCTCCATGTGGCAGCAGCTTCTTGTGCTCGGTGCCGAGTGGAAAATTAAATTTAAACACAAATAGCACACACGGTGGTTTAACTTCTATTAAAAATGTAAAGGTGAGGAGAATGGAGCAAGTGAGTAAATAATCAGAGCTGGGACTCAAACTCAAAACACTAAGGAGGTAGTAATGTTCTGCATATGTGCAGCGCCTTAAAGGGATATTTCAGGATTTTTGACATAGGGCCTCATTTCCTAGTTATCCAGAGTGTTGTTGATTTCTGGAGATATATACATATTTTAATTCATGCAGTGCTTATATCTGAAGAGTTTGGTGGTGCTAGGCCAGTGCTAGGCTAGTGGATGTCTATGGTAACTAGTAGCCTGCATTAAAAATCGCTTCAAAATCATCGGGTCGTCCTGATTTGATTTGTAAAAAGCTCCTTTTTGGATTCTACATGTAGTAATGCTGGCTGCAGGTAAACAAACTACTGAAGATCCGGTAACCGAGCAGATCACTCCGCCGCTGCGTAGCTACAACCAGGAAGCTGATGCTGCTCAAATATAAGTTCTTTTAAATGCAAATGGTTATATTTAAACAATGATTCAGTCAACACAGACATTTATATGGTTAGTCTGGTGTTATCGTGATTTACCTCAGGTGCACTGTGCTTGGGTCAGACTGTTTTTAATGCAGGCTAGTTACCATAGACATGCACTAGCCTAGCACCACTAAACTCTTCAAATATAAGGACTGCATGTATTAAAAATATATATATCTCCAGAAATCAACAACACTCTGGATAACTAGGAAATGAGGCCCTATGTCAAATATCCTGAAATATCCCTTTAACCACTAGTCTGTCTGCAGCACACTCACTCTACAAACTTATTTAAGATTTATTTAATGGATAACTTTTGTGATTATTCTTTTTGTATACAAAATACTTTTAATATTTGTATTAAAGGGGGGTATTATGTAAAATCGACTTTTTCAAGCTTTATATCATGTTATTATGTCATTCCTCATTAAACACATGCCTGGAGTGTTGCCTTGGCTCATTCACATATTTTTGAGTAATCAGTAAAAACTTAGACGGCAGCCATTTTAGGTGTAGCTATGCCTCAGTCCTCCTAGGAACGCCCCCACCTCCTGGAGACGCCTCTGGACCTTTTGTCACCAGCGAAGCCACCAACCACTGCTCCTCAGCTCAGCAGAGCCCCCTCCCCGCACAGTAGTGTTGTTTAGATGCCACAGCAGTGTGCTGAAGGGGGCGTGTCGGAAAGCTTCTTAAAGAGACAGAGGCCTATTTCAAGACGTTCAGTACAGCCATTTTGAGAGAGCAATTTTATTCAAGGCAGTTATTTTAATTTACTGCATATACAGACCAACAGAAGGTTACGTCATCATTGTGGTATGCTATAGACTGGTGCTATGTGATTGAAAAAAGCATAATACCCCCTCTTTAAATATTTGAATCTTTGTCTTTTTGACATAATTTTGGCCTTTTGCTGTATGTTCCTGGTTAGTTTAGACACAAGCGTGAAAGATCAGGAAGAAATCAGATTATTTGAACATCAGATTATGCTGTTCACACGTTTCTTCAATAATCTGAGAACTCCAGAAATCAGATTACGATCAGATGTTTGGTCTCCATGTAAACATAGCAACTTTGATCTAAAACAGCTAAAACAAAATATCCAGTAGCTTCACTTTCTGACCTTCGTGTGATCTGCCCTTTTATTGGATTTATTTGACCTTAATTTATTCCAAGAGGTACAAACAGCAAAATAGATTAAAAAAAATGACAAACTCTTTTTCATGCACACACCTCATTAGCCCCTCCCACCCCCTCCTCTTACTCCACTTTCCTGCTTTTAAAGAGAAAACAAACAAACAATGAGAGATGAGAGAATCATTACAACGTTGTAGGATGGCACAAAGCTCTAAAAGTCCAAACCTTCTAACCTCATAAACTGATCACAAGATAAAAATTAAAAAAGACAAACACGCAGGAAAAATTTCAGGAAAAAATAAACTACAGTTGGACAGTTTTTGTCCTCTCTAGCGCCCCCCATTGGATCAGACAAACATGGGTAAAATGACTTGGACTGTAGTCGCCCTTTCGCCCTTATCTAATCACGCTGTACTCATTGTCATTTGAATAGAATGTTGCGTGTCCTCATCATTTGTTCCTACAGTATAATTACCTGAAAGAGGTAATTAAACGTGATTAATGGCTTCCACCCGAAGTGCGTCACACAAGGCCTTTCCCTTTTCTTTCTCCCGTGAGTCACTTCCTGATCACAGAGCAACAGCTGAACATGAAAGGTCGGACAGGTTTGATGTTTTTGCTCATAATTCATAAATATGGCCTATCCGTGTCTCCAGAGGGGCTGAACGCGATCGAGGGAAATATTGTTTTTACTGATAACACTGTAAGGTTGATTTATGCACAGTTGCAAAAACGTTTAACATGACGACAAATGTGCCTGTCAGAGAGCAGGGTTGCCAGATCCCATGGCAAAACCCACTTCAACTTCTACATTCCCAGCACCAGGGACTATTTGATGCTTATTGCTCTAATGCTACTAATACAGTCAAACCCGTGCATTATATGGCCTTATTATACGGCCCTTCACAATGCAAGTAGAACGCTCCATTGATTTGAATGTGATTTCCCAACGTTCTACCGGTCATTATTTTTTGATAGAAGACCTCTGAAAAAATAATGACCGCTGCCTATGGCAACGGAGTTTGTGCTTGTAATACAGGTCTTTCATATCACTCCGCGAGTAGTAGTAGCGGACAGGCGGACACTATCTCTGTCCCCGTCCCTGCGAGAGAAGTTGAGGGAATCACTCGTGAAGTTAACGGGAGTCCGACGTTCAACTTACTCAGAGATTCACCACCATTCCTCCTCTCCAACTGCACCTTCAACTAAGTAGCTAGGCTAGCAATAAGTAGCTAGCTGTGCTGCTACTAGCCTCGCCACACTGCCTGGAATCAACAAACGTTGCCAAGCAACGCGCAAACTTTTGGGAACTATTTGCCGCGGAAATCATTAAATAACCTTTCTGTCTTCATAAAAGTGTATGAAGTTTATTTGTGTGTGTACAGTTGGCAAACAGCCGTATAATAAGCGGGATAATGTATAGAACGCCGGTCATTATCGGTAAAATAAGTACCTTCAGGGCGAACTGGACCCCTCCGCTGCGCGTCGGGATCCAGTTCGCCCTGTCGGTACTTATTTTACCGATAATGACCGGCGTTCTATACATTATCCCTTACTGAACGGTGTGGATTTTTTGAGTCCAATACCTCAATGGCAGGACACAACCAGCCGGGTGCATACCTATGTTCCTATGTGTGTGATTTTTTTTTCCGTAGTGAGTTGGTACTTCAACCAATCACAAGTCATGAGAGTGAAATGTCATACATATATCAAGCAGCTTAACCCTGACCCTGCCCGAGCCACTAACCTTAAAGGAATAGGCCACCGTTTTAACATACTGAGATATGTTCTTACCTGAGCTTAGACAAGTTCATCTGTACCTGTCTGGTCTTCACGTGTGCCTTCAGTCACGTAAACACAGCACAGACGGCGTTAGCATTTAGCCTCTCTCTTCTCCTCTATAGCTCCAAACGAGGTGAAGATAGAAGCTACCAAACTCTTCCACGTTTTCCCTATTTAAATATGGTTACGTGAAGTGTTACACTATAAAGTATAATTACACAAAATTAAACAATGTGGATTTTCTAAGTGGATAAAAGGGGAACTATATTGTAAGGCGTAATAATACCAGGAGTAATTCGGCATCCGCGCAGTAAAGTGAAGATATCACTGCGCGGATGCCGAATTACTCCTGGTATTATTACGCCTTACAATATAGTTCCCCTTTTTATCCGCTTAGAAAATCCACATTGTTTAAGCTTCTATCTTCACCTCGTTTGGAGCTATAGAGGAGAAGAGAGAGGCTAAATGCTAACACCGTCTGTGCTGTGTTTACGTGACTGAAGGCACACGTGGAGACCAGACAGGTACAGATGAACTCGTCTAAGCTAAGGTAAGAACATATCTCAGTATCTAAAAACAGTGGCCTATTCCTTTAAGGATAGTGGGCAGGTGCATAGTGGGGGAACATAGGGCTGACCCCCAACCAGCGTATAGCACTAGCCTAGCACCACTAAACTCTTCAAATATAAGCACTGCATGAATAAATAAAATAAAAAAAGTCTCCAGAAATCAACAACACTCTGGATAACTAGGAAATTAGGCCCTATGTCAATAATCCTGAAATATCCCTTTAAAGTGCTAATGACACAATTTTTGCTAAAACACAGTTAACACGATTATATGTAAGATATGTAAGATTATACCCAGTTTTCTTTAGTTTGACCATTTTTGTGATGTTTATGTTTTCACTTCCTTATTGGACACCGACAGGAAGTGACATCGAAGAAGGTTAACAATTTTAAACTGTTGCCGTGCAACCATGTTAAGTCAATGGGAAATTAATGAGTCAAACTGCTATGGAATGTTTCCTTCTTTTATGTCACTTCCTGTCAGCAGCTTAAAAATTCAAATAAAAATAACTTTTCTGCCCAACATTTCTTCATTAAAATTGCTGCTTCACTGAAAAAATGATAACTATGTACCTGATACTGATGTAATCCATCTAAATAAGTCATATTTTCAAGAGCATTAAAATCTGTCATATGCACTTTAAAGGAACAGGCCACCGTTTTCCATACTGAGATATGTTCTTACCTGAGCTTAGACGAGTTGATGCGTACCTGTCTGGTCTTTGTGCATGCGCTCAGTCACGCAAAAAGATTAAAGATGTTGTTAGCATTTGGCCTCTCCAATGTATTCCTATGGCTCCAAACAGGGGTGAAGTTAGAAGTGACCGTGCTCTTCCACGGGTACTCACAAAGACCAGACAGGTACGTATCAACTCGCCTAAGCTCAGGTAAGAACGCTGGCCTGTTCCTTTAAAGAGGGGGTATTATGCTTTTTTCAGTCACATAGCACCAGTCTATAGCATACTACAATGATGACGTAACCTTCTGTTGGTCTGTATATGCAGTAAATTAAAATAACTGCCTTGAATAAAATTGCTCTCTCAAAATGGCTGTACTGAACGTCTTGAAATAGGCCTCTGTCTCTTTAAGAAGCTTTCCGACACGCCCCCTTCAGCACACTGCTGTGGCATCTAAACAACACTACTGTGCGGGAGGGGCTCTGCTGAGCTGAGGAGCAGTGGTTGGTGGCTTGGCTGGTGACGAAAGGTCCAGAGGCGTCTCCAGGAGGTGGGGGCGTTCCTAGGAGGACTGAGGCATAGCTACACCTAAAATGGCTGCCGTCTAAGTTTTTACTGATTACTCAAAAATATGTGAATGAGCCAAGGCAACACTCCAGGCATGTGTTTAATGAGGGAATGACATAACATGATATAAAGCTGAAAAGTCCATTTTACATAATACACCCCCCTTTAATAATCCTAACAAGGCCTTTAACCAAACCTATAGTCATGCTTCCAATACGATCGCTTCAATTAGTGCGACACAAACACGCCATACGCTGGCCCTGGGTCATTAATGTAAACCACTTTGACAGCACTAACAATGCATCCAGTCGATGAAGCCTTATTAGTGTTTTCCACATAATTATGAAAAGAGGTAATGCAGGTATAGGCCGGTTATGTGGCCGTGTAAAAGGCCTCTCAAGGATTTAGTTTTTCCTGGAATTCGCCACAATGGGGTCAAATGAAAGAGCTTGTTCTTGGAAATACAGTACGCATCGGCTACACAAGCGGTGTGGGCTTGTGTCTTCTGTTTGTATAATAAACATGTCAAAGGATGAAAGTAGGGCAAAACAGACCATGCCCAAGTTAAGGGCAGAGGCTACTTCACTTCTTAATGGATCTGCAGGAATAACCTTGATCAAAAATCCAATTTGAGTTGTTAGACAATCCACAGAGGCAGAAGTACTTAAGTGGCAAGGCTAATGCATAATGTCTCCGGCAAACAACTACTTCAGGTTCAGATTACTTATCCCTCTAGGGCAGGGGTGTCTGGGGCCAAATGCAGCCCTCAGACCCTTTTTTTTGTGGCCCTCAGGCTTTTTGTTGAATTGGCACACATCTCCAGAGATAGTACTTTTTATGCAAGTTTCATCATTCCACACAATTAAAACCTTAAAAACTAAAATTGTATGGTCAGACAGAGCTAGCATTATGGTTCCAAGCCTTAAAGAGGGGGTATTATACTTTTTTCAATCACATAGCACCAGTCTATAGCATACTACAATGATGACGTAACCTTCTGTTGGTCTGTATATGCAGTAAATTAAAATAACTGCCTTGAATAAAATTGCTCTCTCAAAATGGCTGTACTGAACGTCTTGAAATAGGCCTCTGTCTCTTTAAGAAGCTTTCCGACACGCCCCCTTCAGCACACTGCTGTGGCATCTAAACAACACTACTGTGCGGGGAGGGGGCTCTGCTGAGCTGAGGAGCAGTGGTTGGTGGCTTGGCTGGTGACGAAAGGTCCAGAGGCGTCTCCAGGAGGTGGGGGCGTTCCTAGGAGGACTGAGGCATAGCTACACCTAAAATGGCTGCCGTCTAAGTTTTTACTGATTACTCAAAAATATGTGAATGAGCCAAGGCAACACTCCAGGCATGTGTTTAATGAGGGAATGACATAATAAATGATATAAAGCTTGAAAAAGTCGATTTTACATAATACCCCCCCTTTAATAAAGGTGTGGGGCACGGTTTAAACCTCTCTTAAATGCCCCCAGGTGAATGTTTCACCACCATTTTGGGTTCAATCTAGAGTTTAGATCAAACCAGCCTGACCCAACCCGGGCCTCCAATTCAGTTAACTTGAATTGGAGGCCCGAGTCTGAAGCAAACCTGACTGAAATAATGATTTTATTTAAGGTATCAAGGCCCAGTCAGAGCAGCAGTCAGAGGCAAGGCGAGGTGCACGCTGTGTGTGAGAGGTTACGTGCACGAGACACACACCTGGGCGGGCCGAGGGGTGTGCGTGGAGCGGGGCAGGTTACGCACATGAGCAGCAGCACAGGCTGTCAGTGTCCCTCGACTTTGCGCCCTCGTTGTTCATTAACATAGCGCTGCATTTACAGTCTCGGTGTAGCACTCAGTGTTGGCAGTCTGAACTACGAGACAACTCCTCTATTTCATAAAGTGTGATCATATTTTGTATCCAATAGACCAGGGGTGTCCAAAGTGCGGCCTGGGGCCAAATGCGGCCCTCAGACCAATTTTTGATGGCCCTCAGGCTTGTTGTTGAATCGCCAAACATCACCAGAGATGGTCCTTTTAATGTCAAGCTTAATTCTACACAATTCTAACCTAACAACTAACATTTTATTGTGAGACAGAGCTGGCATTAAGGTTTTAATCATAAATAAAGCTGTGGGCACAATTTAAACCTCTGCTAAATACATTTAATCAAAGGTTTCGCATCACTGACCACCTCTCTGTGGCCCCTCACCCGTATAGGCTTCAATATGCGGCCCCCCATGAGAAAAGTTTGGACACCCCTGCAATAGACTAAGCCTGTAGCTCAGATTGTATTGATCAATAATAAAAAGAAAATGAAAATATCTTAAAGCCTGACCCAAACCCGAACTGAAGATGTAAAATCTAGTTCAATCCCAGACCAAGTGTGGAGTCTTCCCGTGATAGACCATTATTTTTGGAAATTTGAAAGTTGATACTTTTCAAATGACACAAAAATATTTTAATTTAGCTTTATTTTGAACACACACCATTATCGTTTTATTGATAAAGAGCGGTTTCAAGTTATTCATCCAAAATAATCTGTATCTTTCAAAACCACGGTACTATTTCTAAAGCATCATTTAAGTCTTAGTAGCTTAGTAGCATTAAAACTCCACATATTTCTACAAACCCTTTTGAAGGAGCAGGTGACACCCAGCACATACACATTAATAATCATATTATCGGTGCTTTCAGTGCTTTGTGGCAGTGATGCATAAAAACATTTGATTTGGATGATTGAGTTGCAGCTGAAGACATAACAGAATTCCACATGACGTGTTTGGGTTTAGGATGAGCGCATGAGGGTCTACGATTACAGTACATTGAATAGACAGCAACACTTTTCAATGTGTGTATGGACTCACTGGTGTGGTCTGTGTCTGTCTTTTGCTGTGGACTTAGCGCCCTCTAGTGAGTGAAGGCGGGAGAGAATCACTGGATAGTCAAACCACCTCAGAATGAAAAAGAAAACTGCCTTAGTCAAGAGTTAAGAGGAGAAAATAATGTATCAAAGTTGAATTGCCAATGGAATAAGCCTTCTACCACAGAGCCGTGTAGAGAGGCGTACTCACAAAAGACAAATCTAGACATGTAGCATCATGGTTAACCTTTTACCCCCCATATCTAAAAGGTTACAGCCTATAGCCAGAGTAACGCCTCATTCGAAAGCTAAGGCCCGAGATCTTTCCTTGCCCTTGTTACGTTTTTATCGTTTTTGGTTGCGTTTATGTTGCAGTTTTGTTCAATTTTTTATCACATTTTTGTCAGAATATGGCCAAACCACTACAAAAAACAAACAAAAAAAATCAATGAGAACGTGGCAAAAACCCTAAAAAAAGCGACAAAAGCGACAAAAACTTGACGACTGGAAAACTAGAGAACGTGTCCGGTTAAGAGGTTCATTTGTGTTTTTATTATCGAAGCGCTTTTTTTTTTATACACTAAATGTATGTATTATGTGAACCAAAATTATGTGAACCAAATTATTTCTAAACATACAATTTACCCCCCCCCTCCTCCCAAAAAAAAAAAGAAAAGAAAAAATTGAATCAAGTGTAAAAAAAGAATATATATAATAATAATAAAAATCCGTTGTTTTTTTTCTGAAAAAAAACCCTCAATGTAAGCTCAATAGGAGGTCATCATCACATTGACACTAGGGTTAAAGCAACACTGGAACATGACAAAAATAACTAAATCATTCAACACTGACATTTAAAGCAGTACTAAGTAACTCTTGCCCCTAGAGGCCATAGGAGAGTAAATACTACGCTGACAGAAAAGGTGAAGGGAGAGAGGGGTGTTTTACATCCAGTTATACAATGGAAATATTTTTTTTCACTCAAACTTGGCTGTAAATACTGTTTAAGTGGCGCTAGCCCGCAGTTAGCTTTGCCCGTTAGCCGGTTAGCTTCTTCTTCATGATTCTATTAGTGTGTATTGGTTGCTCCGCCCCGGTGGCAGTCAAGTTGCAAGCATGGTTTTCTGGCCAGAGACACCAGGGGAGATGAAAGACCCTCCAATCATCCCATTAACACTTGTATTACCCCCAGAGGGACTACGGAAAGGATTATTAAGGTAAACACGTTACTTAGTACTGCTTTAATCTCTTTCTTTTTCTTCATTGAAATTGTTTGGACAATTTGTATTATTATTTTTATTTTTTTACTAATGATTTCTACACTGCATTTTAAATCACTGGTTCTTTTTTCTAAGATTTTTTTTTCTAAATTGGATGTTTGTTCCACATACAGGCAGAAGCAAGTCAAATGTGATGCTTATAATGCCATTTCAATGCCCAAATACAATACTTCTGGCCCCAAACGCAGAAAAAAATAATCACATTTTTCATTTCTTAGGCTTTGCAAACATTTAATCAAACAGAGGAATTGGACAAAGCCCAAAGTGCATTGCAATAAATTTAGACTTCATGCCAGTTTGTATCATAATGTAATGCTTTTAATGACATTTAATGACATTATGTAACTGCATATCAGTGTATAAAAAAACGCTTTGATAATAAAACACAGCTTAAACTTCATACAGACAGGCACCACTCATACAGTATAATAGGGGAAGAGGAGAAACCACAGGTAATCACATTCACACTAACTCACATTCAAGACAAATTCATTCCTTCTTTGTAAATGTAAGTATTTGTGATTGTTGGTGATCAGTGAAGATGTGGATACAGAATGGCTTCCACGTTTCCGTCAGCGTGCCCCGTGCCCAACACGTTCCAGTGCAGACACACAGCACTTATTTTCTTGCTTGTTGAACATCAGTACGATCTCCACGTGCCTCCCCCCGCCGACAGTCGCAAATGAGGACCGTAAGAGCAGCCTGTTGCACTGTGGGGGTCCGGACCGCAGGGGGCAGCGGTGCTCAGGGGCCTCACTGTGAACAGCAGGACTCCCTAATAAAGAAGACGCACATCAGCCCATAATGAGGTCACTCAGGCAGCTACATGAATTATACATCTACTCACGTTCACGCCGGCATCGTTCACTGATGTGTTCAGGTGAGAATAGGTCACGCGAATGTCGTCTGTCGCATTTAAAATGTCCCCAGAATAACTTACATGTGTCATATAGAGATATAGAACCATTCACTGTACTCCAAACGTGTTAAATGGCATTATTTACTTCACAGTGACATTTGTGAAGCCTCATATATGCAGTGGATTCATGTTGAAATCCTTACGTTTACTGAAATGAGCAGGTCTGTGTGTGTACAGTATGTGCTCAGAGTAAGTGATTCACAACCTTTTTTGACAATCGTAGCCCTTGAGGCGTTAAAGCGCATACAATTTCTGCTAAAACACAGTTAACACAATTATATTTAAGATTTTGCTAAAGATTATACCCAGTTTTCTTTAGTTGAGCATTTTTGTGATGTTTATGTTTTCATTTCCTTATTGGACACCGACAGGAAGTGACATCGAAGAAGGTAAACAATTTTAAACTGTTAAGTCAATGGGAAATGAGTCAAACTGCTATGGAATGTTTCCTTCTTTTATGTCACTTCCTGTCAGCAGCTTAAAAATTCAAATAAAAATAACTTTTCTGCCCAAGATCCATCCATCCATTTTCTTCCACTTGTCCGTTGCCGGGTCGTGGGGGCAGCTGTTGGAGCTGCACCAGCCCCTATGGCTCCTCCTGTAGGTGGTGGGTCCACAGAAGGACGGCCTCATGGTTCTAACCGGGCCTGTCGGTCTCTCATAGGGGCTTCTGAACCGCTCTTTGTCTGACCCGTCACCTAGGACCTGTTTGCCATGGGAGACCCTACCAGGGGCACGAAGCCCCCGACAACAGAGCTCCAGGATCATTCAGGCTCAAACCCCTCCACCACGTTAAGGTGGCGGCTCCAGGAGGGTTTTCTGCCCAACATTTCTTCATTAAAATTGCTGCTTCACTGAAAAAAATGATAACTATGCAACTGATGTAATCCATCTAAATAAGTCATATTTTCAAGAGCATTAAAATCTGCCATATGCACTTTAACTTAAACTCCAAGTACCCCCTAGCCTGAGGATCCTACCAAGATTTTAACAAAGTGAGCACTTAACGTATACCATTCAGTATTTAGCAGTGTTATGTTCAAACTAAGGCCGGGACTCGATTAAAAAATGAATCTAATTAATTAGAGGCTTTGTAATTAATTAATCGAAATTAATCGCATATAAATATTTGACCTAAGAACAGTGAGAAGTAAGTTTTTTCATAAGGATTTTTAGTATACCATTGAATAATGACTGAATACATAAGCTTAAGCACACAATATTGTTTATTTCTGTTCAACCAAGTCCAACAGACCAGTGCAATATTGCCATTAATTGTGCGTCTGCAGGAAAAAAGGAAACTGAAGTGTGGAAAGCAAAGTGTGATTAATTTTGATTCATATTTTTAATCGCACTAAACCTCATGTAATTAATTAATCGCAATTAATCGAAAAAAGTCCCGGCCCTAGTTCTAACAAAACTAAAATACTCTAAAAGTCAAAGGTTTTACTGAAATCATCATTAAAACTAACTTATCTTTGGAAGTAATATTGAAATCTACTCAGTTTCACTTCTTTATTTTGTTCTTGTCCACAGAGTCTTATGTATCTGCTGTATCTGTGCATTTCATCTTTCCATCTCGACAATTTTAAGACTACTCTGACCTGTAACATCATTGGTTCACTCTGATCGTATGATCTTGTACAGTGTGCATGTATATGTGTCCTGGCTCTGGACTGACAGAGCATCTTTGTACAACCTCTCCAAAATGTCTCTCCATATGCATAATAAATAAACCTGCATGCTTAATCTCTCCAGTTTGCATTCTACTTAGACCAAACCACACTTTTTCTATAACAATTGTAGGACGTTTCGCCCCCATCCATGAAGCTTTGTCAGCATCAAACTGACTTCTGCCTAGAGAACAGTCCCCAAAGTGGGACCCGGGCGCCTTCTGGCTTCTTCATCAATGATGGTCCTCTTTATTTCAAGTATAAATCATAATTCAACTACACGATTCTAAACTGAAGAACTATCATTTGATTGTGAGACAGAGCTGGTGTTCAGGTTTTTAGCCTAAATAAAGTGTTGCTTCCTTCCTGGAACCGCCACCTTAACATGGTGGAGGGGTTTGAGCCTGAATGATCCTGGAGCTCTGTTGTAGGGGGCTTCCTGGTAGGGTCTCCCATGGCAAACAGGTCCTAGGTGACGGGTCAGACAAAGAGCGGTTCAGAAGCCCCTTATGAGAGACCAACAGGCCCGGTTAGAACCATGAGGCCGTCCTTCTGTGGACCCACCACCTGCAGGAGGAGCCATAGGGGCTGGTGCAACGACCCGGCAATGGACAAGTGGAAGAAATGGATGGATGGATAAAGTGTTGCTGACGAAGCCTTTCGGATCAGAGGCAAACATCCCACACTTCAACTACAGAGTACAGAGGATGACTCAAGACCCTTCTTTGAAGATGGATAACTCCTGTATGACTGAGAGCCAACACTTAAAGGTGTGGGGCACGGTTTACACTCAGTCGAGAGTTTCACTGACTGGATTGACCACCAATTTGTGGCCCATCACCCCATGTACGCTTCAGTGTGAGCTCTCCATGAACAAGGTTTGGCACTCCATAGTCCCACTCCTCTTTATTCAAAGGCTACTCCCAACCTGTTGTCAACCTTTGTTGTTGAGTGAGTTTCAGTCTCAAGACCTGATCACTGTGCTCGTTGCCTGTGTGTCGATCTGCCCGTGGATGTGTCTCAGCCTCATTAGCCTGACTGTGTCCTCCAGACTTGAGTGAAGGACTATCAGAAGATGTTGGACCTCACTGTCATCAATGAGGGGTTAGATGGAGAGAGAGGGCCATTAGAGCTCTCTCTCTCATGTACATTTCATTTCATGTCTGAACACGGTTGTACGAGGCAGAGAGTCCACCCACAGGAAGACTCAAAAGTACATGAAAACATATGATGCAAGAGAAGAGAATAGAAGGACAGACACAAAGACACACATTGAGTCTCTCTCTCTCAACCAAAAATCAGGGTAGAAATCTAGGAGTAATCATGGACTCAGACCTGAACTTAAACAGCCACATCAAAGCAATAACATCATCAGCTTTTTACCATCTGAAAAACATCACTAAGATCAGAGGAATAGTGTCAAAACCAGACTTAGAGAGACTCATCCATGCGTTTGTCTCCAGCAGGTAGACTACTGTAACGGCTGCTCACTGACAAGAACAAGGAAATACGACCACATTAGTCCAGTGCTCCGGTCTCTGCACTGGCTTCCTGTCACTCAGAGAATAGAATTTAAAACAGCTCTGCTTGTGTACAAGTCTTTTCATGGTTTAGCACCAAAGTCCATCTCTGACATGTTAGAGCCGTATGAACCATCTCGGGCCCTGAGAACTTCAGGGAGGGGTCTCCTGGTGGTTCCAGAGTCAGGACTAAACAAGCTGAGGCTAAAGCTCAAATCTGGAAACAGTCTTCATGAGGATGTGAGACAGCTCTTTTACCCGTGCATATGAAAACTGAAAGTATTTATCTGCACTCTTGCCTTTTACTGTAATTGATTCATTTTATGTTGATGTTTTATCTGTTTTCTTGTAATTTTATGCAACTGTGAAGCACTTTGAATTGCCGTGTATGAATTGTTAAGGCAAATGTGTTTTCGGAGATATGCAAATATGTTTTTACCGTCTTAAGTTTCTACAAAAACAGCTAAAAATTAAACGTCATGGCTGAAATAATGTGTGTACTTGTAGATATTATTTACAACAGCACGGTACATGGACATGACCTAATAACGTGATAAAGTCCACAATGTCACATTACCAGTTTTGGCCCATATTTGTGCTCATTAACCTTTAGTCTTTGAGAAACGGGCCAGCCTTTCCCTCGGCACGTGATTCCTCCAATAAACAGATGATTATACCCACAAGTCCTCGCTCGCACCACAGGCCTCCGTGCCTCTCTGACCCGGACACTCCTGCTGAACCAGAGACCCACATTAGTCCTGCTCCTGCCCGGACACCAGCTGCCGTCTCTGGGGAGTTGGTTGAGCACTTGCCCCCGGCGCGAAACGGATGAATGGAGGTTCGCAGCGGGGAGCGACGGGGTCAGGGCGCCAAGACTAAAGGAACCGGGTTGTTTTGAATTGAAAGTAGCCTCATGGGGTTTTGGCAAAGCTTTAGGCGGAGGAGAAGGCGGTTTTACTCCTTTTGAGGTTGTAAATAAATCAACGTTCATATGAAACACAATGTTATTTCTAACGAGATCCTTACTAGTATATCATTTTGTTTTTATGATTATCAGCTTGTTCTATGAGCCAGGTTACGGTATTCCTTTGATCCCCACATGAACCGAGCACGTCTTTATCCAAATCTAAAAGCTTCCTGAAAAAAGACAAAACAAAAAAAGACAAACATGACGTGACGAAAAGAAACGCTTCAAAAATGTGACAAACTCGTCGTGACAACGCAACAATAAAGCCTTGAAGGGATGTTTCAGGATTTTTAACATAGGACCTCATTTCCTGTTATTGAGTGTTGTTGATTTCTGGAGATTTTTTATTTTATTCATGCAGTCCTTATATTTGAAGAGTCTAGTGGCGCTAGGCTAGTGCTAGGCTAGCGCATTTCTACGGTAACAGCTAGCCTGCATTAAAAACAGCCTGACCCACTCCACAGTGCACCTGAGGTAAATCATTATAACACCAGACTAACCATATAAATGTCTGTGTTGTTATAGAATAATTTTAACCATTTTGCATTTAAATAACTTATATTTGAGCAGCATCAGCTTCGTGGCTGTAAGCTAACGCAGCGGCGGAGTGATCTGCGGAAAATAGTCCCTCAAAACGCGGTAATTCATGTGATGCAAGGTCAGTTATATTTCAAAAAAATTCTATATCTCCAGAAATCAACAACACTCTGGATAACTAGGAAATAGGTCCTATGTCAAAAGTCCTGAATATCCCTTTAAGATTTAGGTAAAGCCGAACTGGAGAAATGTGCTCGTTTAAGGGGGGATTTGAATTTGGTTTGATTATTTGATTATAGTAATATGTATCAGTGTTGATTTGTCAACTGAAAAATTTCATCATTATTTAGTAATATTTGGCTGACTAATATTATACTAAAACTAAATGAAACGTTGTTAATGAGACCAAAACTATGACTAAAAGTCCAGTATTTTCGTATAGTCGATTAAAATATACTGTAATTGTAATTGCTGAACTGCAAGACAAATTATGCTGTTTTGTTATGTTTTGAAACCTGGTGAGGAGTTGGTTTGGAATGATCAGGAATCTAATTGACCTTTCGCAAAACCACGCCCCAAAACGGTAATTGTCCAATCAGGCATCCTAGCAACCGTTACTATGAAGTTAGGTCGGTCATGCCGCAGGCCTCCGATGCAAAACAATGGGACATACCAGCAATGAGCAGATGCACTTTTTTTTTTTTTTTTACTGCTAACCACCAAAAACCCACCAGACAAAGAGAAGAAGCAAAATGGTGAAGCGATCTGCCTATGGAGGATGTAAATCAGACACTAGGGACCACAAGAGTGTGTCAGGGAGAGTCCAGTTATTCCCCTTCCCAAAGCGAAAACACAACCTGAGCACTGCCTACAATGGATCAAACAATGTGGACGGCCTACGCCCAGCTAAATTCTCCAAATAAACAAGCAAACGTCTTCTCTAAGGTAAGGCAAGCGCCTATAGCTAGGCTAACACCTTAGCATGCTAACATCGTAGCTACTGACAGTCACATAATGTTACACAAACTGCACTGGAGCTGTAAATTTAACTGCGGCGGTGAACTTTTACAAGCCTACAGTCTCACTTTGTTGTTGTTTCCCTTTATGATAAAAGTACTGTGTATTTTTCACGGCCCTGATAACTGGCTGTAGCTGATTTGTCATTGGGGCACCTGTAGGTTTAGCTAGCGTTAGCTAACTTTAGCGCGCCGGAGAAATGTTCCTATATTTAGAAATACTGAAAAAGTAAGAGGGTGCTTACCGGGCAGTGCAAGAGCACGACTGGTCCACAAGGCTGTGCTGTTGCGTTTAAGGAAGAGATCATGAGGTTTATTTGAGTTTGCTGGAGACCTGTCTGTCTGTAGCTTTAGTGTCAATAGTCCTTTATCCTTCGTTGGATAGTTTAATATCTTGACTATATCCCCCACTGCATACTGTGAACCCTTTTGCCTCGATCTGGAGGATATCGCGGAGTATTTGCTCCAAAAAAAGCGTCACTGACACGATGGCAATCTGTTTCGCTGTGTGTTTGACAATGGTTACGAGCAACGAGTAACTAAGGGGCGGGCTCGGCGAAAGGTCAATTGATTTAATGTTGTAAAGTACAGGAACAGATAACACAAGATGATCTTTCCTCTGGTCCTTTTTGTTCATGTATGGAAGAATAAAAAAAGTGTAATGACATGACATGAACAAATAAATACATATAATAATATATTAATTTAGAGAACAAACATGAAGCAGAGGACCTTGATTAAATTATTTAATAAATATTATAAATGTAAATTGACTAAAGACTTGGTCGACTAAATTGACGTGCAATTTAGTCAACTAAAAATAGACTAAAATTCAAGAGATTATTGACTAAAACTAAACATCAAGAAGCTAAAACTAAATTAAAATAGGTTTTCAAGATTAACACTGATATTTATTCACATTAACCAATGGAAATTGAAACAAAAACCCTGTGAAGGATTTGATTTTATATTTCATATTGACCTGCTACTCAGGAACGGCAAATGTGATTTAAGTTGTGTTTCACTCACAGAGATCTTACACATATTTTTAAACTAGACGTCTTGGCTTTCAAATGAGACATGATCAGGCATCACCCTAGCACATATAGGCTGTCATCTCTCCTGTGAGTAGGCTTTTGGATATGCACAACTGGGGAAATAACTATAACCTAAGATGGCAGATAACAGGTTAACTCATAAGTAATTAATAGGTTATTAATATTATGCTTGTAAAAATAATAATAAGCTAATATGCTTAACCATGGCTACTATACCCTAACCTAACCAGTAACCCTAAACAGAATACTAACGCTCATTAATACTTAACCAGCAACTCTTAATATAAAGCTGTATTTTATCAACAGAAAGCCTAAATGATGCTGCCTGAGGAGATCTTGTCAAATTTTCCTCATTTATTTCAGTGTCTAACAGCCAAACAGGGCACATGAAACACTGTTGTAGCCTCAGTGTTCGATTCCCGGCTCTGAAAATCTCTCCCTGCTCTTAAACCCTTCATCTCATGGACGACGGCCAAAAACCCTGACAAAAGAAGCTACGACACTACAAAAATCTATAAAAGATACTGGTGTGGAAATAGGGCAATATCCCAAAGTAACAAATGGAACGCTGCACTGCCTCTTTTATCCACCAGGTGTCACTCTTCACCTTTCTATATCTCCACAGCATCACTTACAGTTCATGTACTGTACATCTCTGCAGATCCACCCTCAGTCCTTCTCCGTTTTCTGTCCTATTCCACTTATTTTCTTACCTGAGCTTAGACGGGTTGATACGTACCTGTCTGGTCTTTGTGTGTCCGCTCAGTCACGCAAACGACCAAAGATGTTGTTAGCATTTGGCCTCTCCCAGCATATTCCTATAGCTCCAAACGGGGTGAAGTTAGAAGCGACCAAGCTCTTCCACGGGCACAAAGACCAGACAGGTACGTATCAACTCCTCTAAGCTCAGTTAAGAACATATTCCAGTATGGAAAAACTGTGGCCTATTCCTTTAACACTTTTCCAGTGTCTTCACTATGTCAGTCCTGTTCGTCTCTTGTTTGGAGTTTGTAAATTAAATTCCAGAATTACTTGTCGTCCACGAAAATCTATAAATGTAATAGTAAAATACTATAATGTGAAGGCTATATCCAAGAGATGGGACACTGCACTGCCTCTTTATCCACCAGGTGTCACTCCTACCTTTCTATATCTCCACAGCATCACTTACAGTTCATTTACTGTACATCTCTGGAGAATCCACCCTCAGTCACTCTCTTGTTTTTTTCTTTCCTATTCATTTATTTCCCATGTGCCACAGGTCAAACGGTCAAATCACTCACCTCTCGTTGAGCAAACAAAGTGTAAATGTGCATGTGCCCACCATAGACCGTTAAAAAGAATAGACAACTCCTCCTCACTCTCCCCGTTTACCATAATGACCACGTTCGAGGGGGAAATCATGGCGGACTTACAGACTCCTCCTCCCCAGCTCTGACGAAGCATGTTCCTAATAAGGGCATAAGGCGGGATCTTCACTGTAGACTCGGCCCTTGCGTGACATGTATGAAAGTATGATTTTCACGCAGTGGTCGAAGTGGAGATTTGTATCTATTTTCCTCCCTTTACATCTTAGTTTTCATGTCAGAGAATAAAAAGCATGATGCTTATTTATGATGATTTGTCGCCTGTGACGCGAGGTAACCCGGAAGTAGCAGCTGCGGCGTCGAAAGACCGTCTTTCCCGCGGGTATTCATTCACAAATACTGACAGATTTTACCTCCACGTGTCCTGTGAAGGGTCCCCGTGATGACGCTATCACCCAAATATGGTATTTTTCCTCCTACAAGACGCCTGGTGCTGAAGAGCCAAAGAAGGTTCCACTCGCTACAAAACTTCAGGGCTTGTTTTCTCTGAATGAGAGAAGGCCCCACTCGGGCAGCGGGTGAGCCCTTATAGTCGCTCATACAGACTGCAAACTTTACAGGCTTGGACTTAACAAGATTTTTCAGAGGGATTTTTAATATCTAATTCCTTTGAACCCAAAAAAACAGGCGGAATTTGAGTTTTTACAGATTTTTCACTTATGATTAGTTAATTGAAAAACTAAACAATATATTCAAAATCCCCTCTGAAAAAATCTGAGTTACTAATATGTCAATAAAATGAAACCATACATTTTAATCTGGCTCAATCAATTATTTTTATTTCGTTGCCCAAAATATAGGCAATTTTGGCCATTTTCATGTAAACATAAAATGACAGAAAAAATGCAATACATTTTTTTCTCATATTATCAGTGATGTTCAGCAAAAGTTTCAAATTGATATACATTTATTTTTTCCCCTATTCACCTGCAGTGTCTCGCCTTAAAAATAGAAACCAGGCGTTAAAGTTGTTTTTAACGTGTCTAAAGTCCAATGCTTTTCAATGGGAGACTAGCGGCTATATGGCGGTACTACAGCAATGGCGGCCTCCAGTGTTGCGGTCATAAGCAGAGCGGCCATTGGTTTGAGTAAACAAAGTGTAAATGTGCATGTGCCCACCAGTACCGTCGCAAGGGCTGTGCGAACTGTGCAACCGCACAGGCCACGCGCCACTAGAGGGCCTCGCAATCCTGCTGTTCTTTTTGTTTTTTTCTCCCACACTGCATTGGTTAAAATAATTCACGAGCTAAATCACCCCACTCATTTCCCCTGTATTTATAGAGCCTACAAAAACATTCACAAGAGCTTACCTTTGATACTAGCCCGAGCCCCGCCGTCAGACAGCTGCTCCAAGCCCTGCGCGCTGTGTGTGTGTATGTGTGTGTGTGTATGTGTGCGTCCGTGCGCGCTGTGTGTGTATCTGTGTGTGTGTGTGTATGTGTGCGTGCGCTCCGATGCTGCACTGAAGACAGACGCGAGGACACGGGGCTGAGCAACATCGATTTAAAACGTCTTTTTACCAATATATTTATGTCCACATTTAAGCTATAGTAATAATAGCCATGAACACATGTGGTGGTGCGTGTTGAGTCTCTCTTCCACTCAAGACACTAAACTTAAACTTGCATGAGTGGTGTTGTGGAATTTCTCACCACTATAAAGGAAAACTTGAAAGTATTTGTCTTATCAAAAGTGTAAGTTTAATTTAACACACGTGTGGAGAGCCAAAACACAGGTAGATCCATGATGGCGGACTCTGGGGAGCCGAAGTCTCTCCCCTGGTTATATAGGTACACATGAGAGGCCGTCGCAGCACCAAGATGGGAGGGCCACAGGAAGGCCTTTGAGCCAGGACACGTCTTTGGCCATTGTCTTAGGTGTGAAGCAGAAACCCAGCATGTGCTTCAGCCGAGGGGAGCCGAGATAGGGACAATCCACAGAGTCTTTGTGTCCATTGTGATGTAGAAAGCCGGCGCTCCCCAGCCCCCCGACCAAAAGGCGGGGGGCTAGCTGCACTATAAAAGAGGCTTTGGAAATGAAGACAGTTTGACCACTGATAGAAGTAGAATGACGGTGTATGGGCTTTTAAATTGCGCTGTACTAAATATTTCATGCAGGCCTACGTTTAACTCCAGACCTTCACATAATCTTTCTTAACTCCATTAAAAATGCTGGCAATGTCTTGAATCTGCATTGAAAATCTCAACTAAGTTTTGGATCAAGTTTGAGTCTAATAAACCATCTCTCCTGAGCCCGGCCTGAGGACCCTGAGACGCAGAATGAGACATATTTCCCAAGTTGTTTTTAACCAAATGAACAGAAAAGCCTTGGTCGTGCCCAGGCCTCGCACTGAACCTGTTCCTGTTTCTTTGGCTTTAAAGTGTAAATTACAGCGATCACGGCGTTAACAGCACTTACCAATGCACCGGGTCAGGGTGAACTTAAACGCTCTTCCCTGTTTTTAACTCCAAGTACATTTCCTCCCAAAAGTAATGTGTTCTTTTGTAAATAGCCGTTGCTGTTGTGAGAGCAAGGTTACCATGGTTACTGCCATCGTACAGGGACTTCGGGTTGTCTTTATTTGGCCTTTGTCTTTTTGGGGGGAAGTGGAAAAACGCGTGACATACACTTCGTACAGTTTGCTTAAAATGCTTTTATTTATTTATTTAACCCTTTAAAGCCAAACCATGAAAGATACTGGAGCGTTTATTGAACCTTCTGACAAATAGACAAAAACATGTAATCTTCAATGAAGGTACTTGAGTCATCTTCTGTAGAGCGGAGGAGCCGCGCCAACCCCAACTCCTCCTGTTGGTCTTTATCTACGCTGCGGGCTGAACGGAACTTTAGTCCACTGACGAAGCCTTTGGATGAGAGGCGAAACGTTCAAGATTTCTGCTGCATCCGAAACCATTAAATTGTAGCCTCTAAGTCCTAACACTAGCAACTAATCCTTAACCTTTCATGCGGTCAACTGTTAGATCTCTATGCAGTTAGTGAACTAGAGCTTCAGCAGCATTTGCCCAATTCCACCGTCCTTACCCAGGGAAGGGGAAGTGACATCACCAACAGCTGTGTTTCTTCTTCTTTAAAGTTCAGTGCAGGCCAAACAAAAGCGCATACCGCCACCTACTGTATATTGTCCAACAACAAAATAGTGTCCAAATAAAGACATTTAAGGTGAAAAAAGAGAATCATCCAAATGATCCTTCACATTTCCCTTTATTTTATCTCAACAGCGGTTTCATAAAGCTACAGTATGCAAATTAGCCATGTGCTTAAGTTTCTACTAAATGAAAACAAAAGCACAAACTGCTTCATTTAGGCCATTTACTGAGGAGGCTCTTTAAAAACCATGTGACTGAGCTGTGGGGACGACAACATGTATTTTGTCACTTTTATAAAGTTTGGTTTGTGCAGAATCTTATTTTTTTTAATTATTTTTATTATCAAATGTGCACCTGTCAATCAACAGCATGAATCACTCGAGGGTGGGGGCGAGGGGGTGGGGCGATTGGCGCAGTAGCTTATGGGATGGCACATAGCTCCTAATCGCCAGTGAGTTAGCATCAGAGGTCCCTATGCTAAAGTGGCTATGATAGTTAGCATCAGAGGTCCCTATGCTAAAGTGGCTATGATAGTTAGCATCAGAGGTCCCTATGCTAAAGTGGCTATGATAGTTAGCATCAGAGTTCCCTATGCTAAAGCGGCAATGATAGTTAGCATCAGAGGTCCCTATGCTAAAGTGGCTATGATAGTAGCATCAGAGTTCCCTAGCTACGGCAATAGTTAGCATCAAGGTCCTATGCTAAAGTGGCTATGATAGTTAGCATCAGAGTTCCCTATGCTAAATGCTAGATAGTTAGCATACAGGCTCCTTTCCCTAACTCCTTCCTAACCGACAACCCAATTCGGACGCTTCTTATCATGGCAGACGCTGACGCACATCCGGTTTGGCGTAAGACCTCTTACCAATTTACTGGTTTCGGATGGAGCAATCAACTACCGAGTACAGAAGATGACTCAAGTACCTTCACTGAAGATGGACAACTCCTGTACGACTGAGAACTTACACAGACAAAAACAGGTAATGACATCCATTTTCTCAAATGAGTTAAATCTGTATAATTTTTGTTACCTCAGGCATTTTTGTTTGCGCAATGCACGTAAAAAGCATTTAACATGCTTTAACACACTGTGCGATTTGAGACACGGTTTAGAACAAGCTAAATTAATCATTTTACAATGCATGGGCAGATTTGCTGACGTCAATATTTTATGAGCTGCGGTGTCAAATTTGATACTGTGGAAGTTCGAACAAATAATACCAAACTCCCTGAGAGGAGCGTCGGGTCGTGTCCAGGGCTGGATTTATTGACAACAGCAACAACAAATTCAGAGAGGTGACATTCAGCTTTCACAGCTCTTTCTCATATTCCTCTCACGCATTTATATTCCCATGTCTCTCACACTTACACAGAGTACAGAGCAATATATAGTTGTTACAGCCCTTGCTATGTAGACAAAACAATACATAAGTTTCACTCTGGCCAGCTTGTACAAAGTTCACAGTGGCGCAAAATAGCATATGCCATATGTGCCTTGCATAGGGGCGCCGAAAGGACGGGGCGCCAATTAGTGATGTGTCGGTCGTGAACAATCCGGCTCTTTTGAACGAGTCTTTACAGTGAACGATATGAACGGGTTTGCGGAGGTGAAGTATTTTTTTATTCCTCTTTGGGGTGAGGCGTCACTTTAGTTGTGCTTATTTTGCGAAACAAAAGTCACTGCTGGAGTGGGTGGAGAGAGGAGTGGAGGACTTGCAGAGGGACAGTTTGTGAACGCACGACGTGAGCGCGGCCTGTGGGGAAACGGTTTCAGAGCGCGGCTCTGGGGAAACGGCGCGCCCGAACGCTCCCAGCGCCAGCACTGTCCTGGGCCATAGGAGAGAAAAAGGCGCGCAGGGTCCGTGAGTGACGAGGCGACTCCAGGAGCCGGGGGGGGGCACATTCCCGACAGGAAATGTGTAGACAGTTTAATAGCAGTAGTAGATAGAGGTATCTTATGTACAATGAGTGATAACAATAACAAAATTAGAAACAGAGTATAAAAGAAGAAGAATATCAAAGTCAGTGTTGGCAGTGCGAAGTTTACAGTCCTAGTGCAGGTTGTCGATAAAGTGAGGCTGATACAAAGAATATTGTGACAAAAACTAGCCGAAAAGCAACAATAACACAATAAACAAGTGACGAAACGCAACAAAAAAGTGACATAAAAGCAGCGACAACGTGACAAAAAGGTTATCCGGTCGAGAAGCTTTTAGATTTGGGTAAAGCCGAACAGAAGAAAATGTGCTGAGAAAAATGTTACTTGATTTTCCTGTGCAAACGTGAATTGTTTAGTTTTAGCCCAAAGTCGTTTCTAGCTGTCACAGCCCCTCCTACATATCCCAATAGTTCAAGCAAATGAATGATATGCACGTGTGGGGAAGCTGGCCACGAGTGGTCGAAATGAGCAGGCAGACTTGACAAACATAATATTCTTAACAGGCAACATTTATTCTTTCATACAAAAGAACCTTCTCCATGACACACATGTCACCTCTCATGAATAACATGGCCTCCTGTGTAACTACAGCAGACAGCTTTTACACAGCTCCTAATGGGAAGGCCCTCCCCCAGGTAATACCATTAGTGTGATGGGTGAGTTCAAATAATAAGTTTAGCTGGTAAGTTAACATTTTACATAAACAAGGTGGTGTTTGTCCAAATGACAAGTGTTTAATCAAATGAATAAAGACACAATAGAAACAGACCATATACAAAGGAAAATCAAAGTAAAAGTTTAAACCAATTTCCCCCTGCCACATGGTTCAGCCTGAGATTTTAAAATGGCCGACAAGGACCACGCCCTCCCTTTGTTTCAACCATGTACAGGTAAGTTTATATACAAATAAACAGTTTTAAACAGACAATGTGAAGCATAATCAGTAACTTAAACAAATAATATGGCAAATGAAACAAAGCGTCCAAACAAACACCGGGACAAACCCACTTTGTCACAGCACGTTTCACACTCTTGTGCAGCTTTGAGAAGTGGCAAAGTGAAGCAGCGGGGCCCACACCCAAAATAAATGGCATTCATTTAGGCCCTGTCCGAGTCAAGCTGAGGACCAAACGCAAAGATATTTAATCAATCCAGTGTATCGTCCATACGAGCCCGGCATTTTGGGGTCTGTAAACGAACATTTTCCAAACTAGGTCCCAGAGTGGAAAGATCTGAAAACGCTGTTTACGTGGCGCCATTGTTACGACGTTTCCGCAACTTTTACTAAAACGATGACATCACAGCACCAGAGTGGAGTCTGTTATCCATCATCTACTTGTTAGGGAAATACTAGAGATGTCCGAGGAAACACGGGCGGAAGGATTGAGACCAGTCTGGATGTCTTACGTAGAAGAAGTTTTATTACCGTAGTTCAGGCCTGGAGACATTTGAACAGCCAATACAGTGTTCAGGGCATTGATCATTCAGAAGTCTGGAGATACTTCCACATGAAGAGAGTTAAGTAATCTTGGTGACACGTAGGCACTAAGAATCTATGCACTGACAGTGTGCCACGTTTATTAGGCCACAAGTCGAATGTAGAAGGCCAAATGTACTGATTTAGCAGTACGATATGATGAGGGCAATGTGTGAACTCTATAATTCCCCATCACTACTGACCTTATAATGAGTTTTACTCATGGATCTGATGGTTTTGCGCCGCTCCTCTTTGCTCCACTGCAGTCCACGAGCCACAGGTGACAAGTAGAAAACCAGTCTGTGTTTTTGGACTGACAGTCAAAGTCCGGTCACTGAGAGGTTTTTCTGCTTTAGTCCCGTTACGTCTGAATAATAAACTCGCCTCCTCGTCTCTTCTGTAGATCCTTGAATCCGTTTCATTTTCACTGTTTACATTCCACAAAAGTTCACTGCGCACGCGCCCTCTACATCTTGTTCTATTATCTGTGTTAGCGTCACAGCGCCTCACACAGGCCTGGCAGATGAATCACGCCGCTTTCACAGACCTGAGTCGACCCATGTGGACGCACACATTTACTGAGCTGGCTTCGTGCTTACAAAGAAAGTTTCTGAAAATATAAGCGTTTTGTCTTCGTGTGGATATAGCCTTAGATTCAACTTTCATTTTCCATCACTCAATAAAAACTGAGGTGAGGACAATTTAACAAGGTATTTTTTATGCTGTGTTTACAACGTACGCTGAGGTGGCAAACATATATTTAATTTACAACCACAAAAAGTCAGGGACCCGAGCTTTAAGTAGGGGTCGGGGTAAGAAAAGAAGATGGTCATGATTATACTGCAAGCCAACAAAAACCTAAACCCAGCCCCAGTTCCACCGCACACGCAACAACTTCCAGCGACAGAGAAGTTGTGTTGATGTATCCCTTTCATCACCCATGTATTAATACACCACGTGAAAAACTGCATCTGCCTGGCCTCCCCGCTGGTATTAATCATATCGGTTTATCCATATTCATATTTCCTCTATTGGCGCTCTCCTCGGGGATGCGCGGAGGCGAAAATACAACAAAAAACTCTGTGGGGAAATCTACAGCGTGGCCCTTACAGCTCTGTTTGTGTCCGGACGAGGCACTTCTTTTTTTCCTACAAGCGGAGAGGCACACAGCTGGAGTAATTGCATACGCTTTCTGGGGAATACATGGCAATAATCAATAAAAGCACATTGGCTGGACGGGTACAGCTGCAAAAGCCATCTGGGGTATAGGAACCGGCAATTAAATGTTCTAATTAATGCCGGGGCTATTGTCTTGTATGCTTCGGGGGCCGAGGAGAACCAAGAGGAGCGAGTTGTTGCTCGGAGTTTATGCATTCAATTAAGAGCGGAACGCGGTTTATAGCAGCCATAAGTTTAATGGCAGCAGATAGAGTGGTTATCTTTTGATTGGGGCTCCACGCGGGCCATCAGCGCTTTGGTGTCTGGAGGTCTGGCCATGAAAATGAGGTTTTATATTAGGCAGGGAATGAACTGCAGTTTTGAATGAAGATCGACCTGGACGATGTAACGCTGAACCAAGCAAAGCAGGCATGCACCGACATCAATATGAGTGTTAGAACAAACCAAACACACACAAAAAACACCAGTCAACTTAAGATGGAGATCGGGTGGGTAGTTTGGTAAGAGGAGATGAATTTAATCAGTAAAGTGATTTGCATTTTGTTTGAAAAGCACATTATTAACCTGTTATCTGCCATAGGGTTAGGTTTAGAATTATTTTCTCCAATCAATCAAGAGTGTCTATTACGCCAGTGTGATGGCTCATTTGAAAAACCAAGATCTTCTAGTTTCTAACAGTTTAGTTTTAGTTTATTAGTTTATTTGAGCAGTTAAAATTCTGCTCAAAAGGAGTGGGCTAAAACAAAAGCTTATAAGTGCCCACCCCCGACATCATTGCAATAAAAACATTTAAAGGGGGGGTATTATGTAAAATGGACTTTTTCAAGCTTTATATCATGTTATTATGTCATTCCCTCATTAAACACATGCCTGGAGTGTTGCCTTGGCTCATTCACATATTTTGAGTAATCAGTAAAAACTTAGACGGCAGCCATTTTAGGTGAAGCTATGCCTCAGTCCTCCTAGCAACGCCCCCACCTCCTGGAGACGCCTCTGGACCTTTCGTCACCAGCCAAGCCACCAACCACTGCTCCTCAGCTCAGCAGAGCCCCCTCCCCGCACAGTAGTGTTGTTTAGATGCCACAGCAGTGTGCTGAAGGGGGCGTGTCGGAAAGCTTCTTAAAGAGACAGAGACCTATTTCAAGACGTTCAGTACAGCCATTTTGAGAGAGCAATTTTATTCAAGGCAGTTATTTAATTTACTGCATATACAGACCAACAGATCGGCAGCGAGCAGGTCTGAACCAGGACTAAACCAGGTTCAGACCTGGGCTAAACCAGGACAAAACTAGGAATAAACCTGGACTAAACCAGGACTAAGCAGGGCTCAGTGTGTTGAACTGAGCAAAGAGGAGAAACACATCACTGTCAGATATTATGTACACATTGTGTATAATAGAGGCTATGCATTCTGCTATTTAGGATCCAACATTTATTTTTAGAGCAAAAAAATAAAAAACGGGATTCAATTAATTGCATTATTTTCAAATCACAGTAATAGATTAATAAAGGCTTAAAAATCCTCATATAACCATGAATTAACCCCATATGTTCCGGACCTTTGCATGACAATATTTTTTTTCTTTCAGTTCAGACCCTGATCTAGCCCATTTCTGTGTGGAGTTATGAATTGTTAAAGAAATAACCAGAATGCTCACTCCAGCCACTAGGGGGCAGCCACATTTTCTTTTTTTTTAAAGGAAATAATTCCACATGGGTCCAGCAGAGGGCAACGACATAGTAAGAGATCAGGATATAAGCAACACATTATAGCCACGTGGTAAATGGTCAGTCTGCCCCAGGGCGGCTGTGGCTACAATAGTAGCTCACCACCACCGAGTGTGGAGTGAATGAATAATAACAATGTAACACTTTGAGAAACTTGTGACACAGGCTTGTAAAGCACAATACAAGTGTAAAAGCCGTTATTATGATTTACGAGGCTAAAGTCCTGTCGTGTTTTCTTTTTGGTCTCGAGGCATCATTTTGGAGCCGAGTTGCATCAATTCTTAAATAGTTTGGTGAAATCTCATTTGGTCCGAGTGGAGGTCATCTTGAAAACTACATTTTGTTCCCTCTTTTGTGTATTTATCCTTGGTCCTGTCTCTACAATAATTCATGTGAGAATTAACATTTTGTCGTGGTTTTGTTTGACCGCCATGACTTTGGTCAAATAAAGAGAAGAAGTGAAAACATAAGAGAATTATTCCGTTTTATCCATAACTCTGACACTTCTAATACCAGAATCTGTCAAGGGTGGATCTCTCCTATGAAATATTGATTAGTTTATTAGAGACCGAGTGCAAACAGACATCAAGCGCTTGACTGCATAAAGCTGATTTTAATCTTTAGGATTTGGATGATGCTGAGACGCTTGATGCAGTGATCAATCCAAATGAGGATGAAAGAAAGCGAGTCGGAGATGCAACTGGAAACAGGCGATTGCACCAGACCACTGCCACATGTAACTCCGCTCCGTCATCAGACTGTGCTAACATGCTACAGCTGCTGCGAAAAGGGACACCGTCCATTGATAAACTCTTTTTTAGATGAGATGATCATGCACTTCAGGAAAGACTCAGCCCCACCGTCCCCCCTCGCCCTGACAGATTCTCCCACCCCCATCTCCATCCTTTCATTTCCTGAGCACCACCATCACCCGGGACAAGCTCAAATGGGAGCCAACCATCAGCTCCCTCATCAAGAAGGCCCAGCAGAGGATGTTCTTCCTGCGGCAGCTGAGGAAACTTAAACTGCCGACCAAGATGCTGGTGCAGTTCTACACGGCCATCATCGAGTCCATCCCATAGACCGTTAAAAAGAATAGACAACTCCTCCCCGTTTACCTCCTCCCCGTTTACCTCCTCCCTTCTCTGACGAGGCATGTTCCTAAAACGGGCATAAGGGCGGGATCTTCACTGTAGACTCGGCCCTTGCGTGACGTGTAGCTCGCGCAGCTCCAATGCTAACAGTCCGACCCTCATTAGTACGAGATTTCAAAATTTTTCTTTCGAAAACCAGCCTGGTTTCTATAATTGTGACTAACCCAGCGTTATCTCAGGAGGAATATGTAGCCGTAGAAAGTGTTTAAAAAATAGAAACCAGGCGTTAAAGTTGTTTTTAACGTGTCTAAAGTCCAATGCTTTTCAATGGGGGCCTAGCGGCGATATGGTGGTACTACAGCAATGGCGGCCTCCAGTGTTGCTGTCGTAAAGCAGAGCAGCCAGAGAGCATTGGTCCATCCTCACCTCCTCCATCACCGTGTGGTACCTACAGACCGGGACAAGCATCGACTGCAGCATGTTGCTGAGAAGGTGATTGGCTGTGAGCTCCCCCATCTCCAGGACCGGTTTACCTCCAGGACCCGGAGGCGTGTGGGTCGTTTCACAGTTTTGGGCGGCACGGTGGCGCAGCGGTTAGCCCTTCTGCTTCACAGGTAGAAGGTCTGGGTTCGATTCCCACCTGGACGGGGCCTTTCTGTGTGGCGTTTGCATGTTCTCCCCGTGTCTGCGTAGGTTTCCTCCGGGTACTCCGGTTTCCCCTACCAATAAAAACATGTACAATAGCTGAATCCTCGAGCCAGGTGATTCTGACCATCAGCCTGGCTCCACAGCATGGAGATGGGTCCCCGGGCGTGACACTTCTGTCGCCTACTGCTCCTTCCGGGTTGCCCCAGCGGCATCGAAGGATGGGTCAAATGCAGAGGACAAGTTTCACTACGGGGACAATAAAGTATACATACAAACAAAAGACCCTTCTCACCCTGGACACAGACTATTCACCCTCCCCCTCAGGCAGGAGGCTACGGTCCATACAGACCCATAACTCTCGCCACTTGAACAGTTTTTCCCCCTCCACCATCAGACTCATGAACAACAACAAGATCCAGTAACTCTGTATCAGACTCATGAACGTAATAACCTTCCATCCATCCATTTTCTTCCACTTGTCCGTTGCCGGGTCGTGGGGCAGCCGTTTGAGCTGCCCCAAGTCACATTGCACCAGCCCCTATGGCTCCTCCTGCAGGTGGTGGGTCCACAGAAGGACGGCCTCATGGTTCTAACCGGGCCTGTTGGTCTCTCATAAGGGGCTTCTGAACCGCTCTTTGTCTGACCCGTCACCTAGGACCTGTTTGCCATGGGAGACCCTACCAGGGGCACGAAGCCCCCGACAACAGAGCTCCAGGATTATTCAGGTCAAACCCCTCCACCACATTAAGGTGACGGTTCCAGGAGGGGAACGTAATAACCTGTTCCAGCCATTTGCATTGCTGCCCTATATGTTATGTCCACACTCATATCTAGTGCTAACACTTAAAGGGATATTTCAGGATTTTTGACATAGGGCCTCATTTCCTAGTTATCCAGTGTCTATCAACACAGACATTTATATGGTTAGTCTGGTGTTATAAGTGATTTACCTCAGGTGCACTGTGGAGTGGGTCAGACTGTTTTTAATGCAGGCTAACTGTTACCATAGAAATGCTTTAGCCTTGCCCTAGCCTAGCGCCACTAGACTCTTCAATATAAGAACTGCATGAATTTAAGAAAAAAATATCTCCAGACATCAACAACACTCTGGATAACTAGGAAATGAGCCCAATGTCAAAAATCCTGAAATATCCCTTTAATGCACCTGCACATCTGCAAATACACTCACGCTATTGTTCTATGTCAAATTGTTATTTTTATCATAGTTTACATTTAATCTTTATGCATGCTCTTATAGTTTTATAGTTTATTATTTATCTAACTTATGTGTTATATGTTATATGTATGTATCAAAAAGTACAGTTCAGCACCGGTACGTGAGTCACTATTTATGCAAAATGACTGGTTTGCACCTTGCGAAAACTCCCCCCTTTTCGTCCCAGTCCAAACAGACCCGGGCCGTTTGTCCACACACCTGTCACCTGCTCTCATCACCTGCTTTACTCCGATCTAATTTTCGCTCCTGCTTACTCCGCAACTCCTTCAAACCGCTGATTACACCCGCACGGCAGATGCGTCGTCTCTCGTTTCCCCTCGGTGAAAAATAACCGGCGCCGCGTCGTCATCATGGGGCATAAGCAGCGCCGCCGAGCCACATCATGTTGACGAGTGGATACGTTCTGATGCGACGCAAACAGAGACAGCTGGTGAGGATGAGACACGCATTTGACAAAGTGCACTTTCTGAAATGTTTTCTGGCAACAAGTAGCTGCCGTTCAGAGGAAAGAGGCTCTTCAAGTTGTGTGGCAACACTTCAGACTAACATCACTGCCGGTCGCTCCTGCTCATAATTATTGTTTGTTTCTTTTCTATTTCTCTATTTTGTTACAGTTTTGTAGAATTGATTTAAGACTCTGCCAGCTTCATAGGTAAAGGGTATTGTTGTGTTCTTTTAAAATGGAGAGAAGATGGAGACTTTAAAATCAAAATCATTATTTTATTCCCTGTATTTACAATCTAAAACAAAAACTATGCTAAAGGCTACATGATGATCTTCAATGGCCAGCGAGGGATGGAACAAAGAGGCCGAACCGGTTGAGTACGAGTAATTTATAGGAACAGGAAATAGGCGTCTCCTTGTGGAATGCTTCTTCTGCTGCGCGATCTGACTCCGCATTATGACACACTGCCCCCAGTGGATTCCAAGAGTAAGAACAACAAAATGTCCGCCTAATTCAAAATGAACCTTAAAGCACAGATTACAATCAACAGTTTCATATAATCATTAAAGCTTATTAAAACAAAACATATATAGAATATTCAACAGTATCCAAAACTGGAAACAACAGGCCTCAAACAGCAAGCTAGGAATATGTGAAACATTCTTGCAATAAGTTAATTTGTCCATTATTTAGGTAACTAATTTCAAGAAATCTGTCCATAACAAAAATACTTACGTGGAAAGTTTAAAAGGGGGGTATTACGTAAAATCGACTTTTTCAAGCTTTATATCATGTTATTATGTCATTCCCTCATTAAACACATGCCTGGAGTGTTGCCTTGGCTCATTCACATATTTTGAGTAATCAGTAAAAACTTAGACGGCAGCCATTTTAGGTGTAGCTATGCCTCAGTCCTCCTAGGAACGCCCCCACCTCCTGGAGACGCCTCTGGACCTTTTGTCACCAGCCAAGCCACCAACCACTGTCCTCAGCTCAGCAGAGCCCCCTCCCGCACAGTAGTGTTGTTTAGATGCCACAGCAGTGTGCTGAAGGGGGCGTGTCGGAAAGCTTCTGAAAGAGACAGAGGCCTATTTCAAGACGTTCAGTACAGCCATTTTGAGAGAGCAATTTTATTCAAGGCAGTTATTTTAATTTACTGCATATACAGACCAACAGAAGGTTACGTCATCATTGTAGTATGCTATAGACTGGTGCTATGTGATTGAAAAAGCATAATACCCCCTCTTTAATGTGCGCCTGTCAATCAACAGTGGTTGCACATGAAGAATCACTCAAGGGTGGGGCGGATTGGCGGCGCGGTGGCTTATGGGACGGCACATAGCTCCTAATCGCCGGTGAGGGACCACCAGAGGTCCCTATGCTAAAGGAGGTATGATAGTCAGCCTTCTCCTTCCTAACTGACAGCTCAATTCGGATGCTTCTTATCATGGCGGCCGCTGACGCACATCCGGTTTGGCGTTAGACTTTCGGCTCCAGCCTAGGACTCACTAATGAAGCCAAAACGTTTTTTTTTGTTTTTTTTAAGAAGCCAGAAACTCATATTATGTGAGAACTAATTTTCCAAGGCTGTACCATTTTGAGTATCAAGCATGTAATGGCGTCTCCAGTCCCCGAATGTCACAACATCGAACTGAGTCAGGTGCACTTTAGATGTCCAGATGGCCAAACCTCTCAACTTCCATCAGGTAAATACTGTTTTTCAAAGGTTTATTTGTCCTTTTTTGGTACTATTTTAAACCCGATTCAGCCCTAATGTAGGTCTGGAACGGTCCCATGGGTTATGAAAGACTTGCACACTGTTTGATCCATACATTATTCATCTAAACGTTTGTTTCTGCACATCGAATTAATTCACGAACGCCAAGTGCTGACGAGACAGTATACACTTGTCAGAGCAGAGGAGACATAAATAAAATGTTTGTGAATAATGTAATCAGATGAATATTGCAGCAGGGATCTTATACTTGGATGAAGCGTGAATAATTAACTCGACGTGGGATTGGCGTGGTTACATACATCTGATAACCCTGAGACGAGGGGAAGAGTGTCGACTTAGTGGGACTTTTTATTGACACCGGGGCGAGTGTTAGAAAAAGTGCAAATGTTGATCGACAAATCAAATGAAAACAGAGAAACACAGACACAACGTTGAGCTGTTGGAGCTGTTCAAGGCAATACAGTTGGTAAAGTGCATTTCTAAAGGTTTATTTTCAGAGCACAGATTGTGGTTATCTAACACATTAACTATTCATCTTAACACTAACTTTGCTCCGTGTTTTATCTTCTCTGCTCGGGTCAGTGTTTTTCAGGGCTAATTAGAATTTAAGTACAGAAAGTTTTCACAACCAAAGGCAAATAACAAAAACAGTACACAATGTTTCTGAGCTGTAGGAAGCACAATAATTAACCAAGTGGAAATAATTTGATTTTAGGTAAAAAACAATGTTTGCCAACCATTCACCAAAACATCCAACAGCGGTCCGCCCGTGTTCTCCAAACTCAAATATGGAGGATGCAATCACCATCAATCAGTTCCCGCTGGTCAGGGTTCTGTGAACATACAGAGCACATGGAATTGTCAACAGATCCCATCTGCTCCTGCAATGAGAAAGATAAGGTAGAACTTTATTTAATTATGAATAATTATATTCGTGGATACAGGCGGCCACAATGAGTTTCCTTCGCAGGGTGGCTGGGCGCATCATTCGAGATCGGGTGAGGAGGTCAGTTACCCGAGAGGAGCTCGGAGTAGAGTCGCTGCTCCTTCACGTCGTGAGGAGCTGCTGAGGTGGCTAGGGCATCTGTTTCGGATGCCTCCTGGGCGTTGGTGCTCCGGGCATGTCCTATTGGGAGGAGGCCTCGTGGAAGACCCAGGACACGCTGGAGGACTATGTCTCCGAGCTGGCCTGGTGTCGCCTCGGGGTCCCCCAGAACAGCTGGAGGAGGTGTGCGTGGATCGGGAAGTCTGGGCATCTCTGCTGTGGCTGCTGCCTCCACGACCCGGCCCGGATAAAGCGGAAGAAAATGGATGGATGGATGAGCAGTTATGAATAAATTAGAACAGTATTAATATCAGATATTAAAACCAGCCCTTTCTCCCTCTCTTACTCTTATAGAGCCTTTGAGATTTTGTCTTTCAAATTCTGATTCTTGAGGAATAAGTTTAGCCTATTTTACATTAAAACAGCATGGCAAAAAAATGCGGACAATCTTTTTTTTGTCCAAAGCAAGGCTTAAATAGCTGCCCAATTCCACCTGGCAACCCTGCAGCCTGCAGTCCACCCAGATTTGTTTTTGCTGTTCAATAATTGTATGTTTAATCAAATCTTGCTACGGCAGTGGTCCTTATTTCATCACTTTGGACCCTAAAAATGTGATTCTCCCAATCAAACCCAATCAAATGGTCGCCAACTGACAAGACAAGGCAACCATTCGCACACTGACCCTGAGAAGTCCTTGAGCCATTGTGTCGAAGGGTCTCCAGATCGTAAGCTAAGTTTGGTCTACCATAGGATAAAGATAAAATAACCCTTTATTGATCTCACAATGGAGAAATTCACTTGTAAGCATAAACCTATTGTTCATGTTGGGTTGATAACGGAAACAAAGAACTTGGAGGAAACCCATTCTGACATGGGGAGAACATAGGGAGCAGTGGGCAGCGGCAGTGCTGCGCCCGGGGACCCATCTCCATGATGTGGAGCCAGGCTGGAGGATTCTCCTATTGATTATAGATAAAAACAATGTTTGCCAACCATTCACCAAACATCCAACACAATTATGTGAAAGTAAACAACAACAGCGGTCGCCCGTGTTCTCCAAACTCAAATATGGAGGATGCAATCACCATCAATCAGTTCCCGCTGGTCAGGGTTGCCAGGTCTCGGCAGCTGAACACGTCCAAAATAATCTGAAAACCGCCCAAAATCTGTGAACATACAGAGCACATGGAATTGTCAATGTTTTTTTTTTACTAGTTTACAGATCCCATCATTTTACTCATTTTGACAGAGTCGGAAAAACCCGCCCTGAGCTGTTTTTATCTGTCATTAATTCACCTCTCATTACATTTGTTTTTGTTGAGATTTATGCCAGTTATTTGAGCGGTTCCCAAGTCCCGCTCCTTGGCTTTACCTTCGCCTCTCTCTCTCCTCTCCCTCCGCTCTCTGTGCTTCGTGTATTTTATCCAAAGTCCATGCGCTCTCAGCTACGACGTTAGCTGCATCATGTTGGTCTTTTAGCGGCAGTAACAGGCTGTTTAAAGGCGAAATGCAAAGAGAAACCACAAGGTATTCTGCATGTAGATGCGCTTTAGAGAGAGCCAGGCTGCTCAGTTTATGTCACTCCAACTACACATTTACAACCAACAACGCTTAAAGGGGGGGTATTATGTAAAATCGACTTTTTCAAGCTTTATATCATGTTATTATGTCATTCCCTCATTAAACACATGCCTGGAGTGTTGCCTTGGCTCATTCACATATTTTTGAGTAATCAGTAAAAACTTAGACGGCAGCCATTTTAGGTGTAGCTATGCCTCAGTCCTCCTAGGAACGCCCCACCTCCTGGAGACGCCTCTGGACCTTTCGTCACCAGCCAAGCCACCAACCACTGCTCCTCAGCTCAGCAGAGCCCCTCCCCGCACAGTAGTGTTGTTTAGATCAGGGGTTCCCAAACTTTTTTGGCTGGGACCCCAAAAATTGACACGTAAACAACTCGGGACCCCCATTGTATAAAGTTATTGCCTCTTACGCTACTTTAGGGAAGAAACACATTTTAAAATCAAGTTAACATGTATTTAAACTGTTTATTTTAACTATATGAATGGATTTCACAAATGATATGCTGTTTTACAATCGAAAATATATCAAAAACAGTTGCCTTTTTCTTTTTTCTTTCATCCTAAATCATCTGGGGACCCCCACCCAATGCCTCGCGACCCCCGAGGGGTCCCGACCCCCACTTTGGGAACCAGTGGTTTAGATGCCACAGCAGTGTGCTGAAGGGGGCGTGTCAGAAAGCCTCTTAAAGAGACAGAGGCCTATTTCAAGACGTTCAGTACAGCCATTTTGAGAGAGCAATTTTATTCAAGGCAGTTATTTTAATTTACTGCATATACAGACCAACAGAAGGTTACGTCATCATTGTAGTATGCTATAGACTGGTGCTATGTGATTGAAAAAGCATAATACCCCCACTTTAAACACCTTTTACGAACAATTGTTCAAGGTAAAAGACTAAAGCAGACTTCACAAATTCATTCACATGAAAGTTAATTTTAAAAATGAACTCAGAAAGCGCTTTGACGTCATATCCAGGAGATGTCTGTAAATTTCAACAAGAATCTCAGGCTTTGGTTATCCCGTGCGAATGCGCTACCTAAAAAGCAGACGTCGGGGGGTATTTTTTTTTATTACATGGAGTCCCTAGATAATGCTTATCCTGTGCGAATGCCCATAGAAATTACCGATGTCCCCAGGTAATTCTAATCCCGTGTGAAGAGGGCTTTGGTCTTGAATTTGGACTTGTGACTTTCTTGCTTGATCTTTGAAGAACATGAGGGACCATTTTCTTTATAACGTCAACCATTAAAAGTTCCCCTCCATCAGCATCCGCGGCACCCGGCTGAACCTGAACAAGTATAGACATTAGTTTGCAGATTTCCCCCCAGTGCCCCAAAGATGCATCGCCGTGTTGTTGTTATTCATGTGGTACATCCGGCTGGTTTGGGCCCTTATTTACATTATTCATTTTTATGCATATCGGAGCAACAGAGCGCGGATCTAATAACCCGGAGGTGGCCGTCGCTGTAGTGCATAGTCACATAGCTCATTTCATAGTCCGCTGCCTCTGCTTTTCCCTGTGAGAAAAAGCGCCGCCATACGTGGGGGCACTGTAGGAGCTCCAAACCCGAACACGGAGAGGCCCACCCAACCGGCGTGCCAGGACCTATAATGTGCTGCGCGAGGGGGCCCATTGCTGCGCGTTCCTGCTCCCCCGGGATCCCCTCGCCAGTCTAATTCGGGGCGCTTTACTCTTTTGAGATATGGCAGACCTAGATAAGGCCAAGGTGAGACTTTCCGCCATTGTCGAAGTTTTTTCTTTTCTTTTCTTTCTCTTCCTCGGCAAGGCAAGACGCAGCAGTGAAGATACATTAAGATGAAATATGAGGCGCTGTACCCCTGGGGCGAAGGCGCGTTGTAATAAATATCATCGCCTGCTCTTGTCTTTATAGGAAAACGGAGGGGGCGGGAAAATGCCTCGTTCGCAGCGATATTGAGAGCGGGGCGCACGGCGAGGCGCGCAGACGAATATGTATGAGCTTCCGTACGGGAGGCTGCGGGTTGTGCGGGAGAGGAGGTAATGCCTGTTTAGCTTTTGTCTCCTTCAAACTGACAAGAGTTCTTGTGCTGCTTTCAAGGTTAAAGACTTTCACTTGCGCTGCATTCAAGTACCTGCGCTTTCATTTTTCAAAGTGCAGTCGAGGTATGTGGCTGGTAAGGAGGATATACACTGCAGGAGCAAAAACGTAAATAAAAACCTTTGGATTTACCTGACTGTTCTGATCTGGGGTCAGCAACACAATGAGCCCAAAGAGTGATCAGCTGAGCATCCTGAATGACCAGGTTATTCCATCAGTGGATTCTTCTTCCCTAATGGCACGGGCATATTCCTACACTGGAAATATTACCATATTAAATTAGATAAAGTACTTAAAGGGGGGTATTATGTAAAATCGACTTTTTCAAGCTTTATATCATGTTATTATGTCATTCCCTCATTAAACACATGCCTGGAGTGTTGCCTTGGCTCATTCACATATTTTTGAGTAATCAGTAAAAACTTAGACGGCAGCCATTTTAGGTGTAGCTATGCCTCAGTCCTCCTAGGAACGCCCCCACCTCCTGGAGACGCCTCTGGACCTTTCGTCACCAGCCAAGCCACCAACCACTGCTCCTCAGCTCAGCAGAGCCCCCTCCCCGCACAGTAGTGTTGTTTAGATGCCACAGCAGTGTGCTGAAGGGGGCGTGTCGGAAAGCTTCTTCAAGACGTTCAGTACAGCCATTTTGAGAGAGCAATTTTATTCAAGGCAGTTATTTTAATTTACTGCATATACAGACCAACAGAAGGTTACGTCATCATTGTAGTATGCTATAGACTGGTGCTATGTGATTGGAAAAAGCATAATACCCCTCTTTAAAGAACACCACTTCAGTATTTTTGATGTCATCATTTTCCAATAAATTTAGATTTAATGCCAGTTTGAATCCAATTTAATGCTTTTTAATTACATTGATTTTGGCACGGAAACCCTGATGCTGGATTTCAATCAGTTTTGAGGATAAAAATGCCAATGGAACAATCCCACTTGAAATCAGACACATTTCTTTTTCACTTGAAATGACACAAAATAATCTGAATTAAGAAATGTACTTGTTCCACTGGCAATAAGAGGTTTTCTCTTCTCTAAGACCAAACCTTCTCAAACTTTAACCTCTTAACTTCAGTGGATTTATGTCATGGCTGTCGCGGAATGAAAATTTAATCTCATGATTATTATGACCAAAATTATCACAGTTTTCGGTATTATCGCGGTAATTTTTTTATAAAGTATGTTGAATATGTTCAGAAAGCATTGATAGTGCTACACAAACTGGTGTTGATCGTTTCGAGGGTATTACTTGTACTAATTATAGAAATGTATTATATTTTCGGACAATAAAAATAAAAAACTCTAGATCAGGAAACTATTGTCCTCAGTTTGTGTCATTCCAGTGTGCTTTGCAGATTTGGGAAAATGTCAGACAGTAATCATTGTTAAATTCATAATAATGCAGCGAGAGTGAATCTACTGCACTCTGCCCCCTGGGAGCCCCATAATGCATTGTTCCATTTCAATATGGAGGTATCCGCGACACGGCTTAGATGCTGGCGGTGGCGCTCCGGCTGCACTATGGGGCGTCTCGTTACCTTCTCCCTCAACCCAAAGACCCCACATCATGCATTTCTGCTAAAACGCTCACTTACCTTGCCTTGGCTATAGAGGTGTGGATGATGGTCACGCAGATGAGTCATGAGGTTCTAAATATTGCTGCCTTTAGAAGACACTTTTTTTCCAGGATAACTGTAATATGCCCAGACTTCCGACTTGGTCCTCTTTGAACGCTGATAGGTGTCCTGAGCGCTGTCGTCTTCTCCTTCGGACATGATTCCAGCTTTGAGAAAGTTTGGTTTTGGTTTTGGCGCAGCAACTTCAGCAGATGAGGCGGCGGCTGGTGAGGCTCACTCAACATTTTTTCTGGGTTTACCACTACACCAGTGTGACCAAGTGGGTTTGTCCCATTATACTTTGCTTTGTTTGTTTTATTTGCAATATACATCAGCTAACAATAATCAATGGATTCATGTACAGTAAGTTAATAATTACACTCCACTTTGTCTGTTTAAAATGTTGTTTATTTGTTAATTCTGTCATTATACAAACTTACCTGTACCACATGGTTGGAACAAAGAGAAGGCGTGGTCCTTGTCGGCCATTTTAAAATCTCAGGCTGAACCATGTGGCAGGGGGAAATTGGTTTAAACTTTGCATTGAATTTCCTTGTATATTTTGGTTTGTATTTTGTTTTTATTAGTTTAATTTGAACAGTTATAATTTTGGACACAACACATACTTGTTTTATGTAAAATGTGAAACCTTAACAGCTAAACTTATTTCTGGAGTTTACCCATCGAGCTAATTGTATTTACCTGTGGGAGGTCATTCCGGGGTCAGCCCTATGTTCCCCGGTACCTATGTTCCCCCACTTCTATTGATTAAGATTAGGCACCAGCCCACTATCCTTAAGGTTAGTGGCTAGGGCAGGGTCAGGGTTAAGCTGCTTGATATGTATGACATTTCACTCTCATGACTTGTGATTGGTTGAAGTACAAACTCACCTACGGAAAAAAAAATCGCACCCGGGGAACATAGGTATGCACCGGTCCTTCCCCATTAGGAGGGATATAAAAGCTGACTGCTGTAGTCATTAAAAATAAAATTAAAAAGGCCCTTTAGTTCATCCATGTGACCCGCGTCACTGAGAAGTTCCTCTTGTTGTCTGAAAAATGAATGTTGCTTTGTAAGAACCATGCTTCTTGTGTGAAGTCTGCCTGCCATTTTGACCACTCGTAAGCCAGCTTCTCCACAACCGGTGACCGTGACATCCCTAATGTCATTCCTTTTTCATTCATTCATTTATTATTTACAAGATGATCCATTTCTACCTGAAAGGGAGTGGGAAGAAAATAACTAATTTAATCCCACCCCCAGTTCCCCATTCAGAGCTTAATACATTCAGCTTCACTGTTACTTTGTTCAAAGATTATTATACAAATGTTATATCATGGTGGCGTTACCACAGGTAACAATAATTATCATTACAACAAACTGTAGTGTATACCAACAATGTAAAGAAATTAACAATACCAACCATGGTAAAAGACAAATTATACCAACGATGGTAAGGAAACATTGAGCACTTGTTAACACTATGAGACAACAGCAATTTAAATTAAAGACCCTCATCCGTCATGATTATTCTTTTTTCCAGTGAGTGGGTGACTGTGAAGATTCCTGGGGCCGGCATAATGAAAGTGTTTCAGGGAGCATGAGCTGGATTGTCCACCATGGAGTCCAGATCTTAACCACATTGAGAATCTTTGGGATGTGCTGGAGAAGGCTTTGCGCAGTGATCACACTCTCCCATTGTAAATACAAGATTTGGGTGAAAAATTGCTCTCTTGACATGGCCAGAACCAATGCGTGCTGTGATCAAAGCTAATGGTGGTGGGTCTATATATTATCAAATGAAATGGATGAATTTCCCTATGAAGCCTATGGGCAAACACAAGAACGAAAAGGAGAAATAAACTGGAGGCCTAGGCAACCAAGAAGTGGCATGAATTCTCCCTGGATATGACTCGAACACCATCTTTTTGTTGTATCCCGTCTGGGGCCGAGAAAGTGGTGCATCGCTGAAACAATAAATCAAAAGTAAACATCGTAAAAAGTCCAGTGCCTCGGGTCATTAATCTTCTCTGACCCTCTGTCTCCAGCTGCAAATTTACAACTGACGGCGACGCTGCCTTCATTAGAGGCTCGGACCAGAGGCATGTGAACGGGTGCTCCAAGTGTCAGCGTTTTCAGCTTTTTCATCCCAGATTAAAATGACTCATTCGGTTCTTCTCTGGCTTTGAAAAATAAAACGCCGTTTGGTATTTCACAGTGATAGATTCACGCAATAAATCCAGCGGAAAAGTATTAATCATAGTTGTACATCAGTGAAGTGGCTGGTTTGTGGAAAATGTTGAAATTTGTAACATACAGAGGGGAAGTTTTATATAACCCTGACTCGTTCATAATCGTTCAGTATTAGAAATAGTTTTACAGAAGGCTTTATGGTAATAGTTAAGGGAATTTTAACTAGCTCTTTGTATGTTACATTCTGTGCCTTTGTTTGTGAAGTTTATTATATCTCTTCTTTATTGGACAACGGTCTAACCAGAGGAAGAGAACACTTGGATCAGCCTGAATATTTGAGCTTTTGTTTGTTTGTTTGTTTTTCTCCCATAACATCTTAGTTTTAATGTCAGAGTATAAAAAAGTTTAGGATGCTAATTTTAATACGTTTTGTCGCTAGTGAGCCATAGATATTATCCAGAGGGTAACTATGACATTGCGCTGCACACATTCGTTCACAAATATTTACGTATTTTGTACAAGGGTCTGGATCTTCACAATTGGCCTGTTGCATGATATGGCTATGCTAGTGCCCCTGACCTTAAGTTGTGAGCACCAGCACTTCCTGTCTGTATTCATTTCCTATGGAGATTAGCTCAAACCCTCTTGAAAAAAGGTGGACAGTGAGTTCCTGGTAGAGGATCAGTTACTGCGTGTTAAAAACTTGATGTAAATAGTTCAGTGGAGGAGACGCCTGTGTAAAGGTCAGATAGTTTGTCTTGAACCTAATCGCTAACATGTTTTTATGCAGATTGATAAACATTTGCTGCACTATTTCTATTTTTATAACGCATGAAATGAATCTTAGCCTTTAGCTTCAAGACAAACTCTCTCACAGTCTTGATAAACACAGTCATCTACCAGGAACTCACTGTCCACTACAGAATCATTAAAAATAAGCTTATGCGAGCGGGTTATAAGCTAATCTTAACCTCTTAAACCCCGCCTTAACCAAGCACATTTTCTCCAGTTCGGCTTTACACAAATGAAAATCTTCTCGACTGGAGTAAACGTGCTTGGTTCAGGTGGGGGATAAGATGTTAATGGAAATTGCTATGGACAGGAAGTGCTAGCGCTCACAACTTCAGGTCAGAGGAACTAGCGTAGCCCCAACATGCAACGAGCCAATTGAGCTCCGTTATCAGGTGGGAGGGGTCAACTCCTTTGAAACGATTGAATCTGATTTTCGCTAGCGTTGGCCGCGACGTATGTAATGCGCCCGAGTGAGTGAAGCAGCTGTTATAAGTCTTGGGAGCATTCCTTGCGCAGTCCAAGGTGTCCTTACTTTCAGGATCTGAAATGAACCACGGCCCTGCATTGACAGAGTTTGTCCAATGGTGCGACAGCAACTACTTGGATTTAAACGTCTCAAAAACCAAAGACATGGTTATTGACTTTAGACGCTCCACAGCGCCCTCTCTGGGCAGCAGTGTCATTCGTGGTGGAAGTGGTGGAGAAGTACAAATATCTTGGTTCTTGGATGGATAACAAGTTGCGGTTTGATGCAAATATAGACTCCGCTTTTAAACGCCGTCAGCAGAGAATCTATCTTTTAAAGGGGGGTATTATGTAAAATGGACTTTTTCAAGCTTTATATCATGTTATTATGTCATTCCCTCATTAAACACATGCCTGGAGTGTTGCCTTGGCTCATTCACATATTTTTGAGTAATCAGTAAAAACTTAGACGGCAGCCATTTTAGGTGTAGCTATGCCTCAGTCCTCCTAGGAACGCCCCCACCTCCTGGAGACGCCTCTGGACCTTTCGTCACCAGCCAAGCCACCAACCACTGCTCCTCAGCTCAGCAGAGCCCCCTCCCCGCACAGTAGTGTTGTTTAGATGCCACAGCAGTGTGCTGAAGGGGGCGTGTCGGAAAGCTTCTTAAAGAGACAGAGGCCTATTTCAAGACGTTCAGTACAGCCATTTTGAGAGAGCAATTTTATTCAAGGCAGTTATTTTAATTTACTGCATATACAGACCAACAGAAGGTTACGTCATCATTGTAGTATGCTATAGACTGGTGCTATGTGATTGAAAAAGCATAATACCCCCTCTTTAAGGAAGCTCAACTCTTTCAATGTAAATAAAAGAATTCTCTGCAACTTTTACTGCTGTTTCACAGAGAGCCTATTAACGTTTTCATTTGTTTGCTGGTTCAAGGCTTTGTCTGTGAAAGATAAAAACAAACTGCAAAACATTGTCAAAATCTGCTCTAAAATTATTGGAGTTAAAGAAAGAGACTTAAACTCTCTATGGGAGGAGCAGGTGCTAAAGAAGGCTAAATGTATCTTGTGTCGGCCTCTCCATGCTCTGTCCTCTGAGTTTTCGCTCATGCTTTCTGTACCCTTTCGGAAAACAAATAGTTTTGCCAACTCTTTTATCCCCTCTGTCACTGAACTGTTGAATTCTGAAGGGAGTGTGTTTACTAAGTGACACTGACCTTTTTGAAATGTGTCCTTTTTTATTATCTGCTATTGTCTGTACCGTTGGACGTGACACACAGTGAGTGATGTGTTTGTGCAATATCTGTCGGCGGTTGCAGCTAATTAATTGCCCTTGAGGGATCAATAAAGTTTTCTGAATCTGAATGATGACTTATATATATATATATATTTTTTTTATTCTATTTTTATTGACTGGTTGAGCGACATGGAGTTTTGTGTGTACTTTTCTGTTTTGTGCAGCACTTTGGAACTGTTCTGTTGTTTAAATGTGCTATAGAAATAAAGTGGATTGGATTGGATTGGATTGAATCTGAAGGCTTCAATTTTAATTTCTTTTTCTATTTGGGAGCCGAGCCAGAACGGACTGAAGAGCTTCCGTTACTTTCGTATTCGCCGCCATTGCCGAACTACAACCAGCAAATGCGGCGCAAATGCTTGACGTCACCTATAACACCCGCCTCCCCCGCTCGCTGAATGGTAGGTTGAAATTCAACCGATGAAACGCAGCCACTCATCAATCCCTGTACGGAAAAGATAATTGACCAGAGTTTGCGGATGGTTAAGGCAGAGCTGTGGGAAGACATTTTAGTTTAGGGGGTGCTGAGGGATCAAGTTTACCCCAAAACTGCTTTTTCTGTGCATATTTCCTATTTAATATATTGCCTGCAGTTTTCAAACTATCCACCAGGGGGTGCTGCAGTGCCCTCAGCACCCTGGGTTCCCACGGCCTTGGGCTAAGGCCAGGCTAGACATTACACAACTTTAGGGCCCATTTTCTCAAAATTGGGCTTTCATTCCAAATTGCAACAAAATATCCATTTTAGTAGCTCCTACAGACTCCCTTTTCCCGCTATTCACCTGCCGCGTCCTGGTTACCTGATTATTTTTGTATTACTAACAATGCAAGAGGAAACCGCTAAATTTAAATATGAATTGTATTTAAAGTATTGGGTCAGGACAGTGCATGTTAATTAGCATACATGGGGACTCATGCATGTAAAATTGCCACGCCGGATTGTATCCATGGGCTAATTTCCATCCTTTGTCCCAAATTCGCAAGTGATGCACCGATCCGATACTGATATAAGATATCGGAGCCAATACCCCCCAAAAAATACAATGTCGGGTAATGGCTACAGATATCCCATACTGAACCGATACCAGTTTTGGCTCTTATTGCTTTAACGCGAGACAAGGCAGGTGAAAGTATTGATTTTTCACGCAGTGGTCGAAGTGGAGATTTGTATCTATTTTCCTCCTTTACATCTTAGTTTTCATGTCAGAGAATAAAAAGCATGATGCTTATTTTATGATGATTTGTCGCCTGCGACGCGGAGGTAACCCGGATGTAGCAGCTGCGGCGTCGAAAGACCGTCTTTCCCGCGGGTATTCATTCACAAATATTGACAGATTTTACATCCACGTGTCCTGTGAAGGGTCCCCGTGATGACGCTATCACCCAAATATGGTATTTTTCCTCCTACAAGACGCCTGGTGCTGAAGAGCCAAAGAAGGTTCCACTCGCTACAAAACTTCAGGGCTTGTTTTCTCTGAATGAGAGAAGGCCCCACTCGGGCAGCGGGTGAGCCCTTATAGTCGCTCCTACAGACTCCAAACTTTACAGTCTTGGACTTAACAAGATTTTGAAGGTTTTTTCAGAGGGATTTTTTAATATCTAATTCCTAGCCTGATTTATTCAGCTTTGAACAAAAAAAAACAGGCAGAATTTGAGTTTTTACAGATTTTTTCACTTATGATTAGTTAATTGAAAAACTAAACAATATATTCAAAATCCCCTCTGAAAAAGTCTTAGTTACTAATATGTCAATAAAATGAAACCATACATTTTAATCTGGCTCAATCCATTATTTTTATTTTGTTGCCCAAAATATAGGCAATTTGGCCATTTTCATGCACAAAATGTCTTATTTTTATATGAAAACATAAAATGACAGAACAATACATTTTTTTCCTCATATTTATATCAGTGATGTTCAGCAAAAGTTTCAAATTGATATCTCTTTATTTTTTTCCCTATTCACCTGCAGTGTCTCGCCTTAAAAACACAACTTTCTACTAAATGTAAGTAAATGTGAACATGCTGTATGTCATTTTGTCGCTGAGTTAGTTCTAAGCTTTGCAAACGTGTTTTTGATCGCAGCAAAAATTGTCGCGGCTAGCAAGAGCAAGCTAATACTAATGTTAACTAACCAAGGCCGGGACAGAAACTATGATTGGTTCACATAAAGTGGCCACTGCTGGAGCGCACTCTCAAAAACACACTCTCATTCATCCTGGCCTATTGTCAGTGGCGGATTTAGCTATTTGGGGCGAACACAGACATGGGGCCTTCCTCACACTTAATGTTCTACATCTTTTTAAACCCTTGGGTTTTATTTTTCAAGAGAATCTTACTTTTAACTTGATTTGTGAAGCCCTCCAGTCTTCTGCCATAAGTTAGATGCTGGAGATGACGTCTGTAAAGAGAGAAAAGGGTAATGTTTCCAGTAATTATTGACAGTAAAGTAAATGCACAAAATGAAGATTATGTTTTTAAAATAACATTGTTCTCAAACACTTTAGATTTCATTCATAAGGAAGATCTGAAATTCCATACCAGCAATTCCCTTGTTTTTTCTGCAGAATGTTGTAAAGATGATGATGATGATCTGCCTTTCTGTCAAATCTTCTTTTAGCGGGAAAGAAACAAATGAGCTCCCAAATGTAGGAGTCATACACATAACAACAATCTATACTTAATGAATACCTTATTGCTTTGCTCCTCTCATCTCCTTAGCCCTCCATTTCATTTCTGCCTCTTTCTCCTTCCATTTATTCCTGTCTGTCTTTCTCTCATGTTATTGCATCCTGTTCTCTTTTCAAGGTTTCTGTATTTTCCATTAATATTTCTCCTCCTCTTTATTCCTGTCTTTCCCTCCTTTTGAGTGCTTTCATCTGTGAATCTACTTTCTCTTTTCCATTTCTGTCCATGTTTTCCTCCCTTTAAACATTTCCATTGTCTTTCCTTTCTGCTTCCTATTGATGTTTCCTGACTATTTTTCCTCTTCTTTTCCAGTTCCATACTGTACATATTTCTCTCCCTTTAATATTTTTTTTAAATCAAATTCACACTTAGATTATTATTTCCATTTCCCTCTTTAAAATAGTCTTGTCATTCTCCTGTTGATATTTTTAATCCGTTTTTTTTCCTTTTCCTTAATACATTTTTTCTAAAACCTCACTTTTCGAGCTTTGGCCTCAGCAAACCTTGCAATGACGGACTCCATGTCAAGTGTTTTCCTGACTTTCTGCTCAATAGACAGAAGGGCAAGAGCAGACAGTCTCTCTTGGGACATTGTTGTTGGCAGACGCTGCAGCACTTTCTCCCTGCTGCTGTTGGCCATCGGTGCCGCCGGTGGATGGTACGCTGAAATATGACGTCACTTTTGGAAGTGAAGACATCAGCTTTTTCTTTTAGTGGCACCACTAGGATCATTCCTTTTCATGCTTGTTTTTATGAGGTTTCTACCTCGCAACGAATGTTGTGAGTTCCCGCTCCCGCCTCTCATTCATTCAGATCCAATCGCTTCCTGTTGCGTGCATTAGCGTCTTAAAGGAATAGCCCATTGTGACAGAAACATAGGGGGGTTTATGCCGGTACAGTGCTCAACTCATTCACAAATCAAAAGCCATTCCGTTGCTTATTTAACACATATACGAGCTGTTTAATAATCTCTTCATGTTTAATGACTCTTTTAATTTTAAAAAGTAAGAAAAGATTCATTTGAAGTTTAACAGGTGGTCAGGGGGTCCGGGGCCCCCCAAACGTTAGGGGGCCCTAGGCGGCCGCCGACCTATGCCTAATGGTTAAGTCCGCGTCTGCCTATTGTACATGTTGTTAGTAGTCGGGGAAACTACGCAGACACAGGGAAAACATGCAAACTCCTCAAAGAAAGGCCCCGTCCAGGGATTGAACCCGGGACCTTCTTACTATGAAGCACGAGCGTTAACTGTCCAGACCCATTCCTAACATTTCAACATATTTAAAGCATCCCATTTCTTCACAGAGACATTATTTAGGCTGGTTTCACAACTTTCATGGTCTCTTTCGCAGAAATCCAAGAAAACTCGCCTGCAAGTTCATGAAATTGATACAAATGCCTTTTATTTCAGCCTGATGCTCCATGCCAGTGCAGAATTAGGAATCACTTGTTCCCGTTCCATGATTTGAATTCATTTAACATGAATCCTCGACAGCGGGGGGGCCGGTCTCGATGCTGCCAGGTGCTGCGGCGAAGTGAAGCCGACGGGGGGCGAAATGGCAGAAAAGTGAGTTGAAATTCCCACTGAGATCAAATGTATCCCAGCGTGGGGGGGGGCGACACGTGTGAGAAGCCCAGGCCTCGTTCCCTCCTCACTGATGGGCACCGCGCCGAATAATGTCCTCTGAAGTCGGCGTGTGGTGATTCATTTCGGTCCGCTCTCCTCGGTATCTGCAGGAAGCGCTGACCCCGTGGAAAGTACAGCCGCGTGTCCAACCGTTTTTTTGGAGAAGCGACGTTGGCGATATGCCTTATGTAAGATGTGAGGGGTGCATTTCTGAGACTTTTGGAGTTCGCTGCAAAGAAGGAAGTGGCTGAATCTGCAATGTAGTTCTCTACGCGGGCTGTGCTGTGACGAAAAGGTGCAAGGTTAGAATCCTCCTCCTGGATAGGGCATTGCTGAGGAGTTTCTCTTGGTTTCCTCTACAACTAACAGAGATGTACCATTCTCTCTAGGGCTCACTTTGACTCTCAGATCTTGAAGAGAATCAATTTCAGGGTCTGGTTAAATAAAGGCCAAATGAAAAACTGAACTTCACACTATATGTCCAGATATTCGCATATTATCACTTTTCCTTATAGCCAGGTAAGAGTTTTGGACCCTATGTCTGATTTATTTATTTATTTTTCTTTAACAAACAATGAGCGACGAAGCCACTAAACTCAAAAGTTGTGTTCCAAACTCATTTTGAACAGGTATAGTGCCTTTAAGACTCTCACCTGGGGTTTGATTCTCAGAATAGAGGATTTTCTGTGTGGAGTTTGCATCATCCTATGCAATATACTGCACATATTTCCATTTCCCCTTCCTTCAAAACATGTGGGTCAGGCTGGAACATAGTGATGTCACACACAATGGCACCCGCTCAGAACCGAACTGCCAACCTTTGGGTTTACAAGCTTTACCCCTGTCCCACTGTGGCCCTACGGAGCTCAACAGTCCAGGCTCCTCCGTTGTGCTGGAAATACAAATCACATTTATATTCTCCATAGGAATAGGTCGCGTTCACGTGACATCACAACATTCTAAAAAGCCCATAGTTTTAAATTGAGGTGGAGCAACTGAAAATTCCATGGCGGTAACTATGGTAACTGCAGTAACTGATAAAATGCAGATTTTAATGTCTTTGTTTTTGGCTCATATCTCAGTCATTACTGGAAGAATCCTCATGAAACAAAAACTGTCACAAAGTTCATTGTCTCCTCTTCCAGCACATATGAACAAATGTCTAATTATTTTCCCTGAAAGGCGTCAAAAAGTGTTGACAATATTCAAAAACATGAGCGTGATGTTGTCCAGCAGAAAGGACTTTCAGACATAAAAATAATATCACAAGTTTCTGAATCCAAACACTGTCAAACACTGATGAGCAAAAATATTTTTCAATTTTAGTTTAGGAGATTTCTTACAAAAACTGTATTTCTCCCATAGAGTTATATTGGCCTCTGCCCTCCACCTGACATTATGACATCATCACATTCTAAATCGTGAACGCCACCTATTGGAAAAAAACATTCAGAGAGCTTATATTGAGTGCACCTGAATATAAGCTTGCCTGGCCTCCTTTCTGTTCAAAAGAAGAACCGTCTGGGCAGCTGCTCGCAGCCAATCATTTCCTGATTTTACCCGTATCGGACCACTCACGGATCGAGAGGCGAGAGTTGTCGCCGCATCTTCCAAATCATAAAAAATTGCGTGCACGGTGTTGGCTATTTCTATATATGTTTTTGTTATAATAGGCTTTAATGATTATATGAAACTGTGCTGATTGTAATCTGTGCTTTTGGGGTGATTTGAAGTGCTGTATTGTTGTCCTTACTCTTGGAATCCACTGGGGGGCAGTGTGTTATAATGTGGAGTCAGATCGCGCAGAAACATTCCAAGGACATTGATTGGTTCTTCAACAATTAGCCGCCTACCCCCTGTGTCTATAAACTGTGAGGCTACCGAGCCGCGCCCCTTCTTGCCCGCTGACCTTCTTGCTGTCCACTGAAGAGCATCATGTAGCCTTTAGCATAGCTTTTGTTTTAGAATGTAAATTCAGGAAATAAAATAATGATTTTGATTTTAATAAAACGAGCATCCGTATTCTTTTTCATCCTTATTTTGAACACTTCTTTAGCAGCGACTGATAGGTTGTTTTCTTCTGCTCTTTCGTCTGTTACTAATTTGGAAATATAAAATCCCTAAAACTGGAGCAAAAAACAACGTTGGAAGCGTTCTTTGAGAAAAATGATGTTTTTTTAAAAGCAGTACTAAGTAACTCATGCCCCTAGAGGCCATAAGTGCAAATACAGGTGTCATAGCATGTTGCGTTTTTTTAACTTATTAATTGTCCGTGAGAGTAAATACTACGCTGACAGAAAAGACAAAAGGGACAGAGGGATATTGTTCATCCAATTACACAATGGAGACGCATTACATACGTCACGACCAAACACTAGCGATAATCAGATCCAATCGTTTCAAAGGAAACGATTGGATCTGTTAACGGAGCTCAATAGGTTGCGTTCACGTTATAGAATTTCAGTATTTCAGTTGGAGGGCAGGTGTCAATACAACTCTATGAGAGAGAAACAGTTTTTGAAAGAAATTTCCAAAAAGAAAATGTCCAAATGTTTACTCTGATCATCATGTGACAGTGGTTGGATTCACAAACCTGACATGTGAATTTTATGGCTGAAAGTCCTTTCTACTGGCCAACATCAAGCACATGTTTTTGAATATTGTCTCCACTTTTGGACGCCTTTGTGAGGAAATAATTAGACATATGTTCATATGTGCTGGAAGATATGACTTTGAACTTTGTGACAGCTTTTGTTTCATGTGAATTGGCCCAGGAAATACTGCGAAATTAGCAATGATTTAAGACTATAAATCTGCATTTTGAGCGTTACTATGGTTACGGCCATGGAATTTTCAGTTGCCCTCCACCTCAGTTTTAAACTATGGCTCTTTAGAATGTTGTGATGTCACGTGAACGCAACCTATTGAGAAAGTCCAGACCCTCTGTGCGAAACGAAATGAGTACGAGGGTCTGGTGAAACCAGGCTGTTGTGAGCCCAAGAGCACACGTTATTATAAAGCAGATCTGAATAATTCAAAACCATTGCCAATTATATTCAGAGATGTAACATTTTGCCAATTCATGAACATTTGGGCTATTTTATTTCAAAACCAACTCATTATGTCGCACTTGCACCGTGATGCACCGAACCAAACCGTGAGATAGCTGAACCATTACACTACTAATTATTATAAATTTTCCATGAGTTGTTTCTTCCATTGTTTGCCCGTTCTCTCACACTTGCTCCTGCCTATTACCCCCGCCCTCTCCTGTTGCCTCTCACAGCCAGCGTTCACCGGAAAGACGTGAAACCATTGATTTCTTTCTCCCCGGACCAGAACCTCTGCTCCCTTTTCCTTTTTTTTCCCTCCCGTTCACTCGTTTGGTCCTTCTGCTGGCGGTTCATGTGAGGCTTTCTCCAGCAGCTTTGAAACAACGGCGTCTGCGTGCGTGAGCGAACAATACGGTGTGTGTTCGGCCAAGATAAGCCGGCTGCACGACGCCAATGCAACTGCGTGCGGCCGATAACAAATCCGAGTTCGTAGTTTGCATCCCTCGCTTTCTCTCCACGGCTTTGGTTAATTTCAATGGACCCCCGCTCATAATAAGGTGTCTGGGATTGTTGCTTTTCCGAGACAAAGCCCCGCGAACAGTGTGTCAACAGAAAGTGATTTTTCCACTTGAAATGACATGGTGTTTACTTTAGAGGCACTTGGGTTCGACAGACTAATTTAGAGACTCGAAAAGTCGCCGAGGAAAATGCGGGAACGCGTTTCGACCCGACGTGAACCCAATTTGGAAATCAATTACGGTGATTTGTTTACATCAGGGCACGTTTTATGTTAAAATGCAGGATACATGCTTATTGTCTCTTTATGTGTGTGCGTTATAGAGACAATCGCTCAGAAGTTTACAAAGCAAAAACTTTAAGACCTCAGTGTAAGTTTTGAGACTTTTTATCTTTTTATTAAAGGGGGGTATTATGTAAAATGTTATTATGTCATTCCCTCATTAAACACATGCCTGGAGTGTTGCCTTGGCTCATTCACATATTTTTGAGTAATCAGTAAAAACTTAGACGGCAGCCATTTTAGGTGTAGCTATGCCTCAGTCCTCCTAGGAACGCCCCCACCTCCTGGAGACGCCTCTGGACCTTTCGTCACCAGCCAAGCCACCAACCACTGCTCCTCAGCTCAGCAGAGCCCCCTCCCCGCACAGTAGTGTTGTTTAGATGCCACAGTAGTGTGCTGAAGGGGGCGTGTCGGAAAGCTTCTTAAAGCTTCATCTAAAAATAAATGATACCGAAATCAAGTTCAAGCAAATAAATTTTTAGGAGTTACCATTGTTGGAAAACTTGAATGGAAATCGCATATAAGTACATTAAAACAAAATTAGCAAAAACCATTGCTGTAATTGGTAAAATGAAAATGGTACTTGATAAAAAATCTCTTCTATTACTGTATAACTCCCTCATACTTCCTTACCTAACTTATGGCTTGGAAATATGGGGAAACAATTACAAATCCAATACACATCCTATTTTCCTACTCCAAAAAAAGGCAATAAGAATCATCACTAAAGCAGATTTCTATGCACCAACAACCCCATTTTTGTAGAGCTAAATCTATTGAAAATCCATGATCTTGTTGATCTTAATACTTTAGTAATAGTTCACAAAGCACATAATAATCTTCTCCCTCCAAACATCCAGCAGCTTTTGAGCACAGGAAAAGTCAGTATAACCTCAGAGGAACTGCCATTTTCAAAAAGCAAAAGCTAAAAAGAATTAAAAAAAGTCGATGTATTTCTGTAAGAGGTGTTAATCTGTGGAACGATCTGGAAGATCAGTTAAAACAGTCTGAAACAGTCAAAGCTTTCAAAAAGTTGTATAAATCTACTATCATTCAAAAATAGTTAACGATGAATAAAGTAAGAAACTAGTGAAAAGACTTTAATAGATCCATAATGAATGAATTTAAATGATGACATAATTTAGTTAAAATAAATTAACATAAAACAAATGTATATATATATATATGTGTGTGTGTGTGTGTGTGTGTTAAAATCAATTCTAAATACATGCTTATTTCTCTTCTGTTTGACGCTTGATATTGTTTATTATAAATGTTTGCGTTTGTTTTCTCGTAGAAGTCTGTAAAGTGGGTTAGGCATAATAAGTTTTCACTTCAGCCTAAACCCTTTCGGTCGTATTGTGCACGAATAATGGAAATGTTTGTTTATTGTTTAAAGGAAAGGAATGAAATGAAATGACCGAATAAACTACTACTACTAAAGAGACAGAGGCCTATTTCAAGACGTTCAGTACAGCCATTTTGAGAGAGCAATTTTATTTAAGGCAGTTATTTTAATTTACTGCATATACAGACCAACAGAAGGTTACGTCATCATTGTAGTATGCTATAGACTGGTGCTATGTGATTGAAAAAAGCATAATACCCCCTCTTTAAACGAGCCCTTTTTACTCAAATCTTAAAGCCTCTTGAAAAAAGAGTCAAAAGAGTGACACAACAAAGCAGGTGACAAAAAGTTCTGAAAAAGTAACAATACAGTTACCATGACGCAACAAAAACGCAACGAGAATTTGACGAAAAAGTGACGACGCGGCGATGAAAATCTTTGATCAGTTTTGTAGGTCTTAGCTTTCAAATGAGGCGTCACACTGGCTTATAGGCTGTAAACTCCAGCTGATAAACCTTTAAATTTGGGTAAAGTTGAACTGGAGAAAATGAGAAGGTTAAGAGGTGAACCTGTTTTGCTGGAAAGTCTATATTAAAACTGGGGCAGAGGTGAGTACAGTGGCCAATAATATTTAAGAGTAACATTACTTTGAAATAATTTGACTCAAGTACAAGTAAAAAGTTATGACTCAAACAATTACTCAAATAAAAGTAAAAAAGTACTTAGAGACAATATTACTTGAGTACTGTGAGTAAATTACTATGTAGAAGTTTGGGGCAATAACTATAAAAGCTCATTACACCCTCCCTGTTATACTCCAAAAACGGGCTGTAAGAATTATACACAAAGTAGGATATTGTGATCACACAAATATATTATTTCTGCAGTCTAAACTGTTAAAAATGCATGATTTAGTTGATTTATCTACTGCCCAACTTCTGCTTAAAGCCAACAAAAATGTGAGGATACAAATGCTTTTTGCACGCACAGAAGGGGATATAACCTGAGGGGGTGTGATAACTTTAAGGTTCAAGCAGTGTCTTCCACTAGGAAAAGTATGTGTGTGTCTGTATGTGGAGTTAAACTCTGGAACAAATTGGGGCAGAATTTAAACAATGTCCAATATTCATCATTTCAAATCAAGATATAAAAAAATGGTATGGTCAAAGTACCAGAAGGAGGAAATGGGTACTTGATTGCTAATGGGTGTCACAAAGTGATGTATACTTTAAAGGTCAGATCTAACTAATAATGAAGTCTATTGTTGTTGTTACTATTATACTATTGCAGTTGTTATTATTGTTATTGGTATTATTATTATCATTACTGTTGTTATTATTGTAAGAGGATTTAACATGTAATTCAGTAAACAAGAAATAACTAAGTGTTGTTATATTGTATTAGTAATATCTTACATTAACTATATGTCTTGGCTGTTTTTGTTGTTGTTTTATTTTTATTTATTTTTTTATGTATCATTCAAACACTTTGATACAGAGTAATGCTATATGGGCTGTAATGGTGATGGTGAATAACAGTAATACCAACATGGTAATAAAATGGGTATAGGAAACAAAATTATTCAATTGTTATAAAGTGTAACATACTGGGAATGTTGACTTAATGTAATCCATTGTTGCATCTGTAAATATGTAACCAACTTAATTGTTAATTGTTTTGTAAGAAAATAAGAACTGCTGCAGTTCAGTGAGATTCAGGGGGTGTACTTACTTATTCCTCCCTGTCCTGTGAATGTTCACATGTTATGGCCAATAAAAATATGATACAATGTAAATGTTTGGGTGGTATTAAACACTGTTTATCTATTCTTATGATTTTGATGAAGATCAGACCAGATTTAGTGACCAAGTTAGGCAGAAACTGTACTTAGGTGTACTTACTTTTTCTTCCCACTGTACATTTTATCGATCAAAATAAAGCATTTGCTGCTTTAATATTTGCTCACAGCGGAAAAATTGACAATTATTTTTACTCATCTAAGCATACAGATGACTTTATAATTTCACTCAAGTATAAGTGAAAAGTACTGTATGATAAAACTACTCTAAGAAGTACAATTTCTTTAAAAGTGCATGAACTGTCAGGTCCCCCAGCTTTAAGGTGGTGTGGACTTGTACAGAGGAGGAACTGTGAATTGGTTGCTGAGTTTAGAGCTGCCAAAGAGACCAAAGAGATAAGATTTAGTGAGAGATGACAGATGTGTGAGAAGAAGATGAAGTAAAGGGATAAATGAAGTAGTAGAAGACTGACTGTTCTATTTTCTTAAGACAGTTTTTCTTCTTAAAACCTTATCCTACAGCATTTCTTATGATTGTGCTTTTTTCATGTACAGATGAAACAATCCCAAAGGTACAGGATCAGTGCCCAGTGTTCACAGCACTTACAGACACCTCTTTGGCCATTAGATGGAGCTGTTGCCACACCTCCGGCCTCCCCGCGTCTCCTCGTGCCTGAGAGAAGGTTCAGGTGACACGCTGCTCGAGGATTTTTGACAGTTTCTTTGCTTCTCGTCCGCCGGAGCCTCGCGGGCGGCGCTGCACTCCCTGATTGACACCGTGATGGACAGACAAACCGCAGACATCGCCGCGGCAGCTGTTCACTCTGGCTCTGCACCTGCTCACGCTCTATATGTTTAATTGGTTTGTGCAATTAAAAGATTTTGGAACATATGGTTTGACTTTGTACATATGTGCCAGAAATGGTAATTTGTCACATTTACACATGTTTACTTTGTGTTCTTCTTAGAGCTGAACCTTTTTGGGCTTATAAGCGACTTTGAATGGTTTAAGAGGTTAATTTACAAAAAGTAATCGCTTGTCAAGTTAAATCGCTGGAATAATTTGATCTTAACTTGAGCAACTCATGCCAATTCAATTTCACGATCTACTTACTTACTGGTCAATCTCAATCATTGTCATGGGACTTTACAATCGTCACGTTTGTTTTTGTTTGAGCTGAGGCTTTGTATAAAAGGTCTAAGCTCATGAATCAGCTACATCGAGTCAAAAATCGAGATTGATGAATATGAGAAAATAATTGATTTAATTTTGACACTTCTGACTTGCACTGTAGAAAACAACGTTAGTGATGGCCAAAAACTTGGTGCTCTGGAGCTTGTATCGCTCTTCCTGAAGCAGATTGCTTCGAAACATCTGGTCACATGACTGTGTTGAAAACGACTTCATTCTGTGAGTTGCATATTGTGTCTTGAGCAAGGGCGAGGCACTAAACCACGGATGTTTTCTTGTCCATATAGTGATGTAAATCATTAGTGATAAATACATGTTATATATTAGGCCTATATATTTCCTATTCTTTACAAAGTCCTGCTTTTTAAAGGGGGGGTATTATGTAAAATGGACTTTTTCAAGTTTATATCATGTTATTATGTCATTCCCTCATTAAACACATGCCGGGAGTGTTGCCTTGGCTCATTCACATATGTTTGAGTAATCAGTAAAAACTTAGACGGCAGCCATTTTAGATGTAGCTATGCCTCAGTCCTCCTAGGAACGCCCCCACCTCCTGGAGACGCCTCTGGACCTTTCGTCACCAGCCAAGCCACCAACCACTGCTCCTCAGCTCAGCAGAGCCCCCTCCCCGCACAGTAGTGTTGTTTAGATGCCACAGCAGTGTGCTGAAGGGGGCGTGTCGGAAAGCTTCTTAAAGAGACAGAGGCCTATTTCAAGACGTTCAGTACAGCCATTTTGAGAGAGCAATTTTATTCAAGGCAGTTATTTTAATTTACTGCATATACAGACCAACAGAAGGTTACGTCATCATTGTAGTATGCTATAGACTGGTGCTATGTGATTGAAAAAACCATAATACCCCTCTTGAAGAGATAAAAAAGCAGACATGAGGCTGACCAGGCGAGGGAGACATAAGGAGCGCCATCTACAGCAAATAGTGGCTAAATTAGCTCTGACTGAATGAAGTAAAAGATCACGCATTGATGTCCTGCCTTTGACTGAGGCCCGCCCACAGACCCACGTTACAAAAAAATGACTCTTATTCATCGGCCTATGATTGATTTGATCATTAAAACATCAATATATGGCTGCAAATAATAAAGCTGCCACACGTCTGTTTGAAACTTCTCCTGCACATGATCGTGTTGGTGCTTCAGTCGTGTTTATGAGAAGTCGCGATAATAACGTTTGTCCACAAGAGGCCAGTGTTCAAACTGAATGAAACAGCTCAGACACTTTGAAGCGTACGACACTTTTTTTTGCTAGGAAAGCCTCAAAGTGTTACAAGGCTTCACTCGCCCATCACTAAACAACGTTGTTAGTTTGGTGCACTTTGACTCTTCTCTCTTCACCTTTATCCTAATCGATACAGGCCGTAGATACAGTACAATTAGTAATAGATCAAATGCAAGACCCAGATTGTCGAGTTAATACTTCATCCTTTCCTCTACCAGCACGACGTTGGTATACTGAAAGCAAAATATCAGTTTGGTTCACTTTTTGTCTACTCTCTTCACCTCTGCATCATTTAATACATGTCTTACAGTAGCATGAGTTCATCCTTCATTTCCCACAGAATACAGACATGTTACAGACTTTATACCAAATATAGCCATGCCCCTTTTCAGGTTGGGGCTGGTTCTTCTCTGTTGGGGCATACTCACGACCCCTCCCCTGCTTCCTTGAACCAAGGATGACAGGTTAACACAGGTCGCGTGAACCTCTCTACAGCAACATTCTCAGGGGGCTAACAGCCCCTCGTAAACCGAAAGTCACACTTTCACAGCTTGCATTCCCCTTTGTGTAAACATCAACAGCATTGTCTTATCTCACAGGTCTGAGACCTTTGGAATGCGGTCTTCAAACACAGAGTCACTTAAATACACCAGATGGTCCTTAGTTCAGCAGGTCACAGCTTACGAGTACATTTAACAATACTTTGCAATTGCACACAAATTCATTGCAATACAATATGATAATATCACAAATCTCATGACACATGAGTAGCTGGATTGGTATAGGCTGGATCAATATTCCCTATATTCCTTTGACAGCTCCTATTCGTCTGCTGTGGAAACCAAAATACACACTTTATTTAGCTTCAGTTTGGTATTTATTTGGATACTCTCTGCACCCACCTGAGTCGATACGCGTCGTGGATACAGTAGAATTAGTATTAGCGCCAGTGCCAGGAGCAGGTTGTAGGATCGATAGTTCATCCGCTCCTCTGACAGCCCCTATGATCTTGTGCCGTTCCCGCGCCGCAGATACCGCGCTCCACAGGAACACGTAAAGAGCGTGTTGTAATCTCACCAGCGCTGAGCCCCTCTGACATTTTGTTCACTCGAGCGTGTGCCAAAGCTTCCTGTCAATCACCAGCAGGGCTCTTGTATGTGGAGTTGTCCAGATCACAGCGAAGTCGTGACTGAAAGCCCGGAGTATCAACATCAACAAAGAGGAGCAGATGAAAAAGACTGAGAGCGACGCCTCCGTAATCGGGGATGATTTTATCAATTCAATTCATTTGGCAAATTGCAAGGACTGCCATTCTTTGGGTAGCACAGTATCCTTTGCAAAGTGAATATATCCTGTCCTCTTACTGTATGTTTAACCTCTTAAAGGGGGGTATTATGTAAATCGACTTTTTCAAGCTTTATATCATGTTATTATGTCATTCCCTCATTAAACACATGCCTGGAGTGTTGCCTTGGCTCATTCACATATTTTTGAGTAATCAGTAAAAACTTAGACGGCAGCCATTTTAGGTGTAGCTATGCCTCAGTCCTCCTAGGAACGCCCCACCTCCTGGAGACGCCTCTGGACCTTTCGTCACCAGCCAAGCCACCAACCACTGCTCCTCAGCTCAGCAGAGCCCCTCCCCGCACAGTAGTGTTGTTTAGATGCCACAGCAGTGTGCTGAAGGGGGCGTGTCGGAAAGCTTTTTAAAGAGACAGAGGCCTATTTCAAGACGTTCAGTACAGCCATTTTGAGAGAGCAATTTTATTCAAGGCAGTTATTTTAATTTACTGCATATACAGACCAACAGAAGGTTACGTCATCATTGTAGTATGCTATAGACTGGTGCTATGTGATTGAAAAAAGCATAATACCCCCCCTTTAATAGTTTAAGAATAAATAACGTAAACTTTTCTTCTGACTCTGCTCGTTTATATCTCAGCCTAGTAACAAAAAGAGCAACAGAAACGCTACAAAATAGCGACTAAAAAATTCACAAAAATGTGACAAAAGAGCAAAAATGTTAAAAATACGATGAAAAGTGTCGGCAACAACATGAAAGAAATCTTAGATCAGTTTTGTAGGTCTTAGCTTTCAAGTCAGGCATTGCACTGGCCTATAGGCTGTAAACTCTCCAGTCGAGAAGCTTTTAGATTTGGGTAATGCCAAACTGGAGAAAATGTGCTTGGTTATGGTGGGGGTTCAGAGGTTAAGCCCTGTTAACCCTGCAGTTCAGACTCTAATAGTAATGCTTCTGGATCTGTTTAAACATCTACGCCGTGAATTGAGCCTGGGAGCAACAGCCTGGAAGGATCTGTCACCTCTAGTACGAAAACGAGTGCGAGGAACCTTCAGTAGATTCTGATCCACAGACCTCAGAGCCTGAGCAGGGGTGTAAGGCTGGACCAGATCACTGATGTAAGAAGGAGCCTGACCATGCAAGGCTCTGAAAGAAAGAACCAGAACTTTGAACTTGATCCTATTGGACAGGGGTTACCAAACTTTTTTGGCTGGGATCCCAAAAATTGACACGTAAACAACTCGGGACCCCATTACATAAAGTTATTCCTTCGTATGATACTTTAGGGTAGGAAAACATTTTAAAATCAAGTTAATATGTATTTAAACTGTTTCTTTTGGATATTTTAAAGGATTTCACGAACTATATGCCGTTTTACACTCAAAAATATTCTAAAAACAGTAAGGCAAGGCAAGGCAACTTTATTTATACCGCGCATTTTGTACACAAGGCAACTCAATGCGCCTTACAAAAGAAGATATGCGAAATTACAATCAGGTTAAGTTAAGGCAGAGCACATATAGAAACATCAAGACATGGGAAATACACAGCACACGAGGTCATGTGTGGAATTTTTTCTTGGGGAGGGGAAGGACGACCGGCCATTGACCGGGGGGTGGGGCTGAGGAAACGTGTTGAGGCAGACGCAGAATGACGGGGGCGTGGTTAGGGAGGGGGTATGTGTGTGCAGTTATTTACAGTCTGAAAGTCAGTGTTACGCAAAATATGACCCAGAGAGCTCAGTCCTTTTCAGGTTTAGCTCCGTGGTTTGGCCTTGAAGGGAAGTGTTGACAGTGTGGGAGAGATAAGAGGTCCAGCTGCTTCAAACCTCCTCTCTCAGGAGGAAGAGAATTATTCCAGAATAGTTCATAAATGTATAATGAGCTTTTACTTGTCTCAGCATTAGTTCAGTTCTCCAGAGCAGGTAGTTCCCTTCACAGTTCAACAATTTTCTTCCCAAAATATAGTCCAACTATTGTCCGTCTCCACAGCGAGCTGCCAGGTCGTACATAACAGTCCATCGTTGTTGTGCTTTACTTTCCGGTGTAATGAAGCTTGAGCGCAAATTCAACCTGGAGACGTACCTACAGCCTTCACTCATCTTTCACGGCTGCCTTCACCAGCATCCAATCACGGCCCCATCGCAAGCGCGCTTTCGCATCAACAATCAGCGCAGCGCTGTCCTGCTCAGCCATTCACAGTCCAGGATCCCCTTCATAAGCTCCCCGGTCAATCACTCGGAGTTTCACAGCGTGCAGCGACCCTCCTCCGCCCCTCCTCCTCCCGGGCTTTGCCCGTCACATCAACGCGCATCGGGTCGCGTTATACCACCACCAGGTCCAGGCTCCGGGGGAAGATGCTGGCCATCATCATCAACACCAGGCAGTCGTATCGTTCGGCCATCTTCCGCCGGGGTCTGAGCCCCAATCTCAATTAAGTTCAATAAAACTTTCTAACGCAACACGTCTCTGTGAGTCTTTTCAGGTTGAAATTCCATCACTCCGTCACTCCCTGCTCCAAAGTGCCCGTTAATTTTAACAGACAGCAGCGTGGTCCGATTGCAAACTGCTGTCATTCCAAATTTCCGATAATCCAGGGCAGTCATTTGTCTTTTTATTTCATCTTGAAATCATCTGGGGACCACCATCCAAGGCCTCGCAACCCCCCGAGGGGTCCCACTTTGGGAACCACTGCTATAGGACACTGGCAGCCAATGAAGTTAGGCTGTGGGTCGCAGCTTGTCATTCGAGAATCTATGTTTTTTTTAGAAAACAATAAACTCTTCGGAGTCAGGTTTCAAAGCAGTGCTAGCGAAGGACAAAAACTACATAAGAATACTGTTTCCAAAGTTTCTTTTGGAGTCGCCACCAGGGGTGGTATTACAGCAATGTCAGCTTCCCGCCCATGAGGACCAAAGAGACGTGCTTTCCTCGCCCATTGGTCTCGACACCAGTTGAGAACCACTGCACTAAACATACAGGTTTTTGAACAGTTGAGAGTAGATTTTAGAATAAGGACATTACAAGAGAAACCCCTCCTACTGGACCGGTGTATATATTTAACCAAACAAAGATCATCAGTGCTGATAGAGCCTCTTGGAAGAGAAGCCAAACCTCCAAACATAGATACACCAGTAGAGAGCGTGGCAGTAGAGTTGTATCTTATTGTCAAGACGTGGACTATTTGTTTACCCTTGAGGCTGTTCCCATGAGTACACAGGATTATTTTTCGATTCTCTCAGCCAATATTAAAAGACCAACAAAATGAATGTGATTGCCGCGCCCAATGCCGGTCACATACAGCCTTATTACCGCATGTGCAGGAAAAAACAAGCCTCATAACACATCCATCCTCCTCACGCTGCTACAGGCTAAGAATATATGGGATGATGGACATGTCTGCTGTCTGGACATCTCCTCTCCATCTCCATCGATCCTGCACAGATATGATTTATACACTCCAACCAATTTGTCACAGGGGCGAGTTCCCGCGCTGCTCTCCGCCTGTCAATCAATCAGCCGCAAAGGAAGCATTAATCATTCATTCGCGAGCGGGCCATGGTGAATAACCCTCCGAAGAGCTTTGTTTCTGACACCACGGAAACGCCAGACGGACGAGATTGTGTTTGTTAATGAAATACGTCGTCTCAACCGTGGAAACAAAAGAGAATATGATAAGTTTGAAGCAGATGTGCAAGACTGGACTGGGCTGTGTCTGTTAGCCAAGGTCTAGGATATGAATATTAAATGAAATTAAAAGTTGAAGCGTTTGTTTTTGCTCTTTAACAAACTGTCTTGAAATCTCTGATGATTAAATGAGTTGTTGTGGTATTATGCAAAACCGGCTTTTTACTTTTGTTACATGTTATTCCCTCATCTGTATTTGGACCTGTGTTCTGAAAAGAAGCTTGTTTTAACCCCTGCTGTGCTGACTTGTTTTCCAAATTTAAAAGAGTCGTCAATCATAACGTTTTTTTACATGGGGCTGTGGTTTTCTGGCCAGAGACAAAGACCCCCCAATCATCGCATTAACACTTGTATTACCCCCACAGGGACTACGGAAAGGATTTATTAAGGTAAACACGTTACTTAGTACTGCTTTAAACCCGCAGTGGCACTGTACACCATTTCTTACGCACAAATATAACAATTAAAATGGATTGAACTGATCAGAAGTTGCAGGGTTAAGGAATAGTTGTGGAGGAAATTGACAATTAAATGGTAACTGGTAAATGGACCCAGGTGAAAAAATGTTTTATTTAAGTGTATTAATACTATATTCCACTTTACAGTACATTAATTTAATTAATTAATTAAATTAAATAAACGTGTACTTTTAAGGAATTTTTTGTGCTTTGAACACATTTTGTATATTAAGTATATTCTGGAAACACTTTGACAAGTACATTTTAAACAAGTATAATTCAAATGCATAAAAAGTATAATATTGTATATACATTTTTCACCAATTTATTTTATTATATACTTGTTGTATATTTTTATAAATATACTTCAAGTATATATGTTGATAATACATAAATAATGCAATGAAAAATATTTGTCAAATTGTATTTTTTATATATATTTTAAACACAACTTAAATGTATTGTTGCATTAATATACTTATTTAATAATACAATTATGAAATATATAATGAAATATATATTTTATAGGCAAGGCAAGTTTACTTGTAGAACACAATTCATACACAAGGCAACTTTCTCCAACTAAATTCAGACAAAACTGAAATCATTGTCTTTGGCCCACAGACACAAAGACAAAGTGTTATCAGTCACCTTGAGTCTCTTGCTCTAAAACCAAAAAATCAGGTTAGAAATCTAGGAGTAATCATGGACTCAGACCTGAACTTAAACAGCCACATCAAAGCAATAACATCATCAGCTTTTTACCATCTGAAGAACATTGCTAAGATCAGAGGAATAGTGTCAAAACCAGACTTAGAGAGACTCATCCATGCATTTGTCTCTAGCAGGTTAGACTACTGTAACGGCCTGCTCACTGGCCTGTCTAAACGAGCTGTTAGACAGCTGCAGAACATCCAGAACGCTGCTGCTCGAGTCCTGACAAAAACCAGGAAATACGACCACATTAGTCCAGTGCTCCGGTCTCTGCACTGGCTTCCTGTCACTCAGAGAATAGAATTTAAAACAGCTCTGCTTGTGTACAAGTCTTTTCATGGTTTAGCACCAAAGTACATCTCTGACATGTTAGAGCCGTATGAACCATCTCGGGCCCTGAGAACTTCAGGGAGGGGTCTCCTGGTGGTTCCCAGAGTCAATAATAAACACGGTGAGGCTGCGTTTCAGTTTCATGCAGCTAAAATCTGGAACAGTCTTCATGAGGATGTGAGACAGGCCTCAACTCTGACAATGTTCAAATCCAGGCTGAAAACAGCTCTTTTTACCCGTGCATATGAAAACTGAAAGTATTTTATCTGCACTCTTGTATTTTACTTGTATACTCTTGTATTTTATCTGCACAACAACACTTTGTGTTGTTGTTTTATTGATTGATTTTAACTGTTTTCTTGTAATTTTTTCTGCAACTGTGAAGCACTTTGAATTGCCTCGTGTATGAATTGTGCTCTACAAATAAACTTGCCTTGCCTTGCCTTGCAATTCAAAGTGCTTCATAGTTGCATGAAATTACAAGAAAACAGATCAAATCAATCAATAAAACATCAATATAAAGTTAATCAATTACAGTAAAAGGCAAGAGTGCAGATAAAATACTTTCAGTTTTCATATGCACGGGTAAAAAGAGCTGTTTTCAGCCTGGATTTGAACATTGTCAGAGTTGAGGCCTGTCTCACATCCTCATCCTCTCACATCCTCATCAATGTACAATGTCCTGATTATGGTGCCTACTATCAAACCATAATGATGTGATCTGTCTAGTAACACCCAGACAGACACTGTGTTGAGACTCCGGAATAAATGGCATCAACATGGCTTTCTGCAGTCCTTAAAGCTGGTTCTGGTGTTTTCCACACATAAGGGCCAATACCCAGGTGGAGGCAAAAGTCACAGCCATACTTTCCATTGATCTGTTGGTGTTTCTCAAAAGGGGTCGGGCTACTGAATCTGCACAACAGATTAATGCATGCACTCTACTTTTATGTTCAACATTGCCACTGTCCCTCTAAGTAAGTCCAACTTCTTCAAGCACTTAAGTCAGTTATCATGTTTGGTTTGCTCTTCCCAAACCACAGGCGTGGTACAATTATGTTTTGCTGTCTGTCTTTGGCCAAACTTGAACATTATTGCTTTTAAATACAGGTATTCCGTCACAATTCCATAACAGTGACACATCATCTGGTCCAATATGTCCACTTGTTTTTAGTTTTTTATATTAATTTGCACACTGTATATCTGACAGTGTTATATGAGCTGTTTGTATTGCTTGTAATTTGCTTTTTTCAAGAACTTGCACAATTTGGTCTGGCATGTTCATTACGAAATTCTGTTCCAAGTCAATTTCAGATTTGCATGAAGAACATATTTTTGGTGCCTTTTCCCTATAGGTCCCAAGTAACTTTCGCAGTCAGTGCAGTAAATATGGGGAAGGTACTCTCCAAACTCACCATAAGCTTTACTGAACAAATATGAGGTAGCTGGTACCAGTCCAGGAATATGTTCATTAAAAAGTGTGAGAAGATCCTGAAGGGCCAGCCCACTCATATTATGCCAAAGTATGTAAGCCATGATCAAAAGCTGGCTCTCTCCCTCTCACCAGGATACACACGGTCATCTCTTTTCTGAAATTGATTAAAAAAATATATATATTTGTTAATAATTGCCATTATCATTTACAGTTCTGCTATGTACAAATCCTTGTACTTCAATATTCCATGTCAGGAAATCCTCCTCCTCTTCCTTTTCTTTTTGGTTAGGAATGCAGTCCACAGTTTTTTGAAAATTAATAAAAATGTACTGTAAAGATACAATCCCAAACACAGCTCTTATAAAATACATGTCATTAACAGAATACCTCTCTAAGCAACTTCCTTCTATATAGAAGTCCTAGGCAGCGCAGATTGCAGAATCAGATATTTCTTGTAAGTTGCTTTTCCTTTTATCTTGCCGTATCGCACGTATTCGAATTTAAGAGTCCTTTCAGCACACGGGCCGCCATGGTAACTAATTAAGAGAGCAAAAAACTCAAGGCGAAGTTTAACAGCCATATTTTTTATATAGCCAAAGAAAACAGTTGGTCTTGACAAGTTTCTCTCCAGCCAATAAGAAGTCTTTGTCTTGAGTACGTTGTGCGCCTGTTGCGCGTCCATCGTGCCCAGCGCCATCTTATTTTCATTCAAAAAACACAACACTTGAGCTGAAACAAACTAGCGCACTTAGATTTAAATAAATGCCGCCGTTCAAGTTTGCGATTTTTTTACTTCCACAACGAGGTTGACAAAGTGGAAAGCACTTGGTTAATAGTTGGTAATAATGGCAAATTCAATCAAATTAATTCTCGGCCTGATTTGACCGATGAAAACTGGTTAGAACTCAAATGTCTGTCGAGGAAGGAACCGAAAAAAACGGAGGCCGTCAAAGTGCTACTCTTTGGGGGTAAGTTGTCTGCAAAAAACTTAACGCTAGTCTTTATTTTATATGTACAATATGAATTGCATACATATAGATATATAGATAGAGAGATAGATAGATTTGAATCATCGTTTCTTTGTACATCCTCCTCCACTATTCTCTTCGTCTTGGCATTTTAACTCTTTCTATATGTCTTTACATCTTTGTTAAAACTTTCCTGGAAAAAGCTGTTCCCAGTCGAGCTCCTGGGGCAGATCGATCAGTGCTCATGGGAGTTGTAATGTTGTAGCTGTACAGAGGAACGCCAAATCAATGTGCGTCTTTGAGAGAACTACAATAAAAAATGAACAACCAAACTCTGTACCGCATTTGGCGGGTTGGCCGATGTTAATGTCAAGCCCTAGTTGCAAACCGTTGGAGCTCATAAATCCACGCCATTGTGATTGATACGGTTGCTAAAACGGGTGAAAGCATCGAGAACCTCCATAAATCACATCAACCCAAATTAACCAGTGATTATATTTTCTCAACCCTTTGTTATATATTAATTCTGCTCTAGCTTCCTTTCCTAAAATCATCCAGCCACAGATTTCTTCTTTCCTTTCACTAAAGATGAGGCTTTGAAGTCATAATCAGGTGTGTTTCACTGCTTAAAGTCAATGGTACGTCTATAAGTACGTCTGTTATAGGCACCTCCATAGAGATATCACTTTTACACACAATAAACTTTCTTTCGCTCTGTAAAGGCTAAACCAGGTAAACGCTTCTGCGCAGAGACAAGCATAAAAAGTAGAAAGATGAAAGTTTCAGACTCCAAATGTCAGTGAGTCCAGGTGTTAGAGCGGTCGCACTAAGAGGAGACCAGAGGACCGGAGCCTGAACACAGTCTGTGGCATTTAACAGAAGAAACACAATCACACACCGCTGAGACGAATGTGGGTGAACAGGGGAGAGCGGGCAGAAAATGTGCCAACAATCAAAGTGTTAGAAATCAGAAAAGAGTTGTCACCTGGATCTGGGGCTGCTGCAGTTGGTCAGGTCTAGGTTCAGCAACATTACAAAGCCCAAAGAATAAAGTCAGCTGACGACATGAATCAACTGAATGATCAGGTTATTCCATCAATGGATTTTATTCTTCACCGATGGCTCAAGGATGGTCCAAGATGACGAAGCCAGGATCCATCAGGCTGAGTGTAGTTCAAGGAGCATGAGATGTTTTCACATGTGGATTGGCCATCACACAGTCCAGTCCTCAACCCCAGAGGAAATCTTTGGGATAGTCATGTGACGTTCATGACTCTTTTGGACGACGGTTTAAGGAGAACGGGTTGAACCAGACCTTGATCGTGAAAAGAGCAGGGGCATCACGGTGCAAGTGCTATATAAATGGCTAATAAGTCAGTTTTGAAATAAAATGGCCAAAATGTTCATTATTAGGCCGTATTTTGTCATTTCAGGAGTAAATTGAAAATGTCTAATTTTTCAAAGCTGCTTTACAATAAAATGTGACCCTGGGCTCACAATACAAAACAAAATAGCTTTAAAAGTTCATCCATCCATTTTCTTCCACTTGTCCGTTGCCGGGTCGTGGGGGCAGCTGTTGGAGCTGCACCAGCCCCTATGGCTCCTCCTGCAGGTGGTGGGTCCACAGAAGGACGGCCTCATGGTTCTAACTGGGCCTGTTGGTCTCTCATAAGGGGCTTCTGAACCGCTCTTTGTCTGACCCGTCACCTAGGGAGACCTTACCAGGGGCACGAAGCCCCGACAACAGAGCTCCAGGATCATTCGGGCTCAAACCCTCCACCACGTTAAGGTGGTGGTTCCAGGAGAGGCTTTAAAAGTTAAGAAGGAAAAAAAAGTGTTGCAGTGTCGGAAATCTGCTCGTTAAGTGATAAGATTCAGTTTCGCTTTCACGGCAGCTAAAACAGCAGAGTGTTTGATTTAAGGCTTGTGTTTAGGCTGTTCCTGGACAATAGGGGTGTCACGATTATTGAGAGAAAATATTGTGATTTTACGATTATTCACGATTATCGACCGAATGAAAGGAAATAACTGATATTTTTAGTTTTTGTTTTTAAAAAGCTTTTCAATACTTGAACTTGTAAACATTAACTGTTTCTAAAAATTAAAAATGCTTTAATATTGTTTTGCATTAAAATACATAGGCCTCCATTGAATAATACAAAACAATGTCAACTTTACTTCTTTATAATGACCATGATTACCATAATTATTTTACTATATATTATTAGGCCACAGTCTAGGCTGGGTTTCCTGTTCTCTAAAGTTCTGCTGCTGCTTAATTATTTGTCAGATGTTTTGATGAACAGAGAATGAAACGTGTTTACAAAATGACTAAGGAGACTCTTTTGAACAGCTGGTTTCCACATGTGCGCGGTTTCACTTTCCTTTCTGTTACGCTGAAGCAGAGCGAAGCGCGTTAGCTTTTTCTTTACATCCTGAGCCAGTTGTGGCTATTTCACAACATCTGGACAACTTTTGTGGGAATTAAGCAGTTCATTACCTTGACATGGACATTTACAGATGTTGTTTATATTCGACGTAGCCGATATCAGCGCCTTTTGCTGCAACTTTCTGACGACAGGATTTGCATAACGGATGTTCCATCAACAACAACAACGCCTTGGTCATGTTTTGGATCCTAAAGAGGTCCCACTCTGCTGACTTCAATCGTTTTTGTGTGGATACAACACTGGAGGAGAGCGTCCTTCTGCCTCGCTCAACTACCGCTGAGTTTACGCTGTTTATGGCGTGCAGCGGCTCGTGCGTCAGCGTGAAAAATGTCCGCGGAAAACCGTGGCTTCTGAAATTCTTACGGAAACCTACCACGTCCTTTTATAACCGTGGTAATTGTAAAACCGGTTAATCTTGACATCCCTACTGGACGACATTCTGCATGTTTTTTTATTGGAAACAAAGCCTTTGAGGCCGGATTAAGACCGAAATTGGATCTTATGTGTTTGTCTGCGCCTCCATTGCGCAGTGCACTGGATCTATAATTTACCGCAGCCGGGTCATCAGCAGGAGAAACCTTTGCAAGGGCACAAAGATTACATTATTGTTTATTGCCCTTTATTTAATCAGGAAAGTCCCCACTGTTGTACATGTTTTTAGTGGTAGGGGAAACCAGAGTACCCGGAGGAAACCTACGCAGACACGGGGAGAACATGCAAACTCCACACAGAAAGGCCCCGTCCAGGTGAGAATCGAACCCGGGACCTTCTAGCTGTGCCACCGTGCCTCCCGTGTGTTTTTGGAGGATGTAACTTTTCCTGCAGCATTTGATTTTTTTTGCGCTGAACTGAAGGGCATTCGGTTTAATATTGTTGCATTTCTAATACACAGGTTTTGTTTATTTTCCTGTCACTTGCGTCGCTCGTTGGTATTTAATCCATGAGTCACTGTTCTTCTCCGCTGATGGTTTGAAGCAATTAAAAAGTGTATTTACAGCCTGTTGCACACCTGTCGGCCTGTCTCCGAAACCGGTGTGAGCTGCCGAGAAGAGAAAACACCAACATATGTTTCCTGGAATGGAGTCGTCTTCTGGGACTCGTTCGGATCAACAGCTGTTCTGCAATGAAACGCGGCAGACTTGGGTTTTAACGCAGCCGACGTGTGCAGGATGAACTGTAAAGACAATGTAGTCAGCCTGGAGAATTACAGCGAGTGCGTGAAGAAATCCCTGGAAACACAGGCGGGTTTAAAACATGTGATCGTGGATTGGCAGAAAAGTCCTGAGTTTGGTTTGTATTTGGCCCTTATTTCAGACAAAACCGTTTTTTCCAGATATTAAAGAGGGGGTATTATGCTTTTTTCAGTCACATAGCACCAGTCTATAGCATACTACAATGATGACGTAACCTTCTGTTGGTCTGTATATGCAGTAAATTAAAATAACTGCCTTGAATAAAATTGCTCTCTCAAAATGGCTGTACTGAAGGTCTTGAAATAGGCCTCTGTCTCTTTAAGAAGCTTTCCGACACGCCCCCTTCAGCACACTGCTGTGGCATCTAAACAACACTACTGTGCGGGGAGGGGCTCTGCTGAGCTGAGGAGCAGTGGTTGGTGGCTTGGCTGGTGACGAAAGGTCCAGAGGCGTCTCCAGGAGGTGGGGGCGTTCCTAGGAGGACTGAGGCATAGCTACACCTAAAATGGCTGCCGTCTAAGTTTTTACTGATTACTCAAAAATATGTGAATGAGCCAAGGCAACACTCCAGGCATGTGTTTAATGAGGGAATGACATAATAACATGATATAAAGCTTGAAAAAGTCCATTTTACATAATACCCCCCCTTTAACAATTCCAGTGTTTTACGTCACAAATCAAAATGCCGGTTAGCAACGGTGACAACAACGCTTTACTGAAACCACTGGCTGATCACTTGCATTGAGTGGTTATCATTTGATTTGAGAAGATTTATTAAATAAATAAAATAAATCATTTAGCTTAAGATGGGACAGTGCATATTAATTAACATGAATCCTCGAAGTCCACACGTAATCTGCCAGAGTTAGCAACAATGGCTAATTCTCATCTGTAGTCCCAGGGCAGGTTGCTGTTCACAGACAGGAAAGGCCACAGAACAACAAGCACAAGAGACATGAACAAAAGACAATAGACATGAAATGATTAGTAAAAATAAAACACACAATAACAGTAATCAGACATCATAAACAAGGTGACAAAGACAAAGTGGGCGGGAACGGTCAGGAACGGTGTTCCCGCACTTTTACATGGCCAAAAAAGAAAAGAAAAGAAAAACATTCGGACAGACAATCATCAACACCAAATAAACAAATAAGAAGAAGAGCACATGGAGATTATTGTTAAAGCAGTATTAAGTAACTTGTTTACCTTAATAAATCCTTTCCGTAGTCCCTCTGGGGTAATACAAGTGTTAATGGGATGATTGGGGGGTCTTTCATCTCCCCCTGGTGTCTCTGGCCAGAAAACCACAATTGCAACTTGGCTGCCACCGGGACGGAGCACCAATACACACTAATGGAATCACGAAGAAGAAGCTAACAGGCTAACGGGCAAAGCTAACTGCGGGCTAGCGCCACTTAAACAGTATTTACAGCCAAGTTTGAGTGAAAAAAAAAGATTTACATTGTGTAATTGACCTTTCGCAAAACCACGCCCCAATCCGGTAATTGTCCAATCAGACATCCTAGCAACCGTTACTATGAAGCTAGGTCCGTCATGCCGCAGATCTCCAATGCAAAACAATGGAACATACCAGCAATGAGCAATGAGCAGATTCACTTTTTTTTTTACTGCTAACCACCAAAAACCCACCAGACAAAGAAGAAGAAGCAAAATGGTGAAGCGATCTGCCTATGGAGGATGTAAATCAGACACTAGGTACCACAAGAGTGTGTCAGGGGGAGTCCAGTTATTTCCCTTCCCAAAGCGAAAACACAACCTGAGCACTGCCTACAATGGATCAAACAATGTGGACGGCCTACGCCCAGCTAAATTTCTCCAAAATAAACAAGCAAATGTCTGCTCCAAGGTAAGGCAAGAGCCTATAGTTAGGCTAACACCTTAGCATGCTAACATCGTAGCTACTGACAGTCACATAATGTTACACAAACTGGCACTGGAGCTGTAACTTTAACTGCAGCGGTGAACTTTTACAAGCCTACAGTCTCACGTGTTTTTGCCTCCCTTTTTGATGTGTATTTTTTCACGGCCCTTATAACTGGCTGTAGCTGATGTCATTGTGGCGCAGTGGCGCTTATGGCCTCTAGGGGCATGAGTTACTTAGTTCTGCTTTAATTGGTTTAGATCAAGGGTCCCCAAGTACATTTCGCTGGGTGCCGAAATATATCGGGAATGTATTGTCGGGGTCCATAATCAAAAGTTTTAATTGGGAAAATACTATTGGAGGAAACGTTTTTCAATAAATGAATAATAATGAGTCGGACTGTAGCCTCTTAAAAACGACTTACCCTTGTATTGCACTTTACAAACCTGTGTTTCAAGTTTCTGCTACATTGTAGTCGTTATTCATTCACTCCACACTTGGTGGTGGTAAGCTGCTATTGTAGCTACAGCCGCCCTGGGGCAGACTGTCCATTAACCACGTGGCTATAATGTGTTGTTTATATCCTGATCTTCTTATGTCGGTGCCTTCTGCTGGGCACTCTTGTGATCCTGTTCTCAAACAGTGGCAGTAAACACATTCTGATTCTGATTACTGAGAACTTTATTCAGTTTATCGTACACAGTATGTCATTCACCGGCAAAAGCGCTGTCCAATATAACGATTGTTTTCACTACTAGGACGCGTTGCATTTGGGGAATATTATAAATTGGGTCATTTATAAACTTTCACCTGAAAACAAATAATTAGTCAGCCGACTTGAGCGTGAAAAAGAAAATCTTTGTAACTATGATAAACAAAATAAAACCATGTGTGCCCATTTATGGAAGAAAAAAAAAAAAGTACATTATTACTTTATACAATGTTTTTAAACTAGTGCAGATCTTTCATATTATTATGATATTATGATTTATTTCCCTAATCACCTGCAGTGTCTAGTTTAAAAAATAAAAAAAATCCTTTATCATGTATACCATTGAAAAGCAGTGCTCTTGTTGGCCTGAAAAACTCATTTAAGTAGCACTTCACACCCGCAGGTACAATGGCTGCAATTGAGTCCAAAGCTTTCTTCCATTCAAGTCATTCTTGATGCAATTTGATTTAAAGGTCCTATATCATGCAAAATCGACTTTTTGGAGCTTTTAGCCATGTTGTTATGCTATTTCCTTCTCAAAAACACCCCCAGAGCATTTTTTGGCTTAATTCACGGAGTTCTAAGTAATCCTCCTGAATCCTGCTCTCTGAGCAGCTGCTCCGCCCTCTCCTGGTAAACCACTGAGCTGTTCAGTTGTGTCGTCACAAAGGAACGGAAGTGCTCTACGTCTGTAATGTAATGCCTTACGGCCTGGTTTTAATTTATAAAACAGCTTTTATATTATTTTTGTTGTAAGAGAGAAATAAAGAAAAAACAAAAGGAACTCTCCGACGCGTCTGTGCTGTCCCGGGAGAGTAAACAAATGCACCCCCGGCCGGAGGGTACATTGTATGTGAAGACTGAGCTCTTTCTAACCTACTCTGGACACGCCTGTTCTTTTCTCTTACCCAACGATAATGTCACGAATGCGCATTTGGCTCTATTACTGTAGATCCATGGTTTGGCTACGTGAGGACTAGTTGTCAACCGTCCTAAAGAAGAGTGCACTCGCCAGAAGTTGGAATTTCTTTCTGGGATTCAGCAACTTTATCAACCAACCTGATGGATGCTTGGTGAACCTTGGCCAGAATCAAAGTGGATTCACTTTTATAACCAACACGAGGGCCATAACGTAAACACCCGATGATGAAGAGGCCAGGCTGAGCGGTGAGTCAATCAAAACGCATGTTAGCGTGTGTGTGTTAGCACCTTGTGGTTCTATTTATTTTCCTATTTCCTCACAGTAGAGTGTCTGATTATAATTGAACGTCAGTGCGATGATGTGAATTTACCTCATACTGAAGCTTTTTTTGACAGAAATATCTGGAATAAATAAATGGTACTTGTAGTATTTTGATGTTTGCAGTTTATCTGCATACTTTAAGTCCACACACGCTTGTCACCATCAGAATCTAAATTCCTGTCATTGGGCGGACTGATCTTGCTTGTTCAAGACTACAGTATTTCCTCAGCAAACGTTCATAATTAGTTGCTAAATATACTTTGATGACTGAGTGACTGTGCAATGAATACGACTGTGACCAAATGCTTTACCCGCCGCTCTGCCTGAGGTCAAAGATCTCTCTAATCCCTGCTCCGACCGCATAACTCAATTAGCGAGATTATTTTCGCTAATATTCCTTTTCGCATCAGTCGTACCTAAAGCGATCGCTGCATTAAAACTCATTACTTCTGGTTTGGGGAAGGGGATGGACGTCTCTGACACCAATCAATCGAGGTCACGGCTCACGGCGAAGGTCGTCCTCTGCTCATGTACAAGTCTCACACTGGCATACGTGAAGGCGAGGAAATATAGATGGGAATGAAAAAGCCAAGCGAGATAAACATGCCAGGGTTATGACATGTCAGTGGTGGTACACTGTACTGTCGAGCAGTGATGTGGCGTTCAAGACTTGATTGAATCACCTCAGAGGAAGCTACTACTGTAGGCTAAACTTTGTTGACACATACATGTAAAACAAGGGTAAAGCTTAAAGGGGGGTATTATGTAAAATGGACTTTTTCAAGCCTTATATCATGTTATTATGTCATTCCCTCATTAAACACATGCCTGGAGTGTTGCCTTGGCTCATTCACATATTTTTGAGTAATCAGTAAAAACTTAGACGGCAGCCATTTTAGGTGTAGCTATGCCTCAGTCCTCCTAGGAACGCCCCCACCTCCTGGAGACGCCTCTGGACCTTTCGTCACCAGCCAAGCCACCAACCACTGCTCCTCAGCTCAGCAGAGCCCCCTCCCCACACAGTAGTGTTGTTTAGATGCCACAGCAGTGTGCTGAAGGGGGCGTGTCGGAAAGCTTCTTAAAGAGACAGAGGCCTATTTCAAGACGTTCAGTACAGCCATTTTGAGAGAGCAATTTTATTCAAGGCAGTTATTTTAATTTACTGCATATACAGACCAACAGAAGGTTACGTCATCATTGTAGTATGCTATAGACTGGTGCTATGTGATTGAAAAAAGCATAATACCCCCTCTTTAAGTCCTGCCTCGGATATTTTCTCTAGTTTGGCTTTACACAAATCTAAAAGCGTCTTTGAAAGAGCGTCAAAATAACAAGGTTGAAAACTAAACAAAAAAGAGGCGACAAAAAACGTGCCAGAAAAAGCGATGAAAAAGCCACAAAAGAGTGACTAAAAAGTGACAAAAACCCTGTGCTTGGTTAAAGCGGGGAATAACGCCTCATTTACACCGAGTATGTTTTGTCCACGGACCGTTTTACGTACGTCAAATCACGCATTCTAGTTTAGACAGGGTCCGTACGTCTTTAATCCGTCATGTAATAATGTTGCCTTTTAATCACATGTAAATCAGTAAAGACTTTAAAATGCAATATAAGAGCTTACATTCATTTCCTACATTTTAACTGCATTTATTAGGGAATGTTTAGTGTTTATGCGTTTACCTGCACCTCAAGAAACATCACATGGAGCCACCGTTGGTCTGTGTCCTCTCCTCCTCCTCTCTCATCATCCGTCTGTCCTCATCTTCCCTCCTTGGTTTTCTGCTTGTCTGTTGTCCTCTGGTCCTCCTCTCCTGGCCTCTGTACACCTCCGATCATCACCATCGTTACATCCAACGTCTGAAGCAAACGTGCTCTAGGTCCCCGGAGTTTCCCCAGAGTTTCAGATCATAGTCCGTGTGTGAGAGGAAAAAGAAAGGCCGTGCGATGGGTGTCGGCGCAGTCACGGTGCAGAGACTCGGCTTTAGCTCATTTTCGGTTGAATATCTTCAGAAGAGACGAGACGCGAGTCATGGACAAAACTTTTCCCATGAGATGTTGTTATGTTGTTCTGAAGTGGTGTTACGCTGTTTATTGTCCCACCGAAACACGGAGAAGCAGTTCCACCTTGACGTTAATGTTATAACTAGGCCATTATCCGGTGTTTTTCCCTTTTGTCGAGCACATGGCTCATTATGCAGCATAAAAAAACTACTGCGCTGTAGAAAAAGCCTTTGATGACGCTCCGGTGTCCGTCAAAAATAGAATCGATGCGTATTCCTGCCGCAGAGCCGTAGACGTAACGGACACCTGACGGACAGGTGTAAACCACCTGATTGATTTACTTCATTCCTATTGTTATGGCAGACGTACGTAAAACGGACCGTGGACGTACTGTAACGTACTCGGTGTAAATGAGGCGTTAGAGGTTAAACGTTTTTTTACGTATTTAATTTCACATTGACATTGACCTCCATCTCTCTCCTTGTGCAGCTGAGTTTTTTGCCTTTTTCTGCGACCTGCATTTGTGGTTTCTGTGTTCCACATTGTTTTTCTGGATAATTTTGTACGTCTTTGCCGTGTTTTGTAGATATGAGGCCAGGTGGTGGAGGAGGGGCAGAGGAGGGTCGCAGCACGCTGGGAATTGGCTCAAGAGGGGAGTCCTGGCCGATGATTGATTGAAGCAGGAACATGCTGCTGCGGCGATAGGCGGTCACGGAGGTGCAGTCAGAGATGAGGCGATGGAGTGCTGCAGGTAGGTCTTACAGGTTGAATTTACGCTTAAAGGATCTGTATCATGCTACTTTAGCCATTCCAAAGTAAAGTATAGGCATTTATATAATATATTGTACCTCTATCACTATGGAGTACTCATTTTTGAGAGAAATATCAGTATTTTTGGGGGGTATTTTCCAAACCCGGAAGACAAGACGCTTCGATTCAGTTAACTCCGCCCCTCTCTCCGCTCATTCCACATTTGCAGTATTATAAATATAAATATTGCTGCAAAAAGTGAAGTTACTTCACATAATGCAGTTATAAGGAGTTGACATGTGCAACACAGTTTCATAAATGGCTAACACACAGGCTAACACACACGCTAACACACACGCTAACACGTGTTTTGATTAACTCACCGCTCAGTCTGGCTTCCCCATCGGGTTATGGGATCGCGTTGGTTATAAAAGTGAATCCACTTTGATTCTGGCCAAGGTTCACCAAGCATCCATCAGGTTGGTTGATAAAGTCGCTGAATCCCAGAAAGAAATTCCAACTTCTGGCGAGTGCACTCTTCTTTAGGAAGGTTGATGAGTCCTCTCTAGCCAAACCATGGATCTAATAGAGCCAAATGCGCATCCGTGACATTATCGTTGGGTAAGAAAAAGAACAGGCGTGTCCAGAGTAGGTTAGAAAGAGCTCAGTCTTCACAAACAATGCACCTCCGGCCGCGGGAGCGTTTGATTACTTTCCCGGGACAGCACAGACGGTCGGAGACGGAGAGTTTCTTTTTCTTTATTTTTTTCTTTATTTTTCTTTATTTCTCTCTTACAACAAAAATGAAAAAGCTGTTTTATAAATAAAAAATCAGGCCGTAAGGCATTACATTACAGACGTAGAGCACTTCCGTTCCTTTGTGACGACACAACTGAACAGCTCAGTGGTTTACCAGGAGAGGGCGGAGCAGATGCTCAGAGAGCAGGATTCAGGAGGATTACTTAGAACTGCGTGAATGAAGCCAAAAACCGCTCTGGGGTGTTTTTGAGAAGGAAATAGCAAAACAACATGGTTAAAAGCTCCAAAAAGTCAATTTTGCATGATATAGGACCTTTAAGCTTCATGACTATAAGCAGTTTTAACTCAGTACTGCATTTTCTAACCATGTCAAGATGAGGGGAAAGGGACTGTATTTACATGAACGTCAAAAGACTTGATTGGTTGAGAGACAATGGTGGTTTTACCGGTGACAATCCATCCACGATCGTCCCCGTTCATTCCCGACAACGTTTTTGACACTAATCCAAATGTCGAAACTCATTCCTTTTTTACCCTTAAGTGCAAAGTTTCATTTCATTTGATTTTTATGCTAATGCAAAGCCCCTACGCTGCCATTTTGCTTGCAGCTAATGCCCTCCTGACCATGCTCTCGCAGATAAGGCCTGCCCTGACAGAGACAGAGCACTGGACTAAAAAGGACTTGAAAAAAGAGTAAGGAAAAAGTGACGCGTGGACAGTGGGTTTTGTACACGCTGTCAGCCGTGTCCTCCTCTGCCCTGCTCCTACCTGCTCTCTCCCCCCATATCTCCACAGCTCGATGCCTGTGTCTGCTCTCTGCGGTTCATTCTTATTCTGCAGTGGGCCAGTCCGAGATTGCTTTCATTAGGCTGTCCATATGGGCTGCGCTGTGCAACATTTACTTGCTGTTCTTAGGGTGTGTGCTTGTTATGGGCCTATACAGTAGCATGTAATATAAGACACAATAATACAAATAAAAATACTATTCATTCATTCATTCATTCATATAAAGGCAACATGATACTATAATATAATAGATAATTATGCCTGGATAGTGAACTTGGAAACTGTGGGTGTGCACTAATGCAACCACTGGGGTCAGGTGGGTCATGGTGGATGTTATTCACAACAGAGTTTTTTCACTCGTATTGACACATGTAACGTGGTGGAGCCATGACTGACAGTATTTCCAGGAAATTGGTTCCACTTCTTGTTATCAGTTATTATCTGGGGACCATGATTTAAAGAGTGGGTATTATCCTTTTTCAATCACATAGCACCAGTCTATAGCATACTACAATGATGACGTAACCTTCTGTTGGTCTGTATATGCAGTAAATTAAAATAACTGCCTTGAATAAAATTGCTCTCTCAAAATGGCTGTACTGAACGTCTTGAAATAGGCCTCTGTCTCTTTAAGAAGCTTTCCGACACGCCCCCTTCAGCACACTGCTGTGGCATCTAAACAACACTACTGTGCGGGGAGGGGGCTCTGCTGAGCTGAGGAGCAGTGGTTGGTGGCTTGGCTGGTGACGAAAGGTCCAGAGGCGTCTCCAGGAGGTGGGGGCGTTCCTAGGAGGACTGAGGCATAGCTACACCTAAAATGGCTGCCGTCTAAGTTTTTACTGATTACTCAAAAATATGTGAATGAGCCAAGGCAACACTCCAGGCATGTGTTTAATGAGGGAATGACATAATAACATGATATAAAGCTTGAAAAAGTCCATTTTACATAATACCCCCCTTTAAAGGAATAGGCCACCATTTTTGCATACTGAGATATGTTCTTACCTGAGCTTAGATGAGTTAATGCGTACCTGTCTGGTCTTTACGCGTGTGCTCAGTCACGCAAAAACACTGTACATGTTGTTAGCATTTAGCCTCTCCTCCTCCTCTCTCATGGACCCAACCGGGAGAAGTTAGAAGCGACCAAGCTCTTCCATGTTTTCCTTATTTAAATACAGTTACGCGAGTAGTTACACGATCCAAGTCTAGTTACACAAAATTAAACATGTGGATTTTCTAAGCGGATAAAAAGGAGTACTATATTGTAAGGCGTAATAATACCTTAGTAGCACTCGACGTAAGAACATATCTCAGTATGGAAAAACAGTGGCCTGTTCCTTTAAGCAAACATGTCAACAGAGGGGCATAAAGATAGCATTTGTGGGGAATTGGTAAGTAAGTGCTTTATTTGTACCAGCGTACAACGAAATAGTGTTCATCTTGGTGCCTCTTCAGTGTCTCTGCTGTCTGTTTAATTTTCAAAAGCTGCTTTCTTCAGGACCGTTATGGAGTAAAAAAAAAATCCACCAAACTTCCACAAAAACACGGCAAAAAAATACAAAAGTATCCAGTAAAACAATGTGGAGCACAGAAACCACAAATGCAATCGTTTTATCCCCTTGTTTTTGTCACTGTGCCCACTACAATCCACTTGACCTTGGCCTAAACGGACTTGGGAGCTCGTGATTTAACACATTAATATTGTCTTAATATTTCCTCACACACATTTCCAAACTGTTTATTCACAAGTAAAATAGTTTGAGTACATAATTTGCGAGAATGTAAGGATTCAACGTATGTTCAACAAGCGCTTTACAAATTTCTAAATGCAAGGAGAGTTTTGTTTCGACCCAAAGCACTTCAGAAATCCGTACAAAAGGTGAGTAAATAGAGCTTTGAAGGAGCTAATTGCGACGTTGAAGGAGACAGATAATCACATTAACATATCTCTTTTTTTGTGTGTGTTCGTGCTTTTGAGCTGAGCCTCTCATCGTTGTATCACATCCTGGAGAGGGTAATCAGCCGCTCCTTGAACTCGTCTTGTTTTTGTGGAAAGCCCAAACTTCACCATTAACCAAGACATCGTGAGCGCACCAGACGGATTCATGCGAGCTCAAGTGGTGATAAGTGATGGAAAGCGTAGACGAGGTTATTCATCAGCGAGATCCTCATGAACTGGAAAATGACCTTTTTTTTTTTTTCTCTCGCCACATTTTGAAAAGCTGTCGCAACGAGCCTTGACAGCTTTTTCATATTCTGCCGTCAGTGAGACAACATTAGCCAGTGTCTGTCAACAGGACAGGATTTATGTTACAATAATGTAGGTCTCCTCACAGGGGCCTTTTGTAGCAAATTCACTTCACTCTTTTCAAATTGTGCAGAACTAAATACTGTATGTATTTTTAAACAAACGGAAATGACCCGATTCCCAAATCCACTTGATTCACTACTGTACACACACAGAGAATATGTCACATGTTTCATTCTACTTTATTTCAAATACTTAGCCGACCCATTATATAGTACGGCACGGTGGTACAATGGTTAGCCCTCGTGATTCACAGCTAGAAGGTCCCGGGTTCGATTCCCACCTAGACGGGCCTTTCTGTGTGGAGTTTGCATGTTCTCCCCGTGTCTGCGTAGGTTTACTCCGGTTTCCCCTACCACTAAAAACATGTACAATAGATCAGTGCGCATGCGGGACAACGGATGTAAATTAGCCCAAGGCTACAAACTGGTGTGGCTTATTCATTAACGTTGGCTGTCCCTACCCAATAAACTAAACAAAGATTTTTTTCTGAGGTATTATGGATATCTTGTGTATAGTTTTTCATTAAACTAGTTATTATTGGGGGAGAATCTGTCGCAATTACAAATTTGGACGTGTTTTGGGGGCAAAGCTAAATAAATCAGACTAGAATGATATATGAAAAAAATCCTTATAAAGACACTAACAAAATATTGAGAGCAAGACTGGGCCTGGTGTCTGTGTGTTTTCACTTAAGCAAAACACACAGACACCAGATTTCTTTCTATATTTAGATATTTAACCTGGGGGAGAAAAGCTCCCGCATACCTTCTCACTTTTTCTTAGCTTTTAACAATAAGCAACAATAAAAGCTGTGAAAAGAGTGAGAAAGTGTGCGGGAGCTTTTTGTCAAGTTAAATATCTCGTTCCTCGCTCGCCTGGCCTGCCAGACACTCTTTTCTGTTCAAAAGAAGAACCGTCTGGGCGGCCGCTCGCAGCCAATCATTTCACGATTTTACCCGTAACGGTCCAATCACGCACCAAGAGACGGAAGCCGTCACCTGTCACCACCACGCACACCAAAACATTCAAGATGGCGGCCGATACACTGTTGTCTTCGGCTCTTTCGACCGTTTTAAATCATTTGGAAAACATAAAATCCCTAAAACCGGAGAAAGAAACAGCGTTCGAAGCGTCCCTGGTGAAAAAGCACGTTTTGGCAAAGACTTCCTGTGTGCCTGCGACGTATCCAGCGTTGCTCTAATTGGTTGATGCCGTCTGTTAATCACGGCCACCAGGAAATCGCTGAGATCACGCTCGCTCCCAGATTACATGTCTTTTTGAAAAAGCATGTCGTCTGGCAGGACAGGCAAATTCCTAACCTGGTTTATTGAGCTTCGGATTTCAACAAATAAGGCGAAGCTTGATATTTTTTCCCCCAGTAATAGTTTATTTCTACGAAAATAGTCCCTCAAAATGCGGTAATTCATGTGATACAAGGTCAGTTATATTTCAAACATGATTCTATTAACACAGACATTTATATGGTTAGTCTGGTGTTATAAGTGATTTACCTCAGGTGCACTGTGGAGTGAGTCAGACTGTTTTTAATGCAGGCTAACTGATACCATAGAAATGCTTTAGCCTTGCCCTAGCCTAGCGCCACTAGACTCTTCAAATATAAGAACTGCATGAATTTAAGAAAAAAATATCTCCAGACATCAACAACACTCTGGATAACTAGGAAATGAGGCCCAATGTCAACAATCCTGAAATATCCCTTTAAGTGGAGATTTTGTTTCAAGTGAGTAAGAGGGAAAAACATAAAGGAAATGACCATATTTGGATTACAGCGTGTTCCGAAGGAGTCTGAGCGCTCCGCAGCGGTCGGATCGCTAAGGCTTTTATGAAGGCAGAGTCCGAATGTGGCAAACCATTTGTGAATTCAGTTGACGAAAGTGGAGTTTGATCTGAGTCAAGTCAAATCTCCCGCCGATACGAAACACGATGTAGTTTGTGCTCTATAATCACAAATTGCTGACCTGTCTGAAGTCGGCGCTCCGCAGCGGGTCATAATAACAATAGATATCTGGAAACACAGGTGATTAATTTGAACCTCCGGGCAATGTTCCCTGTAATTGTGCTTCTCTGTGTCTCTCTAATTTACTACCTACTCCGCAATTTGTAGCCGAGCTAATTTCCCCATTAAGCCTCGTATGTTAATGGTGGAAGAGGAACGAGAAGTCTCGATAACGAACAGGGCATTGTGGTCGGCTGACAATAAGTTTCTCCCCGCGCTTGATTTTCCACATTAATTATGGTAATGAAAGCTAGGAATGTACTATAAGGTCATTGCGTGTGAACGGCGGACAAGCTCTGCGCTAATGACTCCCAAATGCTGCTTTTCAATGGCCTCCTGTCGAAGAGCAGCTCATTCATTGGAGGTTAGCAAGTGGTGATCCTTCTGACAGAGATTGCTTCATTTGGAATTAGCGTGGTATTACAAGTCGTCTGAAAATGGCAAAACAGTTTGTTTTTTTTCCCGCCCGCAGCTCCGCACGATTAATTACTTGTTGCTTCACTTTCTCACAATAACAAGCTGCTTGATTTTACATTTATCGAAATGTGCATCTTTAAGAGAAGGCGTACTTTATCGTTCCCCTGAAGGGAAATGTGTCCTCAGCGTTTGACCCGTAACTCAACCTGTGTCAGCGGCAGTGGGCGAGTTTTTCAGGGTCACTGACACAGAAATGCTACAAAGAACAGGGAAAAAAAATAGCCTGGGAGTTCATGAAACGGATATAAATGCTTCATATTTAAATATTTAGACACTTTATTTGTTATAATTTTGATGATTATGCCTCAGCTTGTAAAAACCCAAATTAAAAATCTCATTAAATTAGGATATTTTGAAAATGGACTGTAAGCCTCTCCTTCTCATGAGCTTTCTCTTTTCTTGCCCTGGGTTTTTGAGTTTGTCCTCGCTGTGCTGGAGAGTCTAAGGACGAGGGACACCCATGGGCTCATCACCAGCTGCTGCTGACATTTAATTGACTTTATGTTAATGTTTGCCTGGATACTTCATTTGCCTGGATTATACTATTACTCTATACTATTGTCCTATTTACTGTTTTATTTTAATGCCTTAATGTTTAGTGCAGCCCTGTGAGGCAACTCCTGTTGTGATATTGGGCTTTACAAACCATTGATTATTGATTAAGCCATAGTCTTCAAAATGATAACAAACAAAAGCTTGACATATGTCACTTTGCATGTAACGAGTCTGTATCATATATTAGTTTCACAAGTTGAATTACAGAAATAAATGAACTTTTGAACGATATTCTAATTTTCTGAGTTTCATCTGTGGAGGGGCGTATATTTGGCACAAGGCGGGGCCTTTCTGTGTGGAGTTTGCTTTTCCCCATGTCTGTGTAGGTTTCCTCCGGGTGCTCCGGTTTCCCCTACCACTAAAACATGTACAATAGGTTCCCTCCCCTCTGAGGCCAGGGATCCCCGGGGACTGAGTCCTCATCTCAATGAGACTTGCGGTAACACTTCATAATAATGGTAGGCCTGAAAACAGAATCATCTTAAAATACGCAGATGACTCGGTTATTGTAAGTCTACTTCACAAAAATGAAAGTCAGCATGGCCCAGTTGTTGGGGACTTTGTCAAATGGTGTGATGAGTCATATCTTCTCTTAAATGTTGCAAAAACAAAGGATATGATCATCGACTTCAGGAAGAACGCTCTCCCACATGACGTAACATATATAAAGGGACAACCTGTGGAGTTTGTGGAGTCCTACAAATATCTTGGAACAATTATAGATTGTAAACTGAATTTTAATGAAAACTGTGCTGTTGTTTGTAAAAAGGGTCACCAGCGACTGTATTGTCTTCGTAAACTGTCCTTCTTTCATGTAGATAAAACTGTGATGACACTTTTTTATCGGGCATTCATCGAAACGACCCTAACTTTCTGCTTGGTCGCCTGGTATGGGAGCTCCACTGTTAGAAACAAAAACGCCCTGAATCAGCTGGTCAAGTGGTCAAGTAAAGTCATCGGTCAGCTTCAGACCAGTTTGGACTTTCTGTATGATAGACAATTAGAAAGGATGGCACGCAGCATCCTAAAAGATGCTGCGCATCCTTTGTATTCAGAGTTTCGATTGCTTCCATCTGGGCGTAGGTTTTTAATGCCAATAAGCCATACGAATCGTTTTAGTAAAAGTTTTGTTCCCGCTGCCATTTCCTTGATGAACAAGTAGGGATCTAATCGCCCCTGACACGGCTTCTTATCTTTGTTATTGTCCAGTGGCTTAAATTTCTGTTGTATCTTTGGCACATCCTGTTAGTATCTGGAGCACTTACAAGTTTTATATTTAAACATGTACTTTGTGTTTTATCTTTGTATAATGTGTTTTAATGTGGACTAGTTCTCAGAATTGCAAGACAAATTTACCTACGGGTACGAATAAAGAAACCTAACCTAACCTAACCTAGGCCTACATGAGTTCATGCATGATTTTCATGAACTTATGCATGAATTAATGCAGGATTTCATGACACATTCATGCTTCACTAAATCATGACTTATCAGGAACAAACATGATCACATGTTGGTTCATGGATGACTTCATCCCTGAATTAAACATCTAACTACTGTAATGAATGTACATGAAAATCTTAATTCATCATGAACATGAGGATCACATAAGAATACCATGAATTCACTAAAACGGCAATGACATTACAATAAAATGATCAACCAGTCATGATCATGAGGATCATGCCTGAACATCATGACTCATATGGTGGAAATCTACTTGTAAATTATGGACAAGAACACAAAGTATAACTTTTTAGGATAAAATTTACAGCAATCATGAACTTATCATTTGCTAATCCTTAACACATCATGATCTCATTATGATTATGTCCCTCAACTAAAGTGCTGCATTATCCTAAACTTTCTAACCTAGACCAGCTCTGGAGGTCTTATTTGGTTAAGCTGTACTTGTGAGAATTTGTAAAAAAGTTTTTAAATTATTTTCCACACAAAAATTCCAATCGAGGAAACAATCCAGAAATCATTGCTTCTTGTTCAGGACTAAGGTGGTCTTTAAACGGGCCTGGACTCTGACCAGCCTGGCCTAAATTAGCGTAAATGCGATATATTTTAAGGAGAAAACTGAGAGGCCTTAGAGCCAGTCCGCCCCTGCTGGAGCTCGTGACCATGACATTGTTCCTTCATCAAAAAACAGCAGAGTTGTATTTCACTTCATTCATGTAAGTTTGAGTCATCCTGTTATTTTGGCCGGACTCTTCCAGTGCAGAAAGTCCTGATTTCTATTGCGTAATAGAACACGCACCTGTCCAACTCCGATCATCAATCCCTGGACTCGTTCAGAGCAGTTCTATGTGTGTTTATCCCAGCACCATTGATTTGTTAGCATGCCCTAAGCCAGGGGGTCCATGATTTTGAGAAATATTATCAGAGACCAAATACATGATACAAGTACTCTTTTCCAAAACCTGCAGAAAAAGCTGCTTTGTGCGAGCTGCAAACACAATATGAAACTTGAAATAACAATGCCGGGTTCCCAAAAAAGGTTTATAAGCTACAATGTTGCACGCCGTGTCTACTTGGAATAAAAAAAACACACCAGGATTTAGTAGATTTTGTATCATTTTGCAAAGCAGAGTTGAAACTAGGGCACTCATTTCCCTGATCAGAAATTATTACACACTCTAATCAATGAGTCCATTAAGCCCCACCGCGTCCGCCCGTTTCACCCCCCCTTTGACCGCTCCGATATTTATTGGAAAAAGTTTTATTATAAGTGGGGTCCGCTGGCTCGTCGATAGGCCGCGTGTGGCCAGACTGCTTAAATCAGCACCTACGTCCGGCTTCTGGCAACTCCAGCCAAAATGATGCACTTTTTGGCCACGAGCCCAATATTAAGTTCACACACAAGAACAACAGAGGAAGTTCTGAGGGCTAAGGACATGGAAGAAAGAAGAAACATCACAGGAAATTATTTGCAATGGCCCCAATGTCCGACCTCTGTGCTCGCAATAACAAGTGACCTTTTCAGATTCCAACAGAAGAAAAGCATCTAAAGAGAAATGTGCGTTTCTGCTGCTGATGGTTATTCATTGCAATTGTGGTGGATGCCTCCACTACCACCACCACAATGTTGTGTTAGTATTGTTTCAGTCACAATTTACTTATGTTACAAATGACACTGCACATTATGTTAATTTGAATTCTTTCTTTATTTGGACAATACAGTTAACTTTGGTTTGAATTGTTTACTTACACTTGTCTTGTTTGAGGTGCTGCGAAGACTGGCTGGAGGGGTTGGAGGCCATTTTAAAACCTTGGAGTGTACCAAGCTACAATGAACTGAGGGGGGACACTCATTGTTTATTCTGTTGTTCCTTTTGATTTGTTTGAACTTACCTTTTTATGCACTGATCATTTTGAGCTAAGTTGTAGTTTGTTAGCTATGCTTGTTTGTTATGATTTTGCTAAGTTTATTATTTTGTGTTTCTTTGTGTTATACCCCCTCTTATTACATTATGGTTTACTCCACCCCTATTTAAGCAGCCTTGTTTCGTTGTTGCCAGGTCAGTTTTGTTTGAGTTCAGTTACTGTTCTGTTCAGTTGGGCCCAGATTTTTGTCAGTTATAGTTTGCCTTATTTTTGTGATCCTTTGTTAATTCAGTTTGGAGATTATTAAATTATTAATTTTCTCATTTTTAACACCTTTGTCCCTGCCTTTTATTTGGTCCATTACAGCAATACACAACCCTCTTTCCGCGCAGACTTTTCTTGTCTGCAGAGAATTCAGACTTCAGTGAAGCCGATTAAATCGGGCTAAAACTAAAAATCAATGCCAGCTGCAGTTCTTTCAGCCTGAAGCTTTGTAGTGAGGGTATTTTAAATACAGACAGTGTTCTTCCTTCAGAAGAAGAAATACCGATAGAAATACGGAGATGCTCACTGGATCTCGATCGTATGTAGTGGTACCAGGTGCTCTTCTTTGTCGGGCACTGCCTCGACAAAGACCCAAAGGTCGAAACGCGTCTGCGTTTAAAGGGGGGTATTATGTAAAATCGACTTTTTCAAGCTTTATATCATGTTATTATGTCATTCCCTCATTAAACACATGCCTGGAGTGTTGCCTTGGCTCATTCACATATTTTTGAGTAATCAGTAAAAACTTAGACGGCAGCCATTTTAGGTGTAGCTATGCCTCAGTCCTCCTAGGAACGCCCCCACCTCCTGGAGACGCCTCTGGACCTTTCGTCACCAGCCAAGCCACCAACCACTGCTCCTCAGCTCAGCAGAGCCCCCTCCCCGCACAGTAGTGTTGTTTAGATGCCACAGCAGTGTGCTGAAGGGGCGTGTCGGAAAGCTTCTTAAAGAGACAGAGGCCTATTTCAAGACGTTCAGTACAGCCATTTTGAGAGAGCAATTTTATTCAAGGCAGTTATTTTAATTTACTGCATATACAGACCAACAGAAGGTTACGTCATCATTGTAGTATGCTATAGACTGGTGCTATGTGATTGAAAAAACCATAATACCCCCTCTTTAATAAACAAGTATTTAATCCAGTTGTGCCTCGGAAACTTAATTTTCTTCATTCATTTAACTTGTTTTAACCTTTGAACTAATGTCTATGTAAGTGAAATACCATATTAAATTCCCTAATGTTCACTGAAAGTTTGTAGATTGTTGTAAGGTTGTTGGAAAAGAGTCCCTGGCAGCTGTCTAACTTCCCTGTTCTTATTCTCTGGGTGTTTTGTCCTGGTTTTAATTATTGGCGGATTTGATATTGTAATTTCACACATTGTTAAGAGCACCATTATGATTTTCATCTGAGATGTGTTACTACCAAGCGCTGCCAAGAACATCACAGCCCCACTGTGTGATAATGGAGAGGTTCAATTGTTTCTTAGTTCAAAGCAGTTTCTGGATTTCAATAAAAAACTTGTCCATTTAAAAACTTTATTCCTCAGAACTATTTGATTATGTAATGTGGAAACATTATTATACAATGTGGAAATATTTCTATACATATTATCATACTAGGCTTTAGTGATTATATATAAACTGTGATATGTAATCTGTGCTTCATTTGAAACTGGGCTTTGACTTTACAACTAACTTACATTTTACTGCCCCATTGTTATTGTCTTTACTGTTGGAGCCACTGGGGGGCAGTGTGTTAGAAGGAGGAGTCAGATTGAGCAGAGGAAGTGACGACGACAAGGAGACGCCTACTACTTCCTGTTTCTATAAATTACTCGCTCTCTCTTCTCTCGCTGGACCACCAAGATGTAGCGGTCAGCATAACTTGTGTTTTAGATTGTAATATAGGGAATAAAACAATGATTAATAATAATAGATCGAGCCTCAGTCTTCTGTTCTCCATATAGTAAAGAATACGCCGACAGTAATTATGCAAAAAATATTGGTTGGGACCCACCTTCCTCGTATATCAAAACGAGCTGTGACCCAAAAGTATGACATTTTAACCTCTTACCACCCGCCTTAAAGAGGGGGTATTATGCTTTTTTCAATCACATAGCACCAGTCTATAGCATACTACAATGATGACGTAACCTTCTGTTGGTCTGTATATGCAGTAAATTAAAATAACTGCCTTGAATAAAATTGCTCTCTCAAAATGGCTGTACTGAACGTCTTGAAATAGGCCTCTGTCTCTTTAAGAAGCTTTCCGACACGCCCCCTTCAGCACACTGCTGTGGCATCTAAACAACACTACTGTGCGGGGAGGGGGCTCTGCTGAGCTGAGGAGCAGTGGTTGGTGGCTTGGCTGGTGACGAAAGGTCCAGAGGCGTCTCCAGGAGGTGGGGGCGTTCCTAGGAGGACTGAGGCATAGCTACACCTAAAATGGCTGCCGTCTAAGTTTTTACTGATTACTCAAAAATATGTGAATGAGCCAAGGCAACACTCCAGGCATGTGTTTAATGAGGGAATGACATAATAACATGATATCAAGCTTGAAAAAGTCGATTTTACATAATACCCCCCATTAACCGAGTGTATTTTCTCCAGTTCGGCTTTACCCAAATCTAGTCTAAATCAAGCCTACAGCCTATAGGCCAGTGTCAAACGTCATTTGAAAGCTAAGACCTACAAAACTGATCAAAACTGATTTTTTTCCCTCACGTTGGTGCCGTGTTGTCGTCACTTTTTTGTTGCTCTTTTGTGGCCACTTTTCGATACTTTTTTGTTGCGTTTTAATCCTTGTTTTCTTCTCGTTTTTGATGCTTTTTTTCATAAACCTTTTAGATTTGGGTAATCTATTCATCCAAGCATTGATCATGAAGGTGTCTAACCTTCAGGGATTTCAAAATGAACTGGTTACCACGATTATAAAAAGGTTAACCGTAAGAATTTGACAAGTTCCCCCAGAGTTACATCCATTCAAAAAAAACGATTGAAGTCAGCAGTTAGGACCCACTCTGGGTGTCCAAAAGGGGGCTGAATGGAACACCAGAGATCTCTTTTATCGTATGGTTTACATTCACCAGATTTATCACGTTTGTTCACTTGTATCATCACGGCTATATTTACTCGTTCTGGACATGCTGTTAGAAGCCTCGATGAGAACGTTCACACTTGGAGATGCTTCTAATGGTAAAGTTTGCACGTACCACCCGGGAACACGCGAGGTGTGTTCACTTGTCAGGCTCGGTGTTAAAGATTCATTCGTTTATGAAGTGCATGACAAGATGAAGAATGGAGCTGAGAGGTGATACCGAAGCGTGTAGCACTTCGTTTTAAAAATACTGCATATCCGGGTGAACACTGTACTTGGACTTAAAAGACAATAACGTGTTTGTTTGCGGCATGTTCTCGGTAGAAAAGGATGGACAGGGAGGATGGAGAGGCTCAAGGTTCTGCTGCTACGATGGAGATGGGGCATGTAGCGCACACATTACATTCTAAAGGTGCGTTCAGACCAAACGTGCGTCCACGCTCCGTCAGCCTCTAGTTGGACGCCAAACATGGCCGCTTCACACTCGCGAGAAACGCCTGTCTGCTGCGCGTGAAGTTTTGCAAGCGTCATAATTAGGAGGCGTGTCATACAACTCAGGCCGAGCGCAAACCGAGATGATCAACTTCTCCTCCATGCTGCAGGTCAGGGGCGCAACTACCGCAACTACCCCCCTCCCACACACACACACACACACACACACACACGGCTCTTTGATGGTTGTTTCTTTTTTTTTAAAGAAATAAATACCCTCTGAATTGACTTTATTTGAACGAAAATGTCACTATTTCACACAATATAACATCGATATTTCCCTCTATGGAGTTTGTTATCACAAAAACAATCACACCCGATTAAAGCAATTATTTCATTCATGTAACTTTTCATCCTCTCCCTCTCTCTCCCTTGCTCAAGAGGGGAGAAAACAACGCAAGCTTCAACGCGATCTCCTCTGTAACCGTGTTTATTATTTCATTAGGACTTTTATTTCTCAAACTTGTTGCCTTATGCTCACTTTGAGCTCCTCATGGGGGGTGGAGATGACAGTCCCTCTGCACTCCTCTCTGCCCCACTCCAGCAGTGACTTTAGTTTCGCAAATAAGCACAACTAAAGTGACGGCCCTCCCCCAAAGAGGAATAAAAAAAACACTACACCACCGCGAACCTGTTCATATCGTTCACTGTAAGACTCAAAAGAGCCGGATCGTTCACGACCGACACACATAGACTGTTAAAAAGAACACATCACTATTGGCGCCCCTATGAAAGGCATATATTGAGTGCATGAAGCAGTGGGCGCGGCATCGCTGCTCTGTACCGCGCTGTTCTCACTGGTTTTGACGCGCGTTAATCCTCATCTGCTCACATTTGGAACGCTTCATACGCGCGGACGGCTTTGCTTACATTTCGACGCGCGTCGAAGCGTCTACATAGGGTTAACATGGAAGTTGGTGGCGTGTCAGCGTTTGGTCTGTACGCACCATAAGACAATGAATTGGGGACAGGGTTGTTCTGAATACTGATACTGCAGGTGAAATCCAAGAGCATCTAAACTATCACCAAGCCGATACCAAAGATGTATTTTTTAACTGTTGACTGAATCGTGGCTAAATGTTCCTCAATACCGGCTGTGGATTCTCTGCAAGATCTAAAAAGTTTAATCATCAGAGAAAGAGAAGTCTTGGCGACTTTTATCAGGCTTTTCCAAGTCTGTGGCCAAATGTCCACATTATATCCTACAGTGCACTATATCGTGGTCACGCCATATTGTAGAGGTATCTGAATGTCCAGGGAGAAAGCAGTAGTGTATTCAAAATTTCCAACAATGCATTCTGAAATGTAGTGTTATAGACCACCATGCATGGCGAGAGTTGCGAGGAGAACAGACAGCAACAGGTCTTTTAAAGAGGGGGTATTATGCTTTTTTCAATCACATAGCACCAGTCTATAGCATACTACAATGATGATGTAACCTTCTGTTGGTCTGTATATGCAGTAAATTAAAATAACTGCCTTGAATAAAATTGCTCTCTCAAAATGGCTGTCTTGAAATAGGCCTCTGTCTCTTTAAGAAGCTTTCCGACACGCCCCCTTCAGCACACTGCTGTGACATCTAAACAACACTACTGTGCGGGGAGGGGGCTCTGCTGAGCTGAGGAGCAGTGGTTGGTGGCTTGGCTGGTGATGAAAGGTCCAGAGGTGGGGGCGTTCCTAGGAGGACATAGCTACACCTAAAATGCCTCAGTCCTCCTTCCTCAGAGGTTGTCACGTGGTGTTGCTGTGACGTGACTGGTCAGCGGATGTTACGGCCCGGGCCTCCAGCTCCTCCATTTTGGCCATATCCTGTGTGGTGTCATCTTGTGTGCTGAACCCTTGTTTTGTGTATTTAAATGTGGCTGTGGAAGTCCTCTTCAGCCATTGGTGGACTGTCTCTGAGCCTGGCTCCTGATTGGTTAATGGTCATCCTGCTTCCCTTGCTTGTGATTGGTGCACCGCCCCAGAGTCTGGCCAACCGTGGGATTCCACCTGAGATGCCACACCTTTAAAGGACCTGCCACCCTGCCATTCGGGGCTGCTGGGATTTGATGTGAACAGCATGCTACTTTGCTCTGTGTCTGTGTGTTCCTGTAAGGAATATTGTAGAGACACTCGTAGTCCTTGTGACTTAGTTCGAGACTGGTTTTGTTTTTTGTACTTTGTTTAGTTATTAGTTATTCTGTTGAGCTTTGTTTGAACCTGTTTGCAACCTTTGTTCACTTTACCTTTGCATTCCTTTTGAAATAAATTATAACTTTAGTTTTACCATTTTACATCTTGGTTTTGTTACTTCCCTTTCACCTAGCAGAGCCGGGTCGTAACAGCGGATTTATACCGTTTTTGGCTCTGTCTTCCTGCTTGTAGTATCAGGCTGACAGCGCCATCTGCAGTCTGACTTCAGAAATGTGTCCCAAGTGTGGGAAAGGTGGTACGCCCCCTCGACCCGGTTCACAGTCTGGGGGGCGCGTTTCCGGATCTCGATGGCTTCTCTGATCCAACAGTGGTATTTGTTGCTCTCGGTGCCAATGACATGGGCATTGTCCCAATCCATATTATAGTAGGGATAGAAGATTTGTGTGGGAGTCTTGCCCGGATACCTCCTCGTTTGTCCCTTTTATGTTTCCTATAGCGCCTCCTGTGACGCCACCACTGTGCTGCAGGTGTGGGGGGCTCTTGGTGCCTCTTCAGTGTTTTAGAAGAAGTAGCTCTCGAATGTCTTTAGCTCATTCACTATATAGTGCGTAACTATATAGTGAATGAGGCGTTAGGGAAGACATTTAGGCACAGCTTGGACCCCTCGTCTCTGGATCTCTGGAAGCGTTGGATGGTTACTAAGGCCTCCAGCTGTCGCCCTTATGCGAAACCATTGTATTTACGTTGCATTTATGGAATCATCAGCGCGGCTCTCTGATGCTAATTCTCTTCACTTTCTTTTATTTTTTGCCATTAACCGATTCCATAAACGGGTTACCATTAGTCAGTCGGACAGGCCCAGATTAAAGCGGACTGAGGCGGAACATTACACGGAAAACCCTCCCCAATTTGTGCACACACGCCGCTCTGCTATTAGCCCAAACCACTGCAGGTAATTGTGCAGCCTCGCGAGCGCCGATGTAATACCATTCTAGTCGAGTTTGGTCCAATTTCCTCGACTTCACGGCCTGCTGACTCTCCCCCCTTTTCCCGCCCACGCACCGTATAGACGCCTCAGACTTATCCCTGCACCCTATTCCAATGAGCGCACGGGCTAATTCACTTAAGGCTGACAAATCTTCCTCCCCTCCGCGGTGAGTGTTGCAAACAGCCTTAGCTTCCCCTGTCGCGCCGTCACTGAGTTTGCGCGGGGTTCAGCAGTTCAAAGCTCCCGCGGGGGGGGGGACGGGCTCTCCCCTGTGTGTTATGCATGCCCTCGTAGACCTAATTGAAACTGAAAATGTTATGTTCCAGTCCGGTGAGCTCCTAATAGGCCAGTGCTCAGTAACCGCGCCGGGGAGGCAATTACACACAAGGGCTTTGGGAGAGACTTAAGATGCACATAAGAGAAAATGTTCATGGACTGCGCGACATTTAAAGTTTGCTTTGGTAAGTGGGAGGTATGCTTTATCTGACATGGACTTTAAAACCGCTCTGCTTGTGTACAAGGTCTAATGGAGACTGCGTTGTGTGTTATTTGTCACAAATGCTGATGGACTCAGATCTCAGTTGGAGGGAACAACGCTCCCGCTCCATTTATTATCTGGCAGGAAACAAATAAAATGGCGTTACCCCATCAGCAGTCCTGCCCACATATACAGTCTATGGACAAAGAAGGAACATCCACACGTAAGTAACTAATATTAACATATGACGACAAAACAAGATAACAACTTAGAAGACATGTTAAAATCACATCAATGTGGATTTTAACGGGTTGATGTTATTAGATGTAAATAATCCTCACCGCTTCCCATGGAAGACAATATGAAAAGGGAAGAGGAACGGGAGGAGCCAACATATAAACTTCAGAAAGAAGTGAAAGAGTCAGGAACTCTCTTGGAGTTCAAAAACACATAAAAGCTGCAATGTTAAAGAAGTATGAAAATTAGACTTGGACATGAATACTGTGAGATATTTGATTTGAACAAACATGAATATGGTTTGTTTCTTTTTTGACCATTTGTAAACATTTAGGAATATGACAGTTCGGTATTTTATTGTATATATTGTAAATAATTAAATATAGAATACAAAAAACATCAGAAAATACTGTAAATATGTATATGACTGTAACTATATGTATGTATATATATATATATATATATATTTATATATGCACATCTTTTTAAAAGACAGCATGTAAAGTGTGAAGCAACAAAAGGTTAAAGGGGCAGATATTATAAGACTTGTTCTTCTCCTCTGCTCCGTTTCATTCATGCTATGTTGGATTGGCGGTCTTTTGGTGATTGCTTGATGTCACTTTTGAATGAAATAAATAAATAAAAATGAAAAAAAAAATATATATATATACGACCCATAGACAGGACATGACACACAAGGGGGCAGACAACCAAAATAAAATACTATTTACACGGGGCTAACGATACAAAATACTGCCAGGCAAAACAAATTACAATAAACAAAATAATAACTGACTAAATGAAATGGTTCACAACTAACGATTACCTTGCGTGTAACACCACGCTACGCCAGACGATGGCGCCTTGACCCAATTCGCCAGGATTAGCTAGGCTATAATAACACCGTTACAAAGGCATAGCACCCATCTATAACATGTTAAGGGTAAGGTGAACTTTATTGTCCCATAGGGAAATGTGTCCTCTGCATTTGAGCCATATGAGTGGTCAGAGCCATATGAATGAGAATGAGAAGTCAGGGAGTGGTTTCCTGCTGGTCCCAGAGTCGGGACTAAACACGGTGAGGAAATACAAAACATGCTGCTTATGACCAGCTAGACACAGGACATGATGTTTTTGCTTATCAAAGAATGGATTTGGATGAGGACCTCTATTCAAGTCTCATATTGGCTGCCTTTAGTCGACATGTGTTTTGGTTCTACAGTGAGAGAAACAACAGAGGTGACCCAAACTTTGGATCGAGCTCCCTTTGAGCATTTGATCTGCCTCCTCCATTCAGAGTTTTAAGTCATTCTTCAAAACGCACCTTAATACATTGGCTTTCAACACAAGCTGAGCTGAATATTGCACATTATTGCTCCTTTTTGTTTTTTTGCTTTATGTACTGTGTATATTTCGTATCTTGTCTATTTTTTCTTGTCTGAAACTAGTTCAGCACTTTGGGCAGTGTCAAGTGTATTTTAAAATGTGCTGTATGAATAAACTTTGACCTTGAACATCTCCATGGAGACGGTATTTCATTTTATTCATTGGGTGAAATTGTTGCGCGGTGTGGCCTTGATAATACTACTTGTTTTTGTGGATTTTTATTTGCCTTGTAATTTTATGTAGCGCCTGCTCTGTGTATGAGCTCCAAATATAAACGTACCTGGTTTTAAGCCCAGGCTTCGATTCCTTCGATTCCTCCCATTCACCGTAAATGTAACCAAACAGTAAAGCATTTAAAAAGTTGTTGTCAATCAAAGCTAATGAGCAGGTGTTGGTCAGCACAGGGCAGCACTGCAGAGGTGAGGCTGGTTACACTCTCTAATTATAGCCGTCTCCTTTGCCTTTTAGATTTTCCACTTTTCCCGTCTGGATGGGGGAACAAAGCCCTGGCGCGCGCGAGGAAACGCTCCACTCGTTTGGCTCTGAACCTCCAATCAGACGGCACCAGACGCCAGCAGCGATCCGCCAAGGTGCTCCGTGCCCAACTGTTCAGGGGCGGCCGAGGAGGGGCGTCTCAGACTGTAGGGGGAGGATTTTGTGCTAACACCTCAGATGACACACTCAGTTTGCAGTACTTATTGTAAACCCACTCGAGGCATTTGTAGAGAGTGGTAAAATGCAGTTTAAAGCAGGGGTGCCCAAAGTGCCCAAAGTCTGGCCCGCCGCAACAATTCTGTTGGCCCGCCAAAGAATGACCTACTTTTGTACTGTATGGTTAATACTAACTCTGTCCCATTCATTCTCAATGGTAAATATGGATGCAGTACACATTTTGGCCACCAGCGTCAAATTGGGGGCGCTGTTTCACTCCTTTCGCAAAGTTAAGGAAACCCTGTTGTGGTGTCTTGGTGTTTATCACAGAGCTTTGTAGTTTGTTGACATCAACATAGGTCATGTTCAAAATGGACTTTTCTTTGAGTTAACAAATGAATGAGGTAAAGTCAATGTAGGTAATGTAGATACAGGTGTTGTTTTATACATTTTACATATTGCTACAATTGTTGATTTTGTTCTACTAAAACTAGGCTTTTGCCATAGTTAACGTTTGTTTTATATAGTATGTTATTGAACAATCACTTATTATATTATATTATAATATCACATTGACTGTATTGATTGTATTAGGAAGAAAGTTCAATCCTTAAACTTCCTAAAACCCATGAGACAGTTCTGATATTGTGAACGCTGTTCCTGTAACAACACAACAGTGAACCTACAGCTCGCACTGCCCTCTGCTGCAGACAGTTTCCCAAGCGTCTTTTTTCAATCAATAGGTCAAATTTCCCCATAGGCACAATAACCTTCTTTTTATATGATTTCTTTTACGCTTTTCCGCCCGTAGCCTTTATTAGATGTGATAGTTTGTGTGGAATGGTGTGAAGAGTGGCGCTGGACTTTCAGAGAATTAAGTACTTACCTCGGTTTAATGGTCTAATATTGAACGAAACTTAGTTAAATAAAGAAACAAAGATCTACTTTTACTCTGAACAGATTCTAAACAAGGCACATGTATCCTAGAACTCACGAGAAACCGACGACTAACACAAGTGTGAGCGACTTCTTGACTTGTGAGCGCCGACATCTGTGCTGCTAACCACACTCCTCTAGAAGCCAACATGGAAGAACTTTGGAAACTGAATGAATAAATCCAGCACATTATAGAGACAAATATAGACAATGTTTATGCAGTGAGTTCAAGTTAATACTATATTTTCAACGCCACAAAACGGAAGAAAAATCAGTGAATTCATAATTTCTCGAGATTTGCAAACATTTTCCAGGCCAATTTGGCCTGTTGCATGATATGGCTATGCTAGTGGCCCTGACCTTAAGTTGTGAGCACCAGCACTTCCTGTCCGTATTCATTTTCTATGGAGATTAGCTCAGACCCGCTCGAAAAAAGGTGGACAGTGAGTTCCTGGTAGAGGATCACTTACTGCGTGTTAAAAACTTGATGTAAATAGTTCAGTGGAGGAGACGCCTGTGTTTATAAAGGTCAGATAGTTTGTCTTGAAGCTAATCGCTAACATGCCATAAAAACAATAACAATAATGAATACCTATATAACATTAAAACTATAGGCAAGAGTTTTGTTTTTATGCAGATTGGTAAACATTTGCGGCACTATTTCTATTTTTATAACGCATGAAATGAATCTTAGCCTTTAGCTTCAAGACAAACTCTCTCACAGTCTTGATAAACACAGTCATCTACCAGGAACTCACTGTCCACTACAGAATCAATAAAAAATAAGCTTATGTGAGCGGGTTATAAGCTAATCTTAACCTCTTAAACCCCGCCTTAACCAAGCACATTTTCTCCAGTTTGGCTTTACACAATGAAAATCTTCTCGACTGGAGTAAACGTGCTTGGTTCAGGTGGGGGATAAGATGTTAATGGAAATTGCTACGGACAGGAAGTGCTAGCGCTCACAACTTCAGGTCAGAGGAACTAGCGTAGCCCCAACATGCAACAAGCCACCTGGAGTTGAATATGTTTTGGACCATAATAGGTTGGCGGTAACTATGGTAACCGTCAAAATGGTGATATTCTTGAGTCGGCGCATGTGGACTAAGGTCAAATTAGTGTCTCAGCAAGGCGTCCAAAAGTGGAGACAGTGTTCAAAATGATGGGCTCGGTGTTGGTCATGAGATGAACGGCAGGTTTGTGAATCACATCCGAATAACGATCAGGGAAACATTTGGAAATAATGAGATGATATTCTAGAATGTTGTGAATGCAGCCCTGCTATTGTCTCTCATAAAGAAGTCGAACAATGTCGTAATCTTCAAATAAATTTAGATTTAATGCAAGTGCTGAAATCCAGCTTTTTAAGGCCTGGATTTTGGCACAACGGAAACTCGTGTTAGCAATATTTTTATAAACTGTGTGCATCTGGAAAGACTAACGCCTCATTTACACCACATACGTTACGTCCACGGTCCGTTTTACGTACGTCAATCACGCATTCTAGTTTACACAGGGTCCGTACGTCTTTAATCCGTCATGTAATAATGTTGCCTTTTAATCACATGTAAATCAGTAATGACAGCTTACTTTCTGACTTTAAATGCAATATAAGAGTTAACATTCATTTCCTGCATTTTAACTGCATTTATTAGGGAATGTTTAGTGTTTATGCGTTTACCTGCGCCTCAAGAAACATCACATGGAGCCACCGTTGGTCTGTGTCCACTCCTCCTCTTCTCTCATGATCCGCTCGTATGTCTTCATCTTTCCCCCTCGGTTTTCTGCTTGTCTGTTGTCGTCTGGTCCTCCTCTCCTGGCCTCTGTACACCTCCGATCATCACCATCGTTACATCCAACGTCTGAAGCAAACGTGCTCTAGGTCCGCGTTGTTTCCCTGGAGAAGTACCCCGGAGTTTCAGATCATAGTCCGTGTGTGAGAGAAAAAGAAAGGCGGGCTGTCCGCGAGACCCGGCTTTAGCTCGCTCATTTTCGGTTGAATATCTTAAGAGACGAGACGCGAGTCACGGACAAAACTTTTCCCATGAGATGTTGTTATGTTGTTCTGAAGTGGTGTTACGCTGTTTATTGTCCCACCGAAACACGGAGAAGCAGTTCCGCCTTGACGTTAATGTTATAACTAGGCCATTATCCGGTGTTTTTCCCTTTTGTCGAACACACGGCTCATTATGCAGCATAAAAAAACTATTGCGCTGTAGAAAAAGCCTTTGATGACGCTCCGGCGTCAAAAATAGAATCGATGCGTATTCCTGCCGCAGAGCCGTAGACTGAACGGACACCTGACGGACAGGTGTAAACCACCTGATTGATTTACTTCATTCCTATTGTTAAGGCAGACGTACGTAAACGGACCGTGGACGTAACGTATGCGGTGTAAATGAGGCGTAATGCATTATTACAGCAAGAATGTCCCAGCTGCGACCATGTGACACACAAATCAATAGATCTAGAACAGGGGTATTACTGTGTTCTTTAATATGGAGAGAAAATGGAGACTCGTTCTTTAAAATCAAATCATTAGTTTATTCCCTGAATTTACAACCTAAAACAAAAGCTATGCTAAAGGCTACATGATGATCTTCAGTGGCCAGTGAGGGATGCAGCAGGGCAAGAGGAGGAGCGGCTCCGTATCCTGGCCTTTTATGAACATAGAAAGTAGGCGGCTACTTGTTGAAGAACCAATCAATGTCCTTGGAATGCTGCTTCGGCTGCGCGATCTGACTCCGCATTATAACACACTGCCCTCCAGTGGATTCCAAGAGTAAGGACAACAAATGTCCGCCTAATTCAAATCAACCCCAAAAGCACAGATTACGATCAACACAGTTTCATATAATCATTAAAGCTTATTATGACAAAACATATATAGAAATATTCAACAGTATCAAACTTGTTTGGGTCGCGGGCCACATACTGTACTGTAAAGGACTGTGGCCTAATAAATAACAATGGCTTACACTTATTGCACTTCATCAGACTGTGTCACGTTTCTCAAAGTCATTATTCATTCATTAGCACATGGCTATAATATGCTGTTTATATCCTCATCTCTTATTATGTCAGTGCCTAGTGGCTGGAGTGAGCATTTTCTGCTATATCTTAAAAAAATCAGCAATGGGCTAGACTTACTTTTTTTTTTTTTTTTACATACTCAGAAATCCATGCTCTACAAGGGGCCACATTAAATCATCAGGCCACCTGCGATATGCGTGTTTCACACATGTGACCTAGAAGCTGCAAATGATAAATCCTAACACTTAGCCGACCTGAAATGATTTTTACTCTCTACTTTGAATACTTAAATACATAGCTTGGAGCAACAGCAAGTACTTCAATTCTTTAAAGAGGGGGTATTATGCTTTTTTCAATCACATAGCACCAGTCTATAGCATACTACAATGATGACGTAACCTTCTGTTGGTCTGTATATGCAGTAAATTAAATAACTGCCTTGAATAAAATTGCTCTCTCAAAATGGCTGTACTGAACGTCTTGAAATAGGCCTCTGTCTCTTTAAGAAGCTTTCCGACACGCCCCCTTCAGCACACTGCTGTGGCATCTAAACAACACTACTGTGCGGGGAGGGGGCTCTGCTGAGCTGAGGAGCAGTGGTTGGTGGCTTGGCTGGTGACGAAAGGTCCAGAGGCGTCTCCAGGAGGTGGGGGCGTTCCTAGGAGGACTGAGGCATAGCTACACCTAAATGGCTGCCGTCTAAGTTTTTACTGATTACTCAAAAATATGTGAATGAGCCAAGGCAACACTCCAGGCATGTGTTTAATGAGGGAATGACATAATAACATGATATAAAGCTGGAAAAAGTAGATTTTACATAATACCCCCCTTTAAACTCAAAGCTGGGGTACTTGATTTTTTTACCTGTTTAAACAGTGACATTTTTAGTTTTGGCCCAAACTCATTTCTAGCTCTCACAATCCCTCCTGCATATCAGAATTGTTCAAGCAAATGTTTCACGCCTGTGCTTTGGGCGGTGGCAAAGTTGGGGTGATAAATTTAGATTCTACTTCTATCTTCCATCGCTCAAGATCAGTTTTTTTTTTTTTTGCTGTGTTTAAAACATGGTGGCAAAAATAAATGCACTCTGCAACAACAAGTCAGGTACCTCAGCTTCAAGGAAATACTTTGATTGTACAACTTTTTACTTGCACTGGAGCAGTACCGTATTTTCCGGACTATAAGTCGCACTTTTTTTCATAGTTTAGCTGTGGGTGCGACTTATACATCAAAATATATAATTTCACGTTATTTTCACACTGACAACCGCTAGAGGGCGCTCTAGGCTTGTGTACCAGTATCTGCTACTCCTGTACCACTGAAAATTAAAAAAAATGGTAATCGAGCAGCAGAAAGTTTGGAGTGAGCTCGACACTTGTGAGGGACTGGTGAGAAGCGGAGGTTACTCTCACTGCATTGAAGAAAACAAAAAGAGCTATTCGCGGGCTGAAAGCTAGATGGCCACAACTAGAGGAAAGAGTTTGCAAATGAGAGCTTGAACAATGTGGTGCCGGGAGAGGCTTGTCAATGGTGCAGTGCCTCCTTGCCCAGGTAGTTGCCAAGGCTGGTGCGACTTATAGTCCGAAAAATACAGTATTTGACCAGTGGTAGTGTGTACTTTTACTAAAGGGATTAAACTCTTGGTGTTGCTTGTGGTGTCCCCCAGGGGTCAGTGTTGGGGCCAAAACTGTTTAATGTGTATATAAATGATATTTTTAATACGTCCAAAGATCTGAAACTCATACTATTTGCAGACGACACTAATATATTCTACTGTAGTGATGATTATAATGACCTTGTAGAGACGGTAAACAGGGAACTAAATAAAATAAAAAAGTGGATGGACACAAATAAATTATCCTTGAATATAAACAAAACTAAGATAATGATGTTTGGTAATCGTAATGCTATGTCTGAACAGACCATAAGTATTGATGGTACCCAGGTTGAAATAAGTAAGTGAGACTAAATTTTTGGGCGTAATAATTGATAGTAAATTGTCATGGAAACCCCATGTCAGACACATTAAAACAAAAATCTCAAAAAGCCTCTCAATTATAAATAAAGCAAAATTATACCTTGATGGAAATGCACTCCGTACTCTATACTGCACTTTGGTACTCCCATACCTTACGTATTGCGTTGAAGTATGGGGGAATACTTACAAGAACACAATTAATCCTCTGATCATATTACAGAAAAGAGCAATGCGGATCATTCACAAGGTTGGTTTCCTAGACCATACTCATAATCTGTTTATGCAGTCAAAGTTGTTAAAATTTGATGACCTTGTAAAATATACAGTAGTACAGCAATAGTCTTATACAAAGTATTCAACAATTTATTACCGCCTAACCTACAACGTTTTTTTATAACTCCAGTGCGAGCTTATGACTTGAGAGGTTTTGGATATTTTTCATTGCCGAGAGCTCAAAACACTCGTAAACGTTTCTGTGTGTCTGTATGTGGAGTGAAACTCTGGAACAAACTGGACTTACAACACAAGCAATGCCAAACTGTCCATCGATTCAAACTGTTATATAAACATCGGGTCTGGTCAAAATATAGAGATGAGGGTCTTTAATTTAAATTGCTGTTGTCTCATAGTGTCACAAGTGCTCAATGTTTCCTTACCATCGTTGGTTTAATTTGTCTTTTACCATTATTGGTATATTGTCCATTACCATTGTTGGTATTGTTAATTTTCTTTATATTGGTGGTAGACATTTTGTTGTAATGTAAAAATTATTGTTACCTATGGTAACTCCACCATGATCTTTCATTTGTATAATAATCCTTGAACAAAGTAACAGTGAAGCTGAATGTATTAAGCTCTGAATGGAGAACTGGGGGTGGGATTAAATAAGTTATCTTCTTCCCACTCCCTTTCAGGTAGAAATTGATTTTATTTATATATTGTATATTTTTTCTTTTGTTACCATTGTCTGCCTGAAATAAATGAATAAATGAAATGAATGAATGAAATCAAGTCGTTTGATCACCACTGTGTCTTATATAAAACCAAAAATACAAAGACCTACAATTACTAAGTTTCACACAGATTTTAAATAGGGCACTTCTGTACACCCCCTAAAAACCCACTCCAAACGCATGTGACTTACTTCCTTACTGACTTGCGAACGCCGGCATCTGTTCTGCTGAAGCCGCCCCAGCGCTGCCTCTCTCCTTCCGCCAAGCGAGCGGAGAACTTTGTGAACTCGTAAAAATGTTGGCGTGAACTTTTGCACCGCTGCGAGTGCCACTAACAGCCCTGGCCCGTACTCCGAGTCCGATCGGCCCTATAGCGCTCGGCTGAAGCCACCTTCTCCATCTCTTCCCTAATTAATTCTCAGCGGAGCCTCGCACCTGCAGGGGCCCAGCCGGCTCCAGCTCTTGTTTCAGACAGTAATGGATGTCGGCCCGTACAAAGAGAGTCACATGAGGTCACGCGATGGAGGACATTATAGGAGCGGAGAGCGCTGTGAGGCAGCTCGCTCGGTAAAGGTTGAAGTGGTCGATTGTCATAACTTTACTTTAACAAAGGCCCTCCCTGGTTTTCTTTCTTGGTTTTTAAGGTTTACACTAGCTACTATGGCTCAACACACTCCTTTTGGTTTCATCGCTTTGTATGTATAAAATAATTAGACTTTTAATGTTCCTTGAGTGTACCTACAACATTGCACTTCCTTCACACAGTTTTTAGTAATCCTATAGGGCTGGGCAATTAATCGAAATAGCAATCTCTACTTTGGTCAGTTTGAACAATAGTCATGGGACTTTATAATCGTTAGGTTTACATCTACGTCTGTGGCAGAAGCAGCGCCTAGATTTGGAGTTTAGATGAGACCAGGGTAGATTTATGTGCGTTAAATGAGAAGAATTTGATTTTGTTTGAGGTGAAGTTCGTATAAAAAGGTCTGTCCAAGTTCATGAAACAGCTACATATGTTATATGTTTTGCATGTAAATATGGGGTTAGATCAATATGAGAAAATAATCAAAAATGTGATTCATTTTGTCTGTTTTTTCTTCTGCTAATCCATCATTGGAGCCATTCTGTGCAGCACCAGCCACAGACTAACCCTTTCTCGACCCACCAAATGAGAATCGCACAATGATGAAGTCACAACATACACTGCTACACTGCCACAAACAAAAATCACATGTTCTGATATTGGACCGGCTTTAGCTTTGATGACAGCACGCATTCACTGTGGCATTGTTTCAATAAGCTTCTGCTATGCCCAAAGATCCAGCGTTGCGTTCATTTCTCATTACCAACATCCCGTGTTTATGATGGGAGAGTGTGACCACTGCGCAAAGCCTTCTCCAGCACATCCCAGAGATTCTCAATGGGGTCAAGATCTGGACTCTGTGGCTGATCCATGTGTGAAAAGCTGATCTCATTCTTTGGGCACATTGTGTCACTGAACCTAGACCTGACCAACTGCAGCGACCCCAAATCAGAACGGTTAGTTAAATCCAGGTGACAGTGCGGATTATTGTGGAAAGAAAATGGGGCAAAATAGGGGGGGACATTTTTTTGAATAAATTGGGTGAAAAATGGGTGAAAATTGGGAGGAAATGTAGCCTGGCTAATGCAGGACTAAATCACAAGTGATATTTAGCCTGGGGACCACCAATTCATTTTCCCGTATGAGAGGTGTGGTTCACGATTGTCCAGAGCCGTTTATTGGGCTGAATGTCTCTCATGCGTCTGCACGTAGCCATAGCCAATCGTATCATGGTATCAGATGACGTATGACGTACCTGCTGTAAACTTTCAAGCTAAACTATTTAGAACACGTTCTAAAGCTTGATCGAAAGATGGCGTCGTGTCTGCTGCTGTCATGTTGGATCTGTAAATAACGTTTATTTTTTTTTTATCCCTAAACAAACTACAAGCTTCCGTATGTCGAATAGTGCGTCATCATCTTACCGTCCCTCCTCGTTCTGTGATTGGTCCCCAAATCCATGCGTAGATTTTGGCCATGGTCCCCAGACTGCTGCGCAGTTCCAAATGAATTGTGCGCACACAGCAGCATGGGGATTCCAGGCTAGGGGAAATGGGGGGAAATAGACAAAAAGAGTGGAAGAAAAATTGGGTAAACATTAGGCAAAACAAAACATTTCTTTAAAGGAACAGGCCACCGTTTTTCCATACTGAGATATGTCCTTACTTAAGCTTAGACAAGTTCATACGTACCTGTCTGGTCTTTGTGCGTGCGCTCAGTCACGCAAAACAACTAAAGAGGTTGTTAGCATTTGGCCTCTCCCAGTATATTCCTATGGCTCCAAACGGGGTGAAGTTAGAAGCGACCAAGCTCTTCCACAGGCACAAAGACCAGACAGGTACGTATCAACTCGTCTAAGCTCAGGTAAGAACATATCTCAGTATGGAAAAATGGTGGCCTGTTCCTTTAATGGTGTCCTTGGACCAACAGCATCACAACTTGGATCAAAAGATACCGATAGTATCAAAAAAATGTTTTTTATATACAACACTGGTATTCGTTTATGGTACCCAGCCCTACTCACTGGCATCTAAAGCAAAATCCAAAAAGGTCTGTACATTCATTAATGATTTCTAAGTAGGCTTTGACCTCGCCTAAATGTGGTCGATGGTTGATAAGAGCTTAAAACATCTGGATCGTTCATAATTTGCTATGTTTGATGGCTAATGCTAATGGCTATAGGAAACAATACATTGAGGATCAAACGCCGCCTCTTCTTTTTATTTCTATCGACATAGCCACTCATTTTTAAGTTGCTGCGTTATGACATCACACGCATAAGCTCCACTAAAGCAACAGAACGACAACAGAAACCAAATGCATTGTCTTCATTCACTGCATATCCACATGCTCATTCAATTCTCTTTTTCCTGAACCGCATGCCTGGAAGCTCGTGTCTGTGTGACCACCATCTGACTGTGGGATCCTCTGGCAAACAACAGCCTGCCTGAGTCAACGGTGAGGTGAAGCTTTTTCCCCAAATAGTGCTGTAGTGAATCACAGTGACTTCACTTTATCTCCATTTCATCATCATCATCATGCATCATGCCCTGTGCAGTTGTAGCTCCTCGTGTATAAAGTTTTCCTGGACTGACTTCAGACAGATGCTCGTATTAAAGTGCCTCCCAGCCCTCGTGCTCCTGGGTCTCTCTCTCTCAGTCTCTGCAGACGTCCTGTGCCCTAAGGCTTTTCTAATGTTGATATCGGTGCCATCCAGAGAGCACCCAACCTGCGCACCAATTCACCTTCAGCACCTAGATAAAAAAAAAAAAAAGCCCAGAGCTCAGGGACAGAGAAGAGAATAATGAGGGGTTTGTTAGCTGGGAGACCTGCAAAACATTTAGTGAATATTTACAGTCAAAAGCTGGAACTCTGTACAATTGATATTACACAAGCAATAATGGAAAAGGGCCGGTCACAAATGCTTATTTACTGGCTATAATGTAACTCATCGAGTGTTGGAGAGCCTTTAGGCACCTTTCCACATAACATGCTTGTGTCCCTCACGCCATGTTAAAAAAGCAGATAGAGGCTGTTTCCCAATTGCGAGGATCCTCGGCGTCTCGACCACTTCGGACGTAATTCACGTCATCACAGCGCCGCCAAGTGGTGTTCCAATTCACTCAGACCACTCGCCTCCTCGCAGTTCGACTCCTCCGTTTGGCTCGTTTACGAAGGATGCACCGGTGGATCCTCCGCAGCCTCTGAGAGCTGAAATCACCCATGATGCACTGCAACACTTTTTTTCCCCAAAACTTTATTAGTTTGAAGTTTTGTTCCACATTTGTGCAAACAAATTATTGTAATAATAAAATCATTAGTAGACGTGTTGTAAGCAAGTAAAGATGTAAAAAAAGAGGTTTATATAAAGTTAATGAAAAGCCTAATAAATAGGCCTATTTATTGATAAATCAGGCCTATGGTTGTTAACATAAGTCTGCAATTGAAGGCGATTAGTGATAAACTGGACCTGCTAAATATATTTGATATTTTAATTGAATTTCTTACAAATCCTTGCTGAAGTTTTGTTATTTTATTCAGGCCAAAATGTTCAAACAGTAAGACATCCAACCAAAACCAGTTTATAAACAGCTTTTATTCATGAAACCGTCGTTTTTGTGAGCATAGATTGACATTTTATTATATGATTTGACACGTGACATGACGCAGCCGCTCGAGGCCGTTCCAATTGAGCTCAAATGCGGCGGTACGAGGTCACTCGCCTCCGTTTGGGAGGAGCCACCACCGAGGACGTCAGCGAAGTGGACAAACGGAGGATGGATCCTCGCAATTGGGAAACAGCCACAGTCTCTACATTTAAGACTAGGCTCAAAATGTCCTCTTCGAATGAGCTTATGATCAGGTCAGTTAGGTAAAGCTCTAACACACAGCCTGAAGTAAAGCTGCCTTAGGAGAAACACTGCTGTGGGAAGTACGGCACACTGAGCGCTATGCTCTTCTTCTTCTTACTGCAAACTTTGTCTTATTATAATAGTCTGTTCATTACTATTCACATGGTGTCTCCTGTCCCAAGTGCCTGTTTCAAATCGAACGGAGGAACCCCGCCTACAGGGATTGGACAAGAAGAGCTGAGGCTCCAACAAGGACTGAACGGTCTGTGATCTTGGCCCGTCTGCTGAGGGACTCCCATCGGCCCTGGGTCTCTATAGCCTGTCCATCCATGGGAGTGGATCTCTCCTTCTGTGGTTCTCTTTTCTGGGTTTTTGAGTTTTTCCTCACCGTGCTGGAGAGTCTAAGGACACCTGCTGCTGACGCTTATTTGGACTTTATGTTTGCCTGGATACTTGATTCACCTGAACTTTACATCGTCTTATTTACTGCTCTGTTTTATTGCCTGAATGTTTGGTCCAGCCCTATAAGGCAACTCCTGTTGTGATATTGGGCTATACAAAACCATTGATTGATTGATCTATGTACTCGCCTTGTCACATATTGAGTCTACCCAGTACACACTTGTGTTTACACTACAAGCAACAACAGAATGGCCTGAAATGGTTTGAGAACAAATGTGGACAAACGCTGCCTTCTGGTGGGCGTTATGGAATCATTCAGAGGTGCCAAGGCAAATACTATAGGAAAGAAGCAGCTAAAAGACAAACTATGAAGGTACGCAACATGCTAATGTTATGCTAACTTCCAATGCCGCTGGGGCAGTGGGAGACACTGGGAAAACACGCAAAGTCCACACAGAAAGGCCTGCACTGCCCGGGAATATGTATCTTTTTATTTTATTTTTTGAGAATGTTTTGTTTCCCTTTGCTCAAAGTTTCTACTCGCTCATCTAATTTGATTTGGGAGCAACACTGGCTTAATCCGAGAAGAATCCGGTCCAGTTGACAACTTTAAATCCTTTCCAACGCTGGAAACATTATTATTGGTTTTGTGCGTGTTAGATTAGCTTTGGAAATAAGCATTGAGTTCATTTGCATCATTCAATGTGAGACAAACTCATTGGCTTGTAGTTAAAACACGTCGTCCTTAAGGCGTTTTAAAAAAGAAATATTGATATCAGTGTCATCCTGAGCTCCTCCTAAATCCATGCACCGCTTCACCCTGAGCCCCCGCCCAAAGCCCACGTCTGCGGAGGGCTGCACTTCCCGGCACCTCTGCGCTCAAACTTATCTTCACACACGAGCCCGAAGCACCGCAGGAGAATCACAGTGAAAACTTCAGTAACCCCACACCGCTTCCAAACGTTTTATCTCCGCTCAGAGGCATGTTTGGGTAGAAGAAAGCACACGCCAGTTTGAGATACTTAGCCAGGTTCTGACATATACTCCATAACTGCAGATAAGCGTGGACTATGTGTGGCACAGGGGCCTCGTGGCAAGAAGATCCCAGGTCTGATTCCCGGGCCAGAGGGTGCTTTTCTGAGTTTGTTCTTTCTCTGTCCACACGAAGTCAAGCTCAGGACTTTTACTAAAATGATGACATCACAGCATCAGCGTTGTGTCTGTTATCCATAATCTATGCATAATACTGACCTTATAAGGAGTTTTACAACGCTCCTCTGCACCACCGCGAGCCACATTCAGTCTGTGTGTTTGCACTGACAGCGAAAGTCCGGTCACCGAGTCCCGTTACGTCTGAAGAATGAATTCACCTCCTCGTCTCTTGTGAATCCATGAAGCAGTTTCATTTTCACGCCGCTGTAACCGTTCACTTTCCAGAAAGTTTACTGCACTGTCTACAGTCTGTTATCTGTGATAGCGTCACAGCGCCTCACACAGGCCTTGCAGCGGTTTTACACACATGACTTTATGGCTTTATGTGGACACACACATTTGAGCTGGCTCCGTGTTTATAGACCATTCTCAGTCTTTCTGTCATTTTTGTCGGCAAATCTGCCGTTTAGAACTTCGCCCACCACTGCAGAGTTGTTATTAGTATTCTGTCCGTTCATTTGAGGTTCCATTTTATTTTATATTTAAATATGCACCGTTCCAACCAAAAGTCACATGACTGAGAATGGTCTATTGCTGGGTTTCAGGCGACATCACAGCGTTCTAAAGCCCTATAATATTATATAGAGGTAACATTATTTTGTTTCTGAGGACATTTTGGTCTTGTACAGAGAGATCATGGACCCAGTGACTGATATTATTGATCATTTTTGTAATTCATACATTTTCTTTTTAGATACGACTTGTGAAAGTGTAATGCTGTTAATATGAAAAACTGGCTTGTCTTCATGTGGATATAGCCTATAATCCTATCTAAAGATAGGGTCCCCACTGCTCCCGACAGGGTTTACCAAGGAACTGGTTAAAGGATGGGTCCAATGCAGAGGACAAAAACAACTATAAAGACACAAAAATCAACACATTTTCATCCAAGCAGCCTGTCTATTGTTGGTTTCCTTTTTATTAAAGTGATGGTGCGTTCATGTGGTGCTCGGGAACTCGGGCGAACGACATCCCCGGTTGGGAAATGCACGTGAACGCTCGCTCAACTGGGTAAAACGACTGGGGAACTTGGGTCAAAACGAGCTTCCCGACTTCCGCACCTGACTGCGGAAATCAGCTGATTTGTTCTTTTATCGTCTAATGTGAGCTTTTTAGTTAAACACTGCTCCTTTTTGGAGTTTACGTGATATATTTTAAATGCTAAATGCTAGATGCTAACAACATAAGCTCAGCTAAGCGCTAATCAATGATAAAAGACCGTTTTTATTTGATGACATCAAGAAAACTCGGGAAAACAAGCACCCCAGTCCACATGAACGCACCAATAGTCGGTAAGGTTACAACATGAGGAGGGAGACATATTTCCAAAGTAAACATTTAAAGAGGGGGTATTATGCTTTTTTCAATCACATAGCACCAGTCTATAGCATACTACAATGATGACGTAACCTTCTGTTGGTCTGTATATGCAGTAAATTAAAATAACTGCCTTGAATAAAATTGCTCTCTCAAAATGGCTGTACTGAACGTCTTGAAATAGGCCTCTGTCTCTTTAAGAAGCTTTCCGACACGCCCCCTTCAGCACACTGCTGTGGCATCTAAACAACACTACTGTGTGGGGAGGGGGCTCTGCTGAGCTGAGGAGCAGTGGTTGGTGGCTTGGCTGGTGACGAAAGGTCCAGAGGCGTCTCCAGGAGGTGGGGGCGTTCCTAGGAGGACTGAGGCATAGCTACACCTAAAATGGCTGCCGTCTAAGTTTTTACTGATTACTCAAAAATATGTGAATGAGCCAAGGCAACACTCCAGGCATGTGTTTAATGAGGGAATGACATAATAACATGATATAAAGCTTGAAAAAGTCGATTTTTACATAATACCCCCGCTTTAAGAACCTGGCTCCAAAGAGTTTATTTTCTTTCTAAAAAATGCTGTGACCCATGTTACAACGCTGCGCTGGGTATCATATTTTTATCCATGGTGGTTTTTGTGCTGCAGAATGAATACGTTGAAGCTTAAGTCTCTGATCGACGGGCTCTGGAACACTGTGGAAGCTCGTAGCTGTGTTTAATGAGGGAATGACATAATAACATGATATAAAGCTTGAAAAAGTCGATTTGACATAATATCCCCCTTTAAGTCCCCTCCTGATTGGAACTGAAAACCACTCCTGGTTTGCAAAATGAAGAGAGAAACACACAACATTTCAAAAGTAAATAATCGAGCTCCCTCCCCCTCCTCGTCATTGGACCTGACACAGGAAAGCTCGTCTCATTGGTCAAAGTGATGGATTCTCATTACTGTCTGAGATCTGTAAATGTTTTGATATTAATTACATCACGTCAAATTGCAGACGGTCAATTATGCGCAACCTACTAAATGTGTAAAACATGTAAACCTGCAGACCATCACTTTAAGTTTGAAGTTGAAATAACATGAATGACACAATTTGGAATGGACATTTTAAGTATTGGCTTTGGAAACCACTAGCCATAGCAGCTCGCGATCAAAAAGCTAATTCCAAGCTCAGATTAGGAACATGTTTTAAAAATAAAGTCAGATGCCCGAGAACACTCTGACTCTCTCATCGTATCATCCAAGGTAACAACAAATACTGTTCATGTGTATACCTGAAACTTGAGAGTCCGTTACACTCGTTAGATCTAGTTTGGTCTCTCTGTCTCTAGTTTGGAAATGTCGGACTGTCCCAGTTTTCATGGCCTGTTTGTTTTGGTCCGTTCTGACTCCGTTGAGACCGAGAAGAGGCTTGTCCACAGTGTCCCGGCCTGCTCTGTTTTCCTCTGCAGTTTATTTTGCCCGACCTTTCTCCTCTGTTAATTTCCCCTGCCCTTTCCGTGGTCCTTCTGAGCTTAGTTTGAGTAATGGCATTTGTTCTACCACCATCCCTTGTTAAAATTATAAATCTTCACGAGTTGCTAAGAGTCCTGCTTTTTTGCTCTACTTAGATCCTGATCCATTTAATGTTCATCTCCTCTTGACCCACTCAACTAAACGGCCGTTTGTCAGTCAGCAATATCGATCATTTTTCAAGTATGACAAAGGTTCTGGACAGTTCAATGGACATTATGCAATCATTGTCTAAATTACTTTGTGAAAAGTTTTGGATTTAATCTAGTTAGATGTTTATTTAAAAAATCTTTTTACTGGAGTCCCAGCCCCAGTGGCGAACCAATTGTATATGTTTTCAGTGATGCACATGGAGAAACCTTATACATTCAAATAGAGAACATGTCAAGTTTGGGTAGAAAGTCTCCATCCAGTCCAGGAACTGAACCCAAGACCTTCTTGCGAGGCGATGAAGCATCGAGATGCATCGTGATAAAGGCCTAAATCCAATCGTATCGGGCTGGTGGTGGTTTGTGGATCGAGATACATAGTTGTCATGGTGATAATCGAATTGCATCTCTGGTTTCATCAGTATGTATCTTAAATGAATCATATCGTGGCAGGTGTCGAATCGAGATGCGAATCATATCAGATAAATATACACATACTTGTCATGGTACCAAGTGCTTACATGTTTGTCATAGGAAAACTTGATGTAGAGCTGTTTAACAAAACAAAGCTAGCTTTGTAGAATTTTTGTTTGGAGACATTTAGAAAGCATCTAACAGTTAAATCCATTGCCTTGCATTAGAGGCGTTGAAATGTAGTACAGGGAAGAGGTGAAAGTAGTAAAACCCCTAGCTATTAATATTATCATTCATCATGGTTATTAAATACCATTTTATCCTGCCCTTTAATAACACTTTTTAGAGAACATTTTCACACAATAAATTGTTTGCTACATTTAATGTAAAACATTAAATTTAAAACAATCATTTTTAGGTTTAATTTGGTAAATCAATAGCTACATTATTTATCACACTAATTAACTACCTTTCTCTCATTTATTGAAGGAAACGTAATAATAACTTTTCCTCTCTCAATCTGACAGTCATTCTAATCTTAACCAAAATAAGAGAACACGTATTTAGCCGTAGCTCATGATAATGATACAAAACAAAACAAAAGCGGTTCTTTCAGTCAATAGCTGTCGTTGAGGAACATGAGCACGAACCCCCGCCGGTAACGCAGGAGCCTCTGTTCTAAACTCACGTCATTTCCAACAGTTCAGAGGAGTTGGCAGCTCTTACCGGCCGTTTCTTAAGAGGCCATTTGTAGCATTTAATATGTACTGCAGAGTGTGTTTTGCATTTTTTCCTTGTGTTCGGGGCACAGCTGATTGTATTCACTCTGCACAGTAGGTCTGCAGCGTGAACACACAGCCAAGACCGAGTGCGGTCACGTGACGGTGGCTGTGACACTGCATCTACAATAAGTCGTTAAAACTCTGGAATAATGTATTTGTATAAGACCGACCAAACTCAAGAGAAAGTGGAATATTTGTGTATAAATATCAGTCAGATCCGTTTTATTTCACATGGATTTTACATGAATGGATTATTGCCCTTTTGTCTGAGAGGATGTTATCGATTGCTTAACAGCTCAAGCTAAAGGTAAGCAGCTAACGTTAGCAACTTTTCACCATAACAATTTATAGTAGTTTATTCATGAAAAATACGCCACACACGATTAAAACAGTCTAGTTTCTCCTCCAACGGTAGTATGGCAATGCATTGTGGTCTATTGACCTGTCAATGGTGGGACGGTCACGTAGTGCCCATTGACTCAGAAATAAAAATGGCGATGACCTATGGAACTCGTTTTTGCACAGAAAACATGGATAAATATTCCAAACGGCGATGACATGCCAATAGATGAAATACCCTATCCAGCAAGGGTGCATACCAATGTCCCCGGGTCCTATGTTCCCCGGGTGCAATTTTTTTCCCCGTAGGTGAGTTGGTACTTCAACCAATCACAAGTCATGAGAGTGAAATGTCATTACATATATCAAGCAGCTTAACCCTGACCCTGCCCTAGCCACTAACCTTAAAGAGGGGGTATTATGCTTTTTTCAATCATATAGCACCAGTCTATAGCATACTACAATGATGACGTAACCTTCTGTTGGTCTGTATATGCAGTAAATTAAAATAACTGCCTTGAATAAAATTGCTCTCTCAAAATGGCTGTACTGAACGTCTGAAATAGGCCTCTGTCTCTTTAAAGGATCTGTATCATGCTATTTTAGCCATTCCAAAGTAAAGTATAGGCATATATATGATATATTGTACCTCTATCACTATGGAGTACTCATTTTTGAGAGAAATAGAAGTATTTTTGGGGGGTATTTTCCCTACCCGGAAGACAAAACGCTTCGATTCAGTTAACTCCGCCCCTCTCTCCGCTCATTCCACATTTGCAGTATTATAAATATAAATATTGCTGCAAAAAGTGAAGTTACTTCACATAATGCAGTTATAAGGAGTTGACATGTGCAACACAGTTTCATAAATGGCTAACACACACGCTAACACACACGCTAACACACACGCTAACACACACGCTAACACACACGCTAACACACACGCTAACACGCGTTTTGATTGACTCACCACTCAGCATGGCCTCCCCATCGTCGGGTGTTTACGTTATGGCCCTCGTGTTGGTTATAAAAGTTAATCCACTTTGATTCTGGCCAAGGTTCACCAAGCATCCATCAGGTTGGTTGATATAGTAGCTTAATCCCGGAAAGAAATTCCAACTTCTGGCGAGTGCACTCTTCTTAGGAAGGTTGAATAGTCCTGTTCCTCTCGTAGCCAAACGTGCATCCGTGGCATTATCGGTAAGAAAAAAGAACAGGCGGTGTCCAGAGTAGGTTAGAAAGAGCTCAGTCTTCAAAAACAACACTTATGCTCGGATCCATGGCTCCTCCAGCCGTGGGTGCGCTTGATTAGCGTCGTGGGACAGCACAGACGCGTCGGAGAGTTGCTGTTTTTTTATTTTTTATTTTTTTGTTTTTTTCAAAAAAAGAAAGAAAAAAAAGAAAATTTGTATAAATAAAAATCAGGCCGTAAGGCATTACATTACAGACGTAGAGCACTTCCGTTCCGCTGTGACGACACAACTGAACAGCTCAGTGGTTTACCAGGAGAGGGCGGAGCAGCTGCTCAGAGAGCAGGATTCAGGAGGATTACTTAGAACTGCGTGAATGAAGCCAAAAACCGCTCTGGGGGTGTTTTGAGAGGAAATAACATAACAACATGGTTAAAAGCTCAAAAAAGTCGATTTTGCATGATATAGGACCTTTAAGAAGCTTCCGACAAGCCCCTTCAGCACACTGCTGTGGCATCTAAACAACACTACTGTGTGGGGAGGGGCTCTGCTGAGCTGAGGAGCAGTGGTTGGTGCTTGGCTGGTGACGGAAAGGTCCAGAGGCGTCTCCAGGAGGTGGGGGGCGTTCCTAGGAGGACTGAGGCATAGCTACACCTAAATGGCTGCCGTCTAAGTTTTTACTGATTACTCAAAATATGTGAATGAGCCAAGGCAACACTCCAGGCATGTGTTTAATGAGGGAATGACATAATAACATGATATAAAGCTTGAAAAAGTCCATTTGACATAATACCCCCCCTTTAAGGATAGTGGGCTGGTGCCTAATCTTAATCAATAGAAGTGGGGGAACATAGGGCTGACCCCATCCAGCAAATCACTGACGGAGAATTTCAGTGCGTATGTCACACTTCCTTAGACCGCACAGTGTGTCGGGAAAACGTTAAATTCAACCGGCAACGCCCAACCTGGAAACAGCAAAGTAGTTCTTGCTCTGCATTAACCGGCATGAACGTAGCCCCACAGCACCTCCTGTTGGTCATTTCCATAGCCAAGTAGAGCTTGGCTATGGAGAAGCAGCTCCTGTAGAAAGCAGTGAGACATCCTCAAACAACTCCTCAACTCCAGTTGACGCTTCAGACCTTGTTTAATCCTGATTTCATCTCGGACTTACTTTACGAGGTGGTACTTGGTGTGAATAGTTTGAGAATCACTGCACTGGACAAAGCTGATATCAACTGAAGTCTGAAGATTAAAGTGCCAAAACTTCAGAAACTTCCGTCAACCTAGAGTCTGAGCTATACTTTACATGTGGTTTCCAAAAAGATCTATTCCTTTTCGGCAATTGCCCTTCAAGATTGCACCGCACCTCAGTCTCCCATCTCACCCTCCACTGCTCCAGTTTCCCTCTCCTTCTCACAGAAACAAAGCCTCACTCCGAGCTCATGGCGAGGGCGGACCGTCCACAGGCAACAATGACTTGGAGCGTTCGACAACAACATCCCCCCGTCCCCCCCCCCCTGCGCTCCTCCGTAAACCCAATGTGTTCCTACCATCACCCAGGGCACGGAGCGAGGCCGAGAGCCGCCTCGCGCAAAGCCCTCTCCAGCCGAGCAGCGCCGACGGGCCATTTTCTCCCAGCCATCTTCGGTTTAAAGCTCCCATTTTCTCACCAGCGGCCGGAGAATTGCTCTGTCGTGCTCCATGAAGGCGCGGCGGGCGAGCGGGGAAGACAAGGCGGCGTGGGGTTTCGGCTCACAGTAGAAAGAGAGCGCGCTGACAGTAACAGGCAGACGAATAATGTGGTTATGCACGAGGAGGGGAGATGGTTTTCTTGACAATGTGAGAAGTCATGTGGAGTTTATGGAGTGGAGAGGGAAAAGAAGATCTGAAAAGATATGCTAAAGGAGACAAAATGATGTTGCGCTCAAACCCTCGGTGCAAACAATATATAGCTTTGTTTCTTGTTTTGTTTTCATTCATCTATCATCGTCAAAGTCAGTGGTCGATTGACACTTGGCGTCGGCGGCTCTTGTGAAATAAAACAAAATTACATTAAAACAATAGAATACATGTTCTATATTAATTTTCTGTTAGGTTTAAGCTTTATCTTATTGATTATAAAACTAGAGTGAACATTTGTCATTTGTGTCAGGCTTGTTCACCAAACTGTTTTTCTGAGAAGGTTTATATTTGTTTGTATTTGAACTCGTGACCCAGCGGCTGTATGAGTGGTCCGCATGGCGCCTTTACTTTCAATCACGCTTCAGGACCAATCGTTTGGAAGGTTTTCACTGCTGAAAGTTATTGCATCTTATGCTACTGTACTTTAGGGCAGAACAACATTTTTAAATCAAGTTAATATGCATTTAAACTGTTTTAAGTATTTTAATTAATTTCACAAATGATGTGCTATTTTACACTCAAAATTAAAGGGGGGTATTATGTAAAATCGACTTTTTCAAGCTTTATATCATGTTATTATGTCATTCCTCATTAAACACATGCCTGGAGTGTTGCCTTGGCTCATTCACATATTTTGAGTAATCAGTAAAAACTTAGACGGCAGCCATTTTAGGTGTAGCTATGCCTCAGTCCTCCTAGAACGCCCCCACCTCCTGGAGACGCCTCTGGACCTTTCGTCACCAGCCAAGCCACCAACCACTGCTCCTCAGCTCAGCAGAGGCCCCTCCCCGCACAGTAGTGTTGTTTAGATGCCCACAGCGGTGTGCTGAAGGGGGCGTGTCGGAAAGCTTCTTAAAGAGACAGAGGCCTATTTCAAGACGTTCAGTACAGCCATTTTGAGAGAGGCAATTTTATTCAAGGCAGTTATTTTAATTTACTGCATATACAGACCAACAGAAGGTTACGTCATCATTGTAGTATGCTATAGACTGGTGCTGTGTGATTGAAAAAGCATAATACCCCTCTTTAACAAAAAATAGTAGATCTTCAATGAAGGTTCTTGAGTCATCTTCTGTATTCTGTAGTTGAAGTGTAGAACGTTTCGCCTCTCATCCAAGAGGCTTCGTCGGCGACACTAAAGTTTCAGCTCAGCTCGCAGCCCAGATAAAACCCACAGGGAGGGGTTTAGCTTGGCTCAGTTCCTCCCTCTATTGACGGCTACTCTCACCTGTGGGTAAGCATCTTTGTAGTTCTAAGTCTAACGACTCAGCTCACACCTGTTTGTTTGTTGCTTTATTTGTCATTATACATGAACAACAAAATTATAACCCATCCTCGATGCCACTGTAGGGAGCAGTGGGCCAGGCTGATGGTCAGAATCACCTGGCTGGAGGATTCACCTTTGGCACATGTTTTTAGTGGTAGGGGAAACCGGGGTACCCGGAGGAAACCTACGCAGACACGGGGAGAACATGCAAACTCCACACAGAAAGGCCCCGTCCAGGTGGGAATCGAACCCGGGACCTGTGAAGCACGAGCGCTAACCGCTGCACTACCGCGCCGCCCACCAGGGTTTGCACTCAGCTGATCACTATAATTGCCTGCCTATTGATCTGACCTGCTCTGAGTTTCAGCCTCACACAGGGAACATGTGAAAAATAGTAGTATTTTAATTTCATCTTGAAATAAAGGCCACTCAAGGCCTTGCAACCCCCAAAGGAATCCCGACCCCCACTCTGGGAACCACTGACATAATGTAATATTCACAACAGAATTTGCTCAATGCTTGAAGGTCACACCTGCTGATGCTATGAAGCCATTCTCCTCTGTGTTTCTAAAGACCAGACTCCACTGATAATTTCATTGCTCAAATTCCATTCACACTCAAAAAATATAATTTTCCAGTAGCTATCTAGATATCTATTGCTTTTACACTTTAAACTCATTTCCCAAGTACTGTACCAGCCGCTTACAGGATACACATGAAAGGACAGTCCACTGACCCTACGGTATCTAGTGTCCTGTTTTCCAGACATCTGTTTGATCGCGTGATCTCTTTTGGGGGGATCATGTAAAATGTGTTGCTTGATGTGAGCGAGAGATTAAAATTGTGTGAGAATGTGGACTGTTTGTATCATCTTTTAAAATGCTCTCGTGTCCCAGGCTTTATTGTAACTTTGCTCGCGTGGAAAATAAATCAGATTCTTTGCTCAGCTGCTATCCTCTCAATCTTACCTGCAGATACACGGTCCCGGCGGAGCAGCGAGATCACGGCGGCGGCCATCTTGGTTCATATGCCGTTGTTTACAAATGTCAGACAGAGCCGGGGCAGGCGTGCTGCGCTGGGGTTTGGTCTCGGAGGTGTCCATGACCTTCTCCTCGCTCTGCTCCGAGCTGTGATGGGCAAAAGACAGCAGTAAACAATACAAAAACGGGGGGGGAAAAGTTACTTCTTGTTTCGGTGCACAGCCCAGACCAGCCCATCGCCTCCTCCTAAAGCCCGGCTCAATCACGGAGGATCGTTGGGTCAAGCCCTGGGTTTACTCTGCGTTCACTCCTAAGTTCCTCTTGCTGTAAAGTGGGCCTGCTGTTCGATCAAGACTACAGAGTGTGGATTTGTGGAGGGGCGACGTTTGAAACATATCAATCCACCATTTTTCTGTTGAGACACTGCAATAGACAAAACTATGCTGAATCTGAACATGTAAATTAAATGTAGGTAAGTTCGTGGTTAAAATGCAATATGACTTATTTAGATGAATGTTGTAAGTCATAATTATCTTCTTTTTTTTTTTTTTTTTTTAATTGTTTTTCGGTTTTAACCAACACAAACATGGGACACTTGGGATATTAAAAGTAAAACTTTACAGACAAATGATTTTAACAATGTGGCGCTGAAGTGAAAATTGTCCATTTCTCCCATTTTTCTTGACACTGCTCTTCTTGAGTCCTCAGTCTATGGGTCAACATCTCCATCTCCAAAATTCCATTCACAATTTGTAGCCAGTCTTTAGTTGTCGGTGTTTCTATTTTGTACCATTTTTTAGTAATAGCCTTTTTACAGGCTACTAACAATATTTTCAGTAAATATTTATCATGTTTTTCCACATCACCCCCATGATGTATCCAAAATATAACAGCAAACACGTTTTGGGAATCACATAGCCCAATACCTTCACATTATTGAATATACATCTTCCCAAAATGATGAGAGTTTTGGACATACCAAAAAACATGTGCATGATTTACATTGACCTCTCCACATTCTCTCCAACAAGGTTGAACTCTGAATACATATTTGGCTGTGATTTTAGGAGTGATAAAAAAATCGAATTATATTTTTCCAGCAATGTTCCCTCCAAGTAAGTCATAATTATCATCTAAAAATAATCAAAATAATGGATAAACGTAGCCTGGTTAACCACACCCACTCCTTTTTCTACGTGAAAGAGGGCGGGTCTGGACACACACGGTAAACAAGACTTATTGGCGGCTGCAGCTGAACCGAACCAATCACGACCGTCACAGGGAATTGACAAGGTTATGTCACTTACTGCACCGCTATGTTGTAGTTCAACCAACAGTGACACGTGCAGAAGTTATTAGCCAAAACTAATCATGGATGAAGGAGTCTCTCATCAGTTTATATTTAGTTCATATTTTGTGAGTTGGACTAAAGCTGTCGTCACGTCCACGAATTGCTGATTGGTTTATTTCAGTTCTAATTCTAAGTGAAAAATCTGTTAAAAACAAAAAAAACTATTTCTTCTTATTTTTTAAAATTCAAAACTCAATAAATCCGGCTAGGAATTTGATATTAAAGGGGGGTATTATGTAAAATCGACTTTTTCAAGCTTTATATCATGTTATTATGTCATTCCCTCATTAAACACATGCCTGGAGTGTTGCCTTGGCTCATTCACATATTTTTGAGTAATCAGTAAAAACTTAGACGGCAGCCATTTTAGGTGTAGCTATGCCTCAGTCCTCCTAGGAACGCCCCACCTCCTGGAGACGCCTCTGGACCTTTTGTCACAAGTCGATTTTACATGCCTTTAAAGTGCATATGACAGATTTTAATGCTCTTGAAAATATGACTTATTTAGATGGATTACATCAGTTGCATAGTTATCATTTTTTTCAGTGAAGCAGCAATTTTAATGAAGAAATGTTGGGCAGAAAAGTTATTTTTATTTGAATTTTTAAGCTGCTGACAGGAAGTGACATAAAAGAAGGAAACATTCCATAGCAGTTTGACTTAATTTCCCATTGGACTTAACATGGTTGCACGGCAACAGTTTAAAATTGTTTACCTTCTTCGATGTCACTTCCTGTCGGTGTCCAATAAGGAAGTGAAACATAAACATCACAAAAATGCTCAAACTAAAGAAACTGGGAATAATCTTTAGCAAAATCTTACATATAATCGTGTTAACTGTGTTTTAGCAAGAAATGTGTCTAATGTGTCATATGCACTTTAAGATTGCTGATTTTTTTTCTTTTTCTGTCCGTTTAAACAGTGGCTCTTAACACACGTATTATTAAACAAGACCACGGCACATACATTCCCATATTTTACATTTCCATAAACACACGCTTCGACGGCCCTGTCATTGCAGTGAAATAGCGCTCACATTACTGCCTCGCGTGTCGTTAATTCAACTGCTTTGTTTCATTCGTCAACAATAGAAAACATGTATGAAAAGAATAGGTTTAGCGTGTGCATTATAAAGTATGATCAGTCTCTATGGCAATCTGTGGCTGGTGTAGATTATTTCATATGCTGGTACGGTAGTGTGTACACTCTAATTGTCAGGCTACAGTGAATGTTATTGTTTCAGTAATTATGGTCAAACAGCCTTCAGTGTCATCATGTGAAAATAATGAATCAAATAAAAAAAACTAGGAAACATATTATAAAACCTGCACATACTGATAGACTTTTTTCCCCCTGTGCCACTGGTTATTAAAGCGCGTCTCGAAATGTCACGCCAGTTTGCTGCAATCACTGAAAAGCGTAAATGATTTAAGCGAAAAGGAAAACAAATTTAATCAGAAAATGATCGTCGAATTTTCTAAGGCTTCCACAGAGCACTGCAATTTCATCTTTTAAAAAAAAAATAATTTATTGATTTTTTGCAATCAACATTAATCAAGCCGCTCAAAATATTTCATCTTTGAGCAATTATCAAAGTTATCCAGGATTTATTCAGCAGTATACTTTTCTAGTCTTATAACCTCAGCAATAAATGAATGTGGCGTTGTTCCAAGAAGTTAAAGATCCAGTGTTGCATTAAAGGGGGGGGGGTATTATGTCAATCGACTTTTTCAAGCTTTATATCATGTTATTATGTCATTCCCTCATTAAACACATGCCTGGAGTGTTGCCTTGGCTCATTCACATATTTTTGAGTAATCAGTACAAACTTAGACGGCAGCCATTTTAGGTGTAGCTATGCCTCAGTCCTCCTAGGAACGCCCCACCTCCTGGAGACGCTCTGGACTTTTGTCACCAGCCAAGCCACCAACCACTGCTCCTCAGCTCAGCAGAGCCCCCTCCCCGCACAGTAGTGTTGTTTAGATGCCACAGCAGTGTGCTGAAGGGGGCGTGTCGGAAAGCTTCTTAAAGAGCAGAGGCCTATTTCAAGACGTTCAGTACAGCCATTTTGAGAGAGCAATTTTATTCAAGGCAGTTATTTTTAATTTACTGCATATACAGACCAACAGAAGGTTACGTCATCATTGTAGTATGCTATAGACTGTGCTATGTGATTGAAAAAGCATAATACCCCCTGTTTAACCTTTCGCCAACATGTTGTATTATGATGGAGAGCGTGATCACTGTTCTAAGCCTTCTCCAGCACATCCCAAGTTCTCAATGGGGTAAAAGATCTGGACTCTGTTGTGGACGATCCATTGTGGTGAAATGAACCGCTCTTCACAGTCAGAGGCACGTTGGATCCTGGCTTTGTCGGGAAGAAGGAATCCACTGATTATGGAATAACCTGGTCATTCAGGATGTTCAGGGTCTGATCTCATTCTTTGGGCGCATTGTGTTGCTGAACCTAAACCTGAGCAACTGCTGCAACTCCCAGATCAGAACATTTTGTTAAATCCATGTGGCGATTCATTTTTATGAGTATTTTTTGGGGGTAAAGGCAGTATATTATCTAGTCCAGTGGTTCTCAAATGGTGGGTCGGGACCCAAAAGTGGGTCACAGAACCGTTTACAGTGGGTGACGAGTCTGTCCCAGAAAGTAAGTAGCTGTATGTAAGTGCTTTACTTATTTGTAGAAATACAAATAAGTAAAGCACCACTGTGGGCCAACCTGAGCAGCATGTTTTTTTCAGTCTCCTCTGAAACGGTGCACCGCCTCCTGGGTTTGTCCTGTTTCAGAGCATGGTGTTCCTGCACTGGTTAGAATCAGAATCAGACTAGGTTTTATTGCCATGGTTTGAAACAGATTCACAAACTAGGAATTTTTCAAACGTGCGACATAGACATATAACACAGAGTTAGATAAAAATAAGCTAAACACTTGAAACTATGAGGCTATGGGGCATGCATTAAGAATATGAAACGTGACATATGGTAAAGACAACAACAATTTGACAGAACAACAGCGGATTGTATTTAAAGATGTGTAGGCGTATAAAATGAAATGAAGTGATATAAAGTGATTAAGTGTGGTCTAAGTGTGGACACACCACACAGTGCAAGTGCAGATACATCCATGAGTCTGTAACTAAGCTACAGAGACTTGTTTCTGTTCATGAGTCTGATGGCGGAGGGGACAAAACTGTTCAAGTGGCGGGATTTATGGGTCTGGATAGACCGTAGCCTCCTGCCTGAGGGGAGAGGGGTGAATAGTCCGTGTCCAGGGTGAGAAGGGTCAGCTGTGATCCGACCCACACGCCTCCGGGTCCTGGAGGTGAACAGGTCATGGAGAGATGGGAGCGCACAGCCAATCACCTTCTCAGCAGCCAGCACGCTCCTTCCTCTTCCTCCTGTGCAGCTCCCTCCGCTCCAAAACAGTCTTCAACCATCTTCTGGGAAGAGCTTAGCAGAAAAGTTTACAGTCACCACGTTAACCACTGTGGTGACTGTATGGCGATGCCCAATCCCGTCAGACCTTGGAAGCTAAGCAGGGTAGGGCCTGGTTAGTACTTGGATGGGAGACCGTTCAGTAACACCAGGAAGCCTAGCGAATGGAGTGAGTGGTTGGTGGTGGTGGCTGATGTGCGCAGACTGGTTGCCTCGCTTATCATCACCGAGTATGGCGTCAATGAATAATGCACCAAATTGTAAAGCGACTTTGAGCGTCTGGAAAAGCGCTATATAAGACTAATGCATTATTATTATTATTATTATTGTTAAAATGACTGTTTTTTTGGTTGTTTTTATCATAATTTCAGCTTCTTTTATTTAATGTTTATTCAACAACAATTTTTGAGGAAAACACAATATTTTACAATATATTTTGTAGTGTAAGTCGTATGTGGGTGTAGTTTAGAACCACTTTCAGTCTGACTTTGCTCGATTCCCGGACTGGCCGCGGTCATGGGGTTTGCATGTTCCCCCAGTGTCTGCGTAGGTTTCCACTTGATGTTTACCCTACCACTAAAAACATGCACAATAGGCTCCCGGGCCTCTCCCAAAAGAACAGTCTGCATCTCAGTGGGACGTTTCCAATAAGAAATGATATAAATATTTAAAAACTACAAGGCTACAGTTTACAGAGTAGCTTTAAAAGTCTGACAAATCTTAAAAGTCAAATTCTTACTCCGATGATATTCCTTTTTATGTTTAATTAAGAGAGCACTCCGTTGCCCGTTTATCCCGTTATCTTTGCCGCGTTCAGGATCAAACAGACTTCCACATTTACGGCCATTTCACGCAAAATAAATAAATAGCATTTTTACGGGAGAGCAGGCGGCCGCACAGCAGGCCACGCGAACGTTTGATCACAAAAGAGCCCGAGCAGGAGTGGAGCCAGTATTTATTCATTTCTATGCTTTTAATAGATTTTTCTCTGCGCGAATCCCGAGCGGTGCGCGTCCAAGCCGATTTCACCGCTATTGATTTGTGCACACTGTGTTCCAATACGAAGCCGAGCATGTGTCCCGTAAAGCAGGGACAATCGCTGTCATCACACACACGAGCAACACATCATGTTTTTAGGAGAGATTTCCCAAAGCCGGCAGAAGGTCAGGTTTATGGAGTCTTTGTTCCTTTGCCCCTTTTATCCTGCTCTGTCCTCGTAAATTATACAACTGAGGAAACTGGAGCAAACCACAGCAGAAAACAAAACAAAACATGCATCTCAGTAAAAAGGCTTTAGAATTTGGTAGGTTTTCTAAGGCACATAACAAGTACCAAGGTGAAGACCCAGTATTCAAAGAAACTATACCATGATACACCTACAAAACAGGAGCAATTACAAAGACACACACAACAGAACATTAGTAATATTAGTCCTCACCTTGGGTTTTTGCAGCAGATCAGTTCCTCTGAGCTTGTATCTAGATGATTTTTGACATTGGGCCTCATTTCCTAGTTATCCAGAGTGTTGTTGATTTCTGGAGATTTTTTTTTTCATGCAGTTCTTATATTTGAAGAGTCTAGTGGCGCTAGGCTAGGGCAAGGCTAAAGCATTTCTATGGTATCAGTTAGCCTGCATTAAAAACAGTCTGACCCACTCCACAGTGCACCTGAGGTAAATCACTTATAACACCAGACTAACCATATAAATGTCTGTGTTAATAGAATCATTTTAACCATTTTGCATTTAAAATAACATTAACAGCTATTAACATAATAATAGCTACATCCGCTTCGTGGCTGTAAGCTAACGCAGCGGCGGAGTGATCTGCGAGAAAATAGTCCCTCAAAATGCGGTAATTCATGTGATACAAGGTCAGTTATATTTCAAACATTATTCTATTAACACAGACATTTATATGGTTAGTCTGGTGTTATAAGTGATTTACCTCAGGTGCACTGTGGAGTGGGTCAGACTGTTTTTAATGCAGGCTAACTGATACCAATGCGCTAGCCTAGCACTAGCCTAGCACCACTAGACTCTTCAAATATAAGAACTGCATAAATGAAAAAAAAAAAGTCGTGCATTATTCCTTACATAATGTAAACCTAGTCCGGCAACAGTTAAATCAAGTTCTATATCACTCCACTGCAGCTGTTTCCATAGTAACGATAAACAATTGAGCTGGAACTAGCTTCAGGTAAAACAGATTAAAAAGTGAGATAACTCCTGCTTATAAAGACTTAAAAAAATAAGCAAACAGGCCCCAATGAACAGTTTCAGTTCGCGGGACCATGGTATTAGCGGGATAATGCACGACGAGGTGTTGTCCGTCTTTACTCCGTCCGGAACTTCAAGAGGAATACCTGAGGAGAGTGAGTTCGTTCGAAGAAGCCTTTATTGATTAAAAGCGCACATACAAGTTACATCATAACAACATCAGGAAGTCTGCCGATCAAGTCTCGTGCCTGTTTCTATATACTTGTTAGTCCCGCCTCTAGTCCAGACGCACCAACAGACCTTATCTTCAGACATTACGTGCAAGCTTGAGAAAAACAAGTCTGTTCTTATCACTAACATTGTATCTCGGCCAAGATGGATCTGCCTCTGTACTTTTCAAGGTAGGACATTTATTGAAACAATAGTAAAACAGAATCATAAGACAAAGATTACATTGTTTTCCGAACGAGTATTAGATAAGGTTTAAGCAAGTAGCAATACATTTCTTACAGTGTCCATTATCAGAAATAACTGGACTCCGTGTCAGCCAGTTATTTCTGATAATTGACACCTCGTCGTGCATTATCCCTTACTTAACGATACAAGGATATCGAGGATAATTATACATATTTCAAGACAATTGTATCCATTTCTACACTTTATGCAGTGTAGTTTAGTTTACATTGCAGAACTTTATCAAAGACGATCGGGACAAAGTGTAACTTTAACTTTTGCCTTGTGATGTGACTTTAGCCTTTGATTGTGTGAGTTGACTGGCAGATATTTCAATCCAACACACGGCAGGACGCGTAAACAAATGAGGCAAACACCGGGGCATCTGTTTAAAGTTACTCCCATTTGAAAAGCAGCGAAAATAAGAGTTTGCTGTTGCTCGTTTTTCATCTTTCACATCAGAGGTTTTTGAAGTAAAGGAACAACGGTGTACAAAGTTATGTGTTGCAACAGAAGAATGAGTAGAACAAAAGAGGTGTGCTGTAAATGTATATTCATGGAAGATAACTTTAAATACATGAATATTTTCCAGCAAATGTCCATTCCCCTGATACCTCATTAGTTCACTCTGATTTTTTCATCGCTATAGACTTCAATAAAACAAATGTACTTTTTCCTCAAAATAAGACAGCCAACTAGTGGTGCTGTTTTTGTTATACTGTGCATCTAATTATAAAGCGTTTTTGTATCAGTTTCATGAACTGTTTTCTCGCACTTTCTCGTTGTGAAATGTGCCGCTAAACCTATCCCTGTGAAGAATTGGGATACCACAAATGTTGGAAGGTTAAGAATGAGTTGGGACTACACCTAACACTTTACTTCAGTGGTTTCCTCTTTCATTGGACACGAGCGCATGCCTTTTTACGCATCATCACCAGTGGGATGATTAGGGATGCAGACTAGAACCCTGTGCTGCGCTGTTCTCGGTGCCATGCCATTGGTCCGACAACCCATCAGTCCGACGTGTCATTATTCCGAAAATTTACCACTGAGCAGAGGTGCCATTAGTCCGACATCTCTAACCCAGTTGTGTTGTGGATTAGAGAGTCATATACAAGCATTGGCCCTAACCTTAAAGAGGGGGTATTATGCTTTTTTCAATCACATAGCACCAGTCTATAGCATACTACAATGATGACGTAACCTTCTGTTGGTCTGTATATCAGTAAATTAAAATAACTGCCTTGACTAAAATTGCTCTCTCAAAATGGCTGTACTGAACGTCTTGAAATAGGCCTCTGTCTCTTTAAGAAGCTTTCCGACACGCCCCCTTCAGCACACTGCTGTGGCATCTAAACAACACTACTGTGCGGGGAGGGGGCTCTGCTGAGCTGAGGAGCAGTGGTTGGTGGCTTGGCTGGTGACGAAAGGTCCAGAGGCGTCTCCAGGAGGTGGGGGCGTTCCTAGGAGGACTGAGGCATAGCTACACCTAAAATGGCTGCCGTCTAAGTTTTTACTGATTACTCAAAAATATGTGAATGAGCCAAGGCAACACTCCAGGCATGTGTTTAATGAGGGAATGACATAGTAACATGATATGAAGCTTGAAAAAGTCAATTTTACATAATACCCCCCCCCCCCCCCCCCCCCGCTCCGCCATTGCTGTAGTACCTCCATATCATCGCTAGGCCCCCATTGAAAAGCATTGGACTTTAGACACGTTAAAAACAACTTTAATGCCTGGTTTCAATTTTTTTAACACTTTCTATGGCTACATATTCCTCCTGACATAACGCTGGGTTACTCACAAAAATAGAAACCAGGCTGGTTTTCGAAATACATTTTTTTAAAATCTCTTACTTAACGGAGGTTGGATTGTTAGCATTGGAGCTGCACGAGCTACACGTCACGCAAGGGCCGAGTCTACAGTGAAGATCCCGCCCTTATGCCCTTATTAGGAACATGCTTCGTCAGAGCTGGGGAGGAGGAGTCTGTAAATCCGCCATGATTTCCCCCTCGAACGTGGTCATTATGGTAAACGGGGAGGAGTGAGGAGGAGTTGTCTATTCTTTTTAACGGTCTATGGTTTCAACCCCTACTCAATGGGACATTTTCAGAATAATGGGACGTTGGACTAATGGGCCGACCCCCTGCTCTCGGCCTGCACTGACCAACCGAACTCAAGGCAAACTCGTGTGTCGCCAACTCGCTAAAAAGAGCCACGTTTGCTCTCTTTCTTGAGTATTTTCTACAAATTCAGTACTTTCACCATCCATCCATCCGGCGTCTACCGCTTATTCCGACAGCCCTCTATTTAGACAACCCTCCAAACCGAAACCCTGTCATTCCGACAACCCTCCATTGCGACGTTCCCCCAATCTGACAATAGTTTTCAGGGTTAAGGTGACGTGACTCTTCATCTTCCAAACCTTCTGTCTTGTGTGAGTGGATGTGAGCGTAAATATAGGTCATTCTAGTAGGCCTTTGTATTTTTAATAATTATCTTGTGTGTCAGAATGGCGGGACGTTGCACAAAGGTAAAGTGTCACCGCTTCAAGAAAGGGGAAAAAAATGTCGGGAGTGCCGGGACGTTGGATAAAAAATGGAAAAAATTAGACCTCAATGTCTCAATGTACTTTCTGTGCCATTGCCTGAAATAAATGAATAAATTAAATGCCAGGTCGCAGAGGCAGCAGTCTGAGCAGAGAATTCCCCACCCATGCACACCTCCTGCAGCTGTTCTGGGGGGACCCTGAGGCGACACCAGGCCAGCTCAGAGACATAGTCCCTCCAGCGTGTCCTGGGTCTTCCACGAGGCCTCCTCCCAATAGGATATGCCTGGAACACCTCCCCAGGAAGGCGACCAGGAGGCTCTGAAACAAATGGCTTTCACTTAACTAATAATTTGACTGAGCAACTTTTACTTTTATTATTAGTAGTAGTAGTACAGTGTCTTTACTTTTACTCTTAAAGTGAAATCAAGCACTTTGACCCACTGGTTGTAGTCAAAGTCTGTCTATTTTGAGTTTTTTGACGGTGAACAAAAAGGATTTTCTCTTGGAGGTATATCAGTTTGATTCTCCCAGCGTCAGCTTTAGTTTGTTACCATTAATTCATTCACCAAACATTACAGTTTTGTTGTTTTGTTGCTTTGACCTCTGCATTGTCTCGTCACTAATTCTATAAACACAGTATTTTGTCTTTTTAAATACAACAGACTTCTCTAATTAACCCACGTGTAACTTTCTGCTCTCACTGCTGCTGCGCTGTCTCTGTTTTCTATTGACCTCATTAACAGTAAATACACAAAACAAAAAGGCAGAGCGACTGGATCCGTCTGTCCGTCCCGGGGATGTTTGCAGAGATCTTTTTGATTTTATTGACAGCAGCACATGTATACTCTATACTAATAAGCATCCGCTGCCTTTGTACAGTAATAACACGGCAAATGTGGAGTCGGAAGTGTAAGTTTCTCCAGTTCAGCTTTACCCAAATCTGAAAGCTTCCCGACTGGTGAGTTTACAGCCTATAGGCCAGTGTAACACCTCGTTTGAAAGCTAAGACCAACAAAACTAATTTACAGTATGTTGAGAATTATTATGCAAATTGCAAAACATATGCAAAACTCAATTTTTTCAGTGAAACTCATGGATGGTTTTGTGTCTCAGGGCTCTTTGAATAATTGACATCAGTCTCAGACGCCTGTGATGATTAGTTGTCAGGTTAAGCCCAATTAAGGGAAAAACTACTGAAAAAAGGCGTTAACCAATAAGGGAAAGAAAAGGATCTCTGTTGATGAAAAGCGTGAAATAGTTGAATGCCTTGGACTAGGTATGAAAACCTTCGATAATTCATGAAAGATTAAGCGTGATCATCGTACTGTTAAAGAGGGGATATTATGCTTTTTTCAATCACATAGCACCAGTCTATAGCATACTACAATGATGACGTAACCTTCTGTTGGTCTGTATATGCAGTAAATTAAAATAACTGCTCTCTCAAAATGGCTGTACTGAACGTCTTGAAATAGGCCTCTGTCTCTTTAAGAAGCTTTCCGACACGCCCCCTTCAGCACACTGCTGTGGCATCTAAACAACACTACTGTGCGGGGAGGGGGCTCTGCTGAGCTGAGGAGCAGTGGTTGGTGGCTTGGCTGGTGACGAAAGGTCCAGAGGCGTCTCCAGGAGGTGGGGGCGTTCCTAGGAGGACTGAGGCATAGCTACACCTAAAATGGCTGCCGTCTAAGTTTTTACTGATTACTCAAAAATATGTGAATGAGCCAAGGCAACACTCCAGGCATGTGTTTAATGAGGGAATGACATAATAACATGATATAAAGCTTGAAAAAGTCGATTTTACATAATACCCCCCCTTTAAGAGGTTAAAAGAAAGCAGTTCTCTGTAAATAATACAACCCAATTTAAGCACAGATCCTCCATAAGTAAGTTTTGCTTTAGTTTTGGACTTACATGAAATTGCTCGCAATAAAATGCACAGGCAGCGTGAAGAAAGGAAGGTGCAAAACGGAATAAAAAGCCACAACACAATCTGCACTGTTTACAGAAGGGATTTCCAAACATGATTTCTCAACCTAAGCCTTTTATGCTGCGACCTGTCTGAGCTACAGTCCAGGAGCGGAAAGAACCTTATTTCACATGAACATAATCAGATTTCTGACAGAGGAAAGAAAATAAATTGAACTCTCCAAGGTCACAAAAGCAACACAAAGTCTACAGTGAAGTTTGAAGGTGTACGATGTGCTGCTGTTCTGGTGGATGGTTTGCACATTGCAGGTCATAATAGTATACAGGAGCTAAGCACAGAATTTTTGGGGGCATTTTTGGGGGCAATCTTTTTCCTCAGCACCCCTTAACCAAAATATGTTATCACGGCTCTGAAGACATGCACATCCTCCAGAATCGCCCACTCGAAATCATTAAAGCGAGGCCTACGACACCTTCAACATGTGTGAGAATGAACAAAACAAACAACACATCTGCGCCAGGCATATATGACGAGTTTCTCCATACTGGAGGCTCCCTGAGGTTTCTACGACAAACAAGCACTTTTTCAAGCAAATATTAAAGGCAGTATTCTTGATTTTGTTTTCCGAGTTTTGATTAGTCCTCCTTTAGAACATCAAAACTATCATTTCATTTCACGAGGGTTGCTGCAGTTGGTCAAGATTCAGCAACACTATGAGCCCAAAGAATGAGATCAGCTGATGACCTGAACATTCTGAAGGACCGGGTTATTCCTTCAATGGATTTCTTCTTCCCTGACACAGGGGCATATTCCAAGATGACAAAGCCAAGATTCATCTCATGTTGTGAAACAGTGGTTCAGGAGACGTCATTTTCACACATGGATTTGTCGCTACAGAGTCCAGATTTTAACACCACAGAGTGTGTTTACAAGGGCTTGAAATTCCCGGTTATTAGCCATATACCGGTGATGGCAGTTTTCGAAATATGTCGTTTATATGACACTGAGAAATCGGGAAACTCAAATCCCTTGTTTAAATAATCAAATAAGCAAACCCGGCTTTTTGTATTTAAGCTCTGTCCGTGCAGGCGCTTACATTATATGTTTGAGCACAATACGGTGAAAATATTAAAATCATAAATGTGTGGCTTATTGCGGGGCTTGTTCTTTTGAGTCACTTTGGGCTAAATGTTTTGCCCATCCTGAGCTACGGCAGTGACGGCAGATTGTGGATAATTCGTTATCTTAACCCGTCCTGGGTCTGTCTTTATCACCAAGCGGACCAGGGAGCTCTGGGAGAAGGTTAAAGCCGGGGCCGGTGTGAGAGAGTGGACCTGATGTTCACCGAGAGTTAGTGTGTTGTGGTCGACTCCTCTCTGCGTCCGGAGGAAAACCAGCCGCCTTGAAACGGTCACCGATAGTTTAAATCCATATTACGATGCTTCTTTCCATCTTAAATATTCACTACTTTTCGTTCATTCATGGTTAAAATAAAAAACTCAGTCTCCTCTTGACTCCAGAAACAGGAGCTCTTCAGACTCAATGCTGCCGCCATGTTTGTTTACGACTAACTGCACATGCGCAAGAAATGGGAAGTTTCTTAAAATCGGAAAATAGCGTTTACATGCTGTTATATCCCGGTTACAGTCGGAAAATCCCAGCCATAATCGGGAAACTGCATTTATATGATCAAACACAAAACAGGAAAACTCGAGCCCTTGTAAACACTCGAGTCTTTGGGCTGGACAAGGCTTTGTGCAGTGGTTTCTGAATGCAGGAGTTATATAAAAGTTTGGCAATAAGTTTATGGCAATAAAACCTATTTCTGACCCAGCGCTGCTTGAAAAATGCTTCCTCCTCCGCGTTTCTCTCTCTCTCCGTGCGGGCAGTTTACCCTCTGACCTCCCTCCTCTCACCTGGAGGCAGTACGACTCACTTCGCAAACTCAACAGCAGCAGATTTTTTTAGTGTGGGAGGAGACGCCATATAGGAATATGGAGCTTATAGACTGAGTAAAATCATGTCGAGCATGCAAAGCTCAAGCCCATCGCCAACAATTTCACTTGTCAAAAATACCAACAACAATATATATAAATATGACCAGAAAAGAATACACTTTTGTCCTATGAAGAAGGGCAAGTGATGTCCTTAAGTACACTGGCAAAATGGCCATCTTAAAGGAGATAGGTAGGTAGGTAACTTTATTTATACCCATAGGTAGAATTGGTTTGCAGTTGAGAGTAGGCATTGCAATACCTAGGCAGACAAAAAGCACATAAAACAAGAACATGTAAAATCATCTAAAATAATCATTATTTTAATTATTATGAGAGAGAGAGAGAGAGAGAGAGAGAGAGAGAGAGAGAGAGAGAGAGAGAGAGAGAGAGAGAGAGAGAGAGAGAGAGAGAGAGAGAGAGAGAGAGAGAGAGAGAGAGAGAGAGAGAGAGAGAGAGAGAGTTCCCTAAGGTTAGATCATACCCAGTATAGAACATTTAGTGCCTATTCAGCACTGACACTGCACTAGGAATAAAGCTCTTTTTAAACCGTTTCGTTTCACATCTTGGAACTAAGAACCTTTGTCCAGATGGAAGAAGTACAAACTCTTTGTTCAAAGGATGCGTCTCATCATCAGAGATGGCCCTAGCTAAGCACAGAAGCTGCTGCGTGTAGAGAGACTCTGGGTCCGGTCTGTATGTCCAATCAGCTTACTAGACCATCTAACAATTTGAGAAGGCGAGTTCTTGTTCTTTAAATTCAGACTATTATACCATGAGGCTAACGCAAAAGACACAACTTCAACAAAAGCTCTGAACAGAGTTCACAATGCAAATGTTGATGGCCTCTTTTCACCACAGCAGCACAATTATGTTCAAACTTCAGTTTTGAGTCAATGATTGTTCCATGGTATTTATACGAGTCTACACATTGAATGATTTCCCCTCTGATTTTGGTGAATGACATAAAATCGTTGAATTTGAGTCGGTTTGAGTTAATCGAAGAGAGGTGCCAATGGAAACAGTTTAAATCCCACTTGAAATCAAACATTTTATCTTCAAATATTTATTTTTCACTTGAAATGATACAAAATTATCTGAATTAAGAAAAAAATGTCCTTGTTCAATTGACAATGATGTGTTTTATCTGATCTAATACTAGACCAAACCTACTCACACTTTTGATCTGTTATAAAACTGTGTTGAAAACAGGTACAGCCCTAATTCCTTGGCAAATGCAAAACCATAGAGACAAGGGAAACGCTTTCAAAAATGGCTAAAATCAAAAATGCCTCACCATGTGAACCCAAACACGTGCAAATGTTCGTTCAAGGGTTGTGGGGGAAAAAATCTCCGCACTGTAAACGTGCACAAAAAAAAGAGAGCCTTACATGAAAGTTGCAGTTTAGCAAATAAATGTAAGTCTCAAAATGTTTACTTTGCTACATATCCTGTTTATGCTGATTAATGAGATTGCCGTATCTCGTTGAATGCAACCAGAGCAGCGTGTGGTCTATGGTGGAGGGGAGTGAGGAGCGTCGGTGACGGGGAGCAGGGTTCACTACTGACACCTACTGACAAAAAAAAATAATCAAAAAGACACAGCTTTAAAATAATGTGCGCTCAAGTAAAGCATTGGTGAAAATACAAATAACTTTTAAGGCTAGCTACAAAGCTCAATCCACTTCAATTCATTTTCTGATGTCACATACATTTTACTCACAGGTTTTCTCACTGCAGAAAGAGCCAAATGTTTTACTTGCTTTACTATGTGATGAAACTACTCAAAGACGTACAGTAAGCAGTCGTGTCTTCCTGGCCTTGCGTGCGGTTGCGGATGCCTGAAGGCAGCAGTAAACAGACTCGGGGCGTGCATCTCCTGGAGGTTCACTTCTAACAGAATCCACTAACTCTGGTCCTACAACAACAACAACCTCTACTTATGTTCGACAAACTCAACTTCACAAACTTTTGGTTTGTATCTTTTGAAAACAATATACGCCACAAGGACATTCACGGCTCAAGCACAACTAAAGGAAGCTAAAACTATAAAAGTATGCACATAAATCATCAATTATTAAACACTTCCAAAGCATACCTCAACATACTGTATAAGCACAAGAATCCTGATCTAGGTCTGGGCGATATGACGATATTAGACCGTCTTACGATCTCCAGAGCTGACGATCTGTCATTTTTGTAGGATGGTTTTATCTAAGCACTTCTGCACAGTTGACTCTTTTCACCGTCAGTGACGTAAACCCAAGCCGCACTTTCTGCTACGCAATGTCAGACGCTAATGCGAGCGTTTGGCAGCGAGCCGCTCCTCTACAGTCACATACACGACCAGGCTCCTCAATCTGGAGCTTTTAAACCCAGCGTTCTGTCTCTATTTCAGAGGTATTTATGTCAGTGTCTTTCCCCGTAACGCCGCTGCTCTGCTCAGATCGCGGCGTGTGTTTATTTATTTACCTGGCGACACATGTGTGAAGAAGCAAGTGTGTCCTTCGTCCTTACAGTTCTGTCAGGCGCCGCATCCTTCGCATCTGTTTCATTTAAATCCTGGACCATGTTCACAAATGCGCTGTTTATCCATATCTTTGAAAATATGAAAGTTCCCCAAAACACAGTCTGTCTGAGTTCATTATTGTAAATTCGCCTAACAGTGACAAACTTCTTCCTGTTTGAGTTTTACACAATAAAAGTCACTGCATGTTATCGCTTTAGTAAGACTCTTATTGTGAAAGGGTCCACAGCGACAGAGCGTTACATTTACAGCAGCTCGACGTCATGAGAGAGACGTCTCAGAAAAAATGCCAAACAGCAACAAACACAAACAACAAGCCTTTACCAAACTTACTCTTTGACTTACTTCTACTTAATTTTATTATCTGGAGTTTTATTGTGTTTTTCATTTATAAAGTGAGTTTGCTTTAGGTCCAAGTCTATTATTGCTGTGTTGATTATCACAAAGTTGAATAAATTAGTGTAGTATTTTTCTTCTTCAGTGTGTAATTTAAGTAATTTTGTCATTATAAAAATCGTGATAAAACCGAAAGTTTATAATTCAAAAATCGTGATATTCTATTTTTGCCATATCGCCCACCCCTATCCTGATCATTGTTATTGCTCTGACCATGAAAATGTTTCCACCTTGTAAGACAATGAGCCCAGGCCCTTTTCCTAACCTCAACCAGAGACATGGGCTGTGTTTGAATGTCTACACAAGACGTTCCCAAACTTTTTGGAGCCGTGTCCCCCCTGAAGCCTTTAGTGACGAGTCGCGTACCCCCTAGTTTGACGCGATTGAAAACACTGGGAATATCACATGTAATATGTTTATTTCCTCAATTATTACAGTGAACTCAAGCAGGTTTTCCACATTCAATATGTTTTTGCTTGTCTGGGTGATTAAGGCCATTAAGAATATGTAAATACAAAAAAATGTATGAAAATGCCAGTTTTTGATTATTTTGTAAACAAGGCTGTTAGTGTGAATGGGTAAAGCTGAGTGTTTTGCTTTGTCCCAGTGGACCTGGACTCTGCTGCTTTTGTCACTCATTCTGAACATCAGACTCTGGTTTGGACTCTACGCTCTGGCCCCGCCCCCTCTGCGTCTCCCTCAGTCGTACTGTCAAACCACCGGTACAGACTCAAATGTGCTGCTTTAAGCTTTGGTTAAAGCGAAGATAATGTATACGCAAGACATATCCATCTTTGCGCGAGCCACCGCACATCAGCTCATAAATTTGAATGTATGTGTTAGATACAAAGCCCAGGTTTAGTGGCAGAGGAGGGGACACAGACGCTTCTCCTTCTCCGCTCGCTTCTCCCTCGGATCAGAATGAGAGGAAAACTCCTGTTGCAAATCGAAGTCACCGTCAGTCTGACGGCGCACAAGCTCCTGACAGATATGACAGAAAATGCAACTCCATCGAACTTTGGCGCTGCTGTTGTAGCGAGGGCTGACGCAGCCTCAGCCGCGCTCTCGGCCTCCGCGGAGTTTTACGCGCTCGGGTCCAAAGCGGCTCTTGAGGTTCGGTTCTGGAGTGGACATGTTTAGGTCCAGAACAAGCTCATCCACGTCTGAATATAGAACTCTATAGGGACTCTTTCGCCTGTATAAGCGCGTTCCCTGTGCAGCGGTTTTAACGGGTCAGTGTCGATCAGATTGTGATGAACTGTTATTTTCTTTGCGTACCCCCAGGGGCGTCCTGCGTACCCCCGGGGTACGCGTACCACAGTTTGGGAACCTCTGGTCTACACTGTTCCTTATATACTATAATAAAATCAATCAAAGTAAAAAAATGCAGATGATTTCGACATATTTGTACACGTTTTCTTAGTGATGTACAACAATGCTTTTCAATTGATGTAGTTATTTACAGATGATGTCGTCATTATGGCGTGTTCCCAAGAAATCGAACGTAAGGTGTTTTGGCTCATATTGTTTTCGGCGGCAAGTCCTCCAGAAACATCACACTGAACACGGGCTCTCCCCAAGGCTGTGTGCTGAGGCCCCTCCTGTTCACTCTGCTGACCCATGACTGCGCTCCAAAGTACAACTCAAACCTCTTTATCGAGTTTGCAGACGACACAACAGTGGTGGGTCTCATCAGCAACAGAGACGAGTCAAACTACAGGAGTGAGGTGAGCAGACTGGCCATGTGGTGCACACAGAACAATCTCTCTCTAAATGTCAAGACAAAAGAGATTGTTGTGGACTTTCAAAGAGCGCGGGTCCAGCATTCTCCTCTAACAATCAACGGTGCTGCAGTGGAGAGGGTGACCATCACTAAGTTCCTGGGTGTGCACATCACAGAGAACCTTTCCTGGACCATGCACACTACATCACTGGTCAAGAAAAGTAATCAGTGTCTTTACTTTCTCCGCATGTTAAGAAGAGCCAGAGTCCCAGCCTCCATTATGTGCAACTTCTACAGAGGGACTATAGAGAGCATCCTGACCAGCTCCATCACTGTATGGCTCTTCTACAGAGGGACTATAGAGAGCATCCTGACCAGCTCCATCACTGTGAGGTTCTTCTGCAGAGGGACTATAGAGAGCGTCCTGACCAGCTCCATCACTGTGAGGTTCTTCTGCAGAGGGACTATAGAGAGCATCCTGACCAGCTCCATCACTGTGTGGTTCTTCTGCAGAGGGACTATAGAGAGCATCCTGACCAGCTCCATCACTGTGTGGTTCTTCTACAGAGGGACTATAGAGAGCGTCCTGACCAGCTCCATCACTGTGTGGTTCTTCTACAGAGGGACTATAGAGAGCGTCCTGACCAGCTCCATCACTGTGTGGTTCTTCTACAGAGGGACTATAGAGAGCATCCAGACCAGCTCCATCACTGTGTGGCACTTCTACAGAGGGACTATAGAGAGCATCCTGACCAGCTCCATCACTGTGTGGTACTTCTACAGAGGGACTATAGAGAGCATCCAGACCAGCTCCATCACTGTGTGGCACTTCTACAGAGGGACTATAGAGAGCGTCCTGACCAGCTCCATCACTGTGTGGCTCTTCTACAGAGGGACTATAGAGAGCATCCTGACCAGCTCATCACTGTGTGGTTTTCTACAGAGGGACTATAGAGAGCATCCTGACCAGCTCCATCACTGTGTGGTACTTCTACAGAGGGACTATAGAGAGCATCCAGACCAGCTCCATCACTGTGTGGCACTTCTACAGAGGGACTATAGAGAGCATCCTGACCAGCTCCATCACTGTGTGGTACTTCTACAGAGGGACTATAGAGAGCATCCAGACCAGCTCCATCACTGTGTGGTTTTCTACAGAGGGACTATAGAGAGCGTCCTGACCAGCTCCATCACTGTGTGGTTCTTCTACAGAGGGACTATAGAGAGCATCCTGAGCAGCTCCATCACTGTGTGGTCTTCTACAGAGGGACTATAGAGAGCATCCTGACCAGCTCCATCACTGTGTGGCACTTCTACAGAGGGACTATAGAGAGCGTCCTGACAGCTCCATCACTGTGTGGCTCCTCTACAGAGGGACTATAGAGAGCGTCCTGACCAGCTCCATCACTGTGTGGTTCTGAATGGGTGAATCGAGGAAATATAATCTACTTTATTGGATCTCTGTCTAAATAAACAATCATGAGCCAAATACGACGTGGATCTGAGCGCTTCATGTGATATGTGCGTAATATAACTGTCTTCACTCTTACTTTGCTAAACTAAACAGCACGTGAAATTACAAGCTGCTCAACATGATATTTGAAGCGCAAACTTTTATGATGCGGATAGTGAGTGTTGACCGTTTTATTAAGACCGTAAACATGGAGTAATTAAAGCGGCAGTTTGACAAATATATTCAGCTAATTGCATTCCCACATTTGTGTCTCTTTGCTTCGACTTAGATCATAAACTTGGATCATTAATTTCGAGGCTTGTAATTCAGGTTTTATTCAACAGGATGAAAAGTCCCTCATTGTGGTGTCGGGCTTGCATTGATATTATTTGATTTAACACTCAACACTCAATGCACCTTTAATAATAATGAAATACTGCTTTACTGTGCATAGTGCTTATATGTAGGGAAACAATAGAGATTGTATGCCTAAATCATGTCTCACCCCAATGCACCTCTACAAAGAAAGATCTCCTCAGCGCTTCCCACACGTTGCCCCCGATATTAATGAGCATTTAGACAAGTCAGAGTGAGATCTTCCTCCGAAAGTCTTTTGTCTTGTAGCTTTGATGTGACGACCTTAAACACATACAGAGTGGGATACGCATGAGCTCCGCCATCCTCCCATTCGCTTTGATTTAAAACTCCTCCTCAAAGCCTTGTCTTTATAGAAATAGGTGCAAAGGAATGATGCAACTCGCTCGGGCGCCTTTGGAGAGGGAACTAATGGAGGACGGGCTCTTTTATTCAGACAAATGCAGACAGGGGGGTTCACACACAAAGTAGAAAGCTCCAATGTGTTCCTTCTTCGGTGTTGCCATCTCTCCGACGTTCATTAATCAGACTTTTATTAAACAAAGAAGCCGGCAGCGGAGCCTAAAAACAGCGCACGCAATGTTGACATGGAGATGGAGCGTTTAAACTTCCCAGCATGCACCTCTGCGCTAAACAGCAGAGGAGCCAGAGGCATGGAGAGGAGACCCGAGCGCACCACCGTATAGATGTAATCAAATGTGCTGGTAATGTGTGCGGAAATGCAAGCTGCTGCTGCTGCTGTGTCCTTGGGCAAGTCTGCATGCGCTCGTAAGTGAAACCCTGAATGAACGGAAGAACTTTATAAAGCAACGACCGAGAAGAAAAGGTTGCTTTAGATCAGGGGTCTCCAACCTTTTTTACCCGGCGAGCTACTTTTACACAACCAGAACGTCGGAGAGCTACTTATGAGTCAAAAACACTTAATAATGCGACGTAGGTGGACTACACCCTGGAGAATTAGTAGTGAAGAAAGTATTTCAAAGAAAATGACTTGAGTTTAGTGCTTATACTTTACAATATTGACCTAACTGTTCACAGATTGTGTTCAGCATGTTCAGAACAAACAGAAAATGCATCTAAAAGTTGAGTTATCATGCGTATAGAGATGTAGAAAGTCTATACCTAGAAAGGCCTGGCGAGCTACTAGTAGCTCCCGAGCTACTGGTTGGAGATCCCTGCTTTAGATACACATTCATGAAGGCAACAGAAGCAATGTTAAAGGTTCTACTCAGGTTTAAAATGTGCATACCGTCTATTTGGGGTATGCAGATGATGTCACAGCATGACAGAAGCCAAATGGGTGTCAGCGCGAGTATTGAACTTTTGTTGTTTTTGACAGTCACAGTCACTGGACATTTAAGGTAAAACACTGCAGGTGAAAAGTATCCGCTTGAAATGTCGATTACTGGAATAAAATACTGCGAGTTTACTTTTATTTGATCATTTGTGTGAGAAAATAAGTTTTATGTATAAGAAAGATGCAGAATAGCTTATGTTTGCGGCAACAAAATCGTACAAATACATAAAGCCCGGTTTAAATTGAAACATAGTTTATTTGGATAATAGGTTATTATTAAAGCTCAATAACTCTGGCTTTGGTATTAAAGTGATTATGTAAAAAGAAGAACTGTTTGGTTACTGTTAAGTAGTGTTTTTCTATCCAGAGCTCAATAGTCCCGCCCACTTCTGGTCACATGCTAGCCTGGGAATCCCCATGCTGATGTGTGCGTCCTAATCATTTCGAACAGTCTGGGGACCATGGCCGAAATCTTCGCATGGATTTGGGGACCAATCACAGAACGAGGAGGGACGGTAAGATGATGACGCGCTATTCGACATACGGAAGCTTGGAGTTTGTTTAGGGATTAAAAAAAATAAACGTTTATTTACAGATCCAACATGACAGCAGCAGATACGACGCCATCTTTCGATCAAGCTTTAGAACGTGTTCTAAATAGTTTAGCTCGAAAGTTTACACCAGGTACGTCATACGTCATCTGATACCATGATACGATTGGCTATGGCTACGTGCAGACGCATGAGAGACATTCAGCACAATAAACGGATATGGACAATCGTAAACCACACCTCTCCTACGAGAAAATGAATTGGTGGCGAGAGCCAAGCTAGTCATGTGCTGGGGTCCGGAGATAAAAATAAAATTCCTATTTAGCGTTCACTTTTCAATAGATGTAAATATTACGATTTTAAAGGTATGACGCAGGCTAATGGGCTATGTGCTAACTACCGACCATCGCAGGGATAGTTTACAAGAAAGAAAATACTTGAAATATGTGAAATACTTTTATAACTTTTCGGTTTATAAAGTTTTAGATACGTTTTCAATTTAAAATTGTGTGTTTTATGCCCTCCCCTCCTGGAGCCGCCACCTTAACGTGGTGGAGGGTTTGAGCCTGAATGATCCTGGAGCTCTGTTGTCGGGGGCTTGGTGCCCCTGGTAGGGTCTCCCATGGCAAACAGGTCCTAGGTGACGGGTCAGACAAAGAGCGGTTCAGAAGCCCCTTATGAGAGACCAACAGGCCCGGTTAGAACCATGAGGCCGTCCTTCTGTGGACCACCACCTGCAGGAGGAGCCATAGGGGCTGGTGCAGCTCCAACAGCTGCCCCCACGACCCGGTAACGGACAAGTGGAAGAAAGTGGATGGATGGATGTTTTATGTCCAGCACATTGCTGATTAGCTAATATTGTTCTTTTAAACTCTAGTCAATGCTACAAATGGGATTTTTAATACCAGGCTCCAGCAGGTGACCAGGACTCTTGATTGGACCATTTCTGAATTAAAATCTATTTATTTACATTTCTATAGTCGGGACTGTGCGGAAACACGCATGCAAACACGCCGCGCTGGATTGTTGCCTTGGGCTAATTTCCTTCCGTTGTCCCCCCACTCGCACTCCCAAACACACTCTTTTATTGTACATGTTTTTTAGTGGGAGCGGAAACCGGAGAACATGCTCCACACAGAGATGCCCCGTCCAGGTGGGAATCGAACCCGGGACCTTCCAGCTGTGAAGCGCCGCCCCTTCCATTACTGGAGAAATGTTGAGCCAGTGCAAAACTAAACACATTACTGTGAGGACGAGGCTTTTTGTTTGTTTCCAAGTGAATATTTATGTGCAAGGAGAGGGAAATGTAATTAGTGTTGCCTATAGTGCATCCCATTAAAACTCACACATAACTCCTCACTTAATGTAACTTTGAGATCACGCGTGGCTAACAAAGCCGCAGAAACACGATCCACTTCGCCTTCGTGGAACAATGAAGCGCGTCAGAACTCAATGAGCCGTCCTGAACGTGCATCATCTCCCGAGTGCCTGTATTTTCAAGCGAGCAAATAATTTATCGCAGAGAAAGCCTTGAACTTAATTAACCCCCGTTTGACATTGACGTTTTCAGAGGACGCCGCAATTTTCCCGGATCACTGTCAAACCGCTCACCGGAAAAATAAAAACCATATAAAAGGTTTGCACAATCAACCCTCCCCCTCCATTTTTCTTTTTTTTTCTTTATAAAGAAAACTGGGCCATCCTGTTCCGTTGCTCCAGACGACAATTTAGAAGTTATAGTTTACGGCGAGCGGAGGAAATAAACGCTATAACACTGACAATGAAGAGTCGGGCACGGGCGGAGCTTTAATAGGTACGGCTCTTTTGCCCAGGGGACCACACTCGCCAACTTATTGGTCATCTATTCACGAGACAAGCCATGCATCTACTACCGGCCAATTATAGAGAGTCCGTATAACAGGAAACCCGCCGGCAGAACGGGCCGTCCTTACAGGCAATAGGTACGGGGGAGAGGAGACGACCCTGTCAGCAACCCGAAACCATGATAAATAATACAGTCCGGAGGTTCAGTGAGGCGCGGAGAACGAGGCGGCGGGGAAGAGGGGAAGGTTTTGGTGTTTAAAAGGGTTAGAAAAAGAGCGGGTGAAGTGGAGCGCTGATGATGAGGCGGTGAGGTGAGCGTTTAATAAGGGCAGGGCACGCTGGAGTTTACCGGCTTTTTAGTTTCAGTGTTTTCTTGTTATCTGGGCATAAGTGGTGGGCGCGACCGGCCGTGGACACATGGAGTTAGCCGGCAGACCGCTGGGTTCCTGCAGCCCACTCTGTACAAAACAACAGCTTTGCATGAGGCAGGCAGACTCCAAAGTAAACAATATCAATGGAATGAGGATACAGTATGTCGAGTAACAATATGAAACTACATGAAGCATAAACAATGAACTAAACAGGTGTCTGGTATGTTAACGTCACATAAACAGTTAATATAACTATAGCATAAAGAACAAACCAAACTCTCCATCTCACTCCAGTTTACTAAATCCATTGAAATCTTCATCCTTGGTGTCACTTCTGAACAATCGCCTTGGCAACGACCTGGGCACGGAGGCGTAACTGCACCGTTGACAAGCTTCTCCCGGCAGCAAAGTTTTTCAAGCCATCGACCTTTTAGCCTGTGATTAGCTTTGTTTATGCTGCATCCGAAACATTAAACTGTAGCCTCTAAGTACTAACACTAGCAACTAATCCTTAACCTTTCATGGGGTCAGCTGTTAGATCTCTATGCAGTTAGTGAACTAGAGCTTCAGCAGCATTTGCCCAATTCCACCGTCCTTACCCAGGGGAAGGGGAAGTGACATCACCAACAGCTGTTTTTCTTCTTCTTTAAAGTTCAGTCCAAACAAAGCGCATACCGCCACCTACTGTATATTGTCCAACAACAACATAGTGTCCAAATAAAGATATTTAAGGCGGGGGAAAAAGAAACATGCAAATGATCCTTCACATTTCCCTTTATTTTATCTCAACAGTGTTTCATAAAGCTACAGTATGCAAATTAGCCATGTGGCTTAAGTTTCTACTAAATGAAGCAAAAGCACAAACTGCTTCATTTAGTCCATTTACTGAGGAGGCTCTTTAAAACCATGTGACTGAGCTGTGGGGACGACAACATGTATTTTGTCACTTTTATAAAGTTTGGCTTGTGCAGAATCTTAGTTTTTAAATTATTTTTATTATTAAATGTGCACCTGTCAATCAACAGTGGTTGCGCATGAATCACTCGAGGTGGGGGCAAGGGGGTGGGGGATTGGCGCAGTGGCTTATGGGATGGCACATGGCTCCTAATCGCCAGTGAGTTAGCATCAGAGGTCCCTATGCTAAAGTGGCTATGATAGTTAGCATCAGAGGTCCCTATGCTAAAGTGGCTATGATAGTTAGCATCAGAGGTCCCTATGCTAAAGTGGCTATGATAGTTAGCATCAGAGGTCCCTATGCTAAAGTGGCTATGATAGTTAGCATCAGAGGTCCCTATGCTAAAGTGGCTATGATAGTTAGCATCAGAGGTCCCTATGCTAAAGTGGCTATGATAGTTAGCATCAGAGGTCCCTATGCTAAAGTGGCTATGATAGTTAGCATCAGAGGTCCCTATGCTAAAGTGGCTATGATAGTTAGCATTAGAGGTCCCTATGCTAAAGTGGCTATGATAGTTAGCATCAGAGGTCCCTATGCTAAAGTGGCTATGATAGTTAGTCAGGGTTTGCTAAAGTGGCTATGATAGTTAGCATCAGAGGTCCCTATGCTAAAGTGGCTATGATAGTTAGCATACAGGCCACTTTCCCTAACTCCTTCCTAACCGACAACCCAATTCGGACGCTTCTTATCATGACGCACATCCGGTTTGGCTGGTTTCAGATGGAGCATTAGTTTTTTCCTCTAAGAGTATCCTCCGCTTCTCACTCACTCCAAACTTTCTTTCTGCTGCTCGATTAGCCTGCAGTGCCCTCTAGTGGCATGTGAAATTATATATTTGAATTAAAAAAAAAAAAAGAAAAAAATCACATAGGTCACATAAGACGGCCAAACTATGAAAAAAGTGTGTCTTCTAGTCCGGAAAATACGGTACTACGGCGGTAAAAACGTTTGTAGACTCCAACTAATCAGCAGCTGCTTTACAAGATGGATTTTTGCAGCACAGTGTAATATGACTTTAGTACAGCGTTAGTCTATCTCTCAAATGTAACGTGTGGAAAGCTGTCTTTCAGGGGTTTAGACTTTCAGTAGTTGTGATTTGTTTTTGTTTTGCTGGACTCGCTGCCCAGTGCGCTGACAGAAAGAGGACAGCCGGGTTTGACTAAGAGAAGGATTGTGGATAAGTGGATGGAGCCAAAACTCGCTTTCACACCAAAATACCCCATAATGAACTCTTTAATATTGATGACGCTGTTATCCGGATTATTGTGATTCATAATGGAGTTTGTGACTTACTTCTCGGGAGGATAATGGCGCCTCGCAGTCGAGCCAGGTTCTTGTTTATTTGAACGATAGGACAATCTGGAGAAAAGTTACTGGGAGGCAACTGTGGTCATTAGCTTTGCCTGTCAGCAGAAGTGTTGGTTAAAGAAGCCAGGAGTGATGCTTGAATAACAATTTGAACTGTTTAGAGGAAGGCCAAAACGGTCGAAGGCGATTACTAAATGTTTTGCGCAGATTAGAAGCACCAAATTAACACCAAATACTGATTGTCTGGAAGGGTAAATGGACCATTAACTACAAATGGCACCCGTTATATATATAAAAAAAACTGTGACTTTGTGTTGACTTTATCCATAACTTTGTGTTTCTGCGTGTTGACTTTCTGACCTCAAAGACCAAACCAACTCCAAGCAGCAATTGTCGGGCCACTGGATCCATCCTCCTGACACTGCTGACGAACCCTCTCACCAGAAAACCAACAAAACAATTATTGATCCTGGAGCGTCGTTGAGACCACTGTGATCGGAAGTAAAGGCGCCATGCTGACCACTCATACAGTCACTACGAGGTCAAAACGCACAAATGTCTTAACACAAATCAAACTTTTTTTTTATTGCATAAAAAGTTGCATAATGGCCCTTTTAAGGTTTAAAGGAACAGGCCACTGTTTTTCCATACTGAGATATGTTCTTACCTGAGCTTAGACGAGTTGATGCGTACCTGTCTGGTCTTTGTGTGTGCTCTCAGTCACGCAAAATGACCAAAGACGTTGTTAGCATTTGGCCTCTCCCTGCATATTCCTATAGCTCCAAACGGGGGTGAAGTTGGAAGCTACCGCGCTCTTCCACGGGCACAAAGACCAGACAGGTACACATCAACTCCTCTAAGCTCAGGTAAGATCATATCTCAGGGTTTTTTCAGGGTTCTCGCCAGAATTTTTTCACAGTGTAGGGGCAGCGCCACTGAAAGAACATTTAAAATGTATACTCTTAACACTCCTGCATTTTCAGGGCCAAATTCTCTGGAGAAATTATATATATTTTTTTTCATCTTTATCACACTGGGGACGTCGGTAAAAACCTCAGAAAATTTTTATGTGCATTCGCACGGGATCAGCAATGTCAGTAATTCACAAGTTTTTACTGACCTTTTTACGGAGATGATGGATAGCTAATGGACACTGAATGGTGACAAGCTTTTTTTCATTCGTGATGCGAGCGCCGACTCATCAGGTTTGTTTGTGTGAAGTTTGCTTTAGCGAGAAAGGCCATTTCTTACCGCACAGCGAACGACATCAGTGTCAGGTCTGTGGGACTGTTCTGTTTCATAAAACGGCAGTGTCCTTTCTGCTTTAATCTGTTCACTCTGAAACAGCCTCCTCCAGCTAAACTTTACACCAAACGCATCCAAACGTCTCCATGCTGATTTGTCTAACGTTGCCTGGACAACGAGGCTGTACGGTTCGCACAGGCTAGATTTATATATATATATATATACATATATATATATATATATATATATATACACTCACCTAAAGGATTATTAGGAACGCCTGTTCAATTTCACATTAATGCAATTATCTAATCAACCAATCACATGGCAGTTGCTTCAATGCATTAGGAGTGTGGTCCTGGTCAAGACAATCTCCTGAACTCCAAACTGAATGTCAGAATGGGAAAGAAAGGTGATTTAAGCCATTTTGAGCGTGGCATGGTTGTTGGTGCCAGACGGGCCGGTCTGAGTATTTCACAATCTGCTCAGTTACTGGGATTTTCACGCACAACCATTTCTAGGGTTTACAAAGAATGGTGTGAAAAGGGAAAAACATCCAGTATGCGGCAGTCCTGTGGGCCAAAATGCCTTGTTGATGCTAGAGGTCAGAGGAGAATGGGCCGACTGATTCAAGCTGATAGAAGAGCAACTTTGACTGAAATAACCACTCGTTACAACCGAGGTATGGAGCAAAGCATTTGTGAAGCCACAACACGCACAACCTTGAGGCAGATGGGCTACAACAGCAGAAGACCCCACCGGGTACCACTCATCTCCACTACAAATAGGAAAAAGAAGCTACAATTTGCACGAGCTCACCAAAATTGGACAGTTGAAGACTGGAAAAATGTTGCCAGGTCTGATGAGTCTCGATTTCTGTTGAGACATTCAGATGGTGGAGTCAGAATTTGGCGTAAACAGAATGAGAACATGGATCCATCATACCTTGTTACCACTGTGCAGGCTGGTGGTGGTGGTGTAATGGTGTGGGGGATGTTTTCTTGGCACACTTTAGGCCCCTTAGTGCCAATTGGGCATCGTTTAAATGCCACGGACTACCTGAGCATTGTTTCTGACCATGTCCATCCCTTTATGACCACCATGTACCCATCCTCTGATGGCTACTTCCAGCAGGATAATGCACCATGTCACAAAGCTCGAATCATTTCACATTGGTTTCTTGAACATGACAATGAGTTCACTGTACTACAATGGCCCCCACAGTCACCAGATCTCAACCCAATAGAGCATCTTTGGGATGTGGTGGAACGGGAGCTTCGTGCCCTGGATGTGCATCCACAATCTCCATCAACTGCAAGATGCTATCCTATCAATATGGGCCAACATTTCTAAAGAATGCTTTCAGCACCTTGTTGAATCAGTGCCACGTAGAATTAAGGCAGTTCTGAAGGCGAAAGGGGGTCAAACACAGTATTAGTATGGTGTTCCTAATAATCCTTTAGGTGAGTGTATATCTTCAATGATGGTGTTTCACACGGGGTAATTATTTTTTTCGTGCGTGGGTCGGCTTTAAAACTCCTGCGCTCGGTCCACCTACTTGACTTGTCAGCCGGTATCGATTCAAAAGGAAAAAAACAAAACAGAAAATCCCCCGAGGAAGAAATCCACAGCGTCGAGGGCCCCTAGGCTCAAATGCGCTGGCACACGAGGCAGCACTGTCAGGGGAAGGCGAGTTTGGTCGGTGGAGGGCCGATTTTCTTTATTGTAAAAAAAAAAAAAAAGGGCCACACCTGCTAATTTCAGAGCAAAGTAAAGCAGCTCTTTCTTAGCCTGGCATAAAGCCACACTGACTTTATTTATGTATTTATAAAAACATATAAAGTCTGGAATTGTGGTAATCGGACACGATTTCCAAATCGAGACTGGAGGCGGAGCTAATGATCGCAGTTTGAACGAGAGCGAACCAATCAAACACAAAACGACCTACGTTTTGCGTTTACGTCGTCCGCCATGATTATTTGTCGTCCACACGTGCAGTGGAGTAAATGTTCTGGTGAAAGTCCTCAGAGCAGCTTCTGCTGTGGCTTTAAGGACAAGGCCAGCTCATTTAAAACAGAAGAAAGGGCACTGGGAAAAGATCGTTGTGTCGCGGCCGCCATCTTCAATGTTTTGGTTACGGCCCAGAGGAGCACAGGTGTTTGATGGGAAATCCTAGTGCAGAAGATGACTGTTAACTCCCGCCTCCTGTGCTATGATTGGCTCGTCTTGGTTTTGCCGGAGTCAGCGAGATTCAAATCACACAATACCAGAGTGTACCCCCATGTATCTCTTAACATGGAGGATCAGTCTGGCTCGTGTCAGGCCACCTCTTTCTACAAATGCCAGTGTTGTACATAATACATGACCTAAATGGGAGTTCTGTTTGGACATTTTGAAGTAATTGACAGTATTTCTCACATTTTAGTATGTTAGTATGAGTACTTTAACTCTGATTAGTGTATAATATTTCTCAAAATCATCTTGAGGGCCAAAGGGCTATGCTGGAGGGCCGGATTTGGCCCCTGGGCCTGACGTTGCCTTCCCCTGCCCTATACCGTTAGGCCGCCATTGCAATTCAGTGTCAGAGCCTTTTCAGAGGTCAGTGGGTCACATTTTCTACGTAAAGTATTGAACATCATTATGGGACAGTGAACTTTTCCATTTGATTATAATGGCTTTTTGTTTTCTTTGACACTGGCTTTTTCAAAACTACTAAAGCACATCCCTGATACATTCTCTGGTACAACAGAATAATGTGTGTTGAGAAAACCTCCAAGCCTCGGTCGTCATTAAATTTGTGTAATAAAAACAGTGTAGCATCTGTCGTGCAGCTGAAAGAGAAGCAAACGGAAAACAATGACAGCGACTACAAAAACCTTTATTGTAACAGAATGGCTCGCACTCTGGAGAATAGAGAGGGGCTAAACATGCTGGATTATTTAAGCATGCTGAAAAGAATGAAGATAAACTTTAAAGTTTCCTTCGCAGGGTGGCTGGGCTCACCCTTAGAGATCGGGTGAGAAGCTCAGTTACCTCAGCAAGTGATTTGGTTGACATTTTTGCCTAACTGTTTATTTAATTTTTTCAATGTTTTACTAATTTTTGCTAATTTTTCATCACTAATATGTCCCTATTCCCCCATAGTCTCATTTTTTTTTTTACTCAATTTATTAACAAATGTTTCCTTATATTTGCCCCAATTTTTTCCTAATATTTTATTTTTCCCCCATTTCCCCCCTAATTTCCCCCCAATTTTCCACACATTTCTTAACATTGGAGATGAACCCGATATTGTATATTTGCAGATCTTCCATTTATTTTATTAGGTTGTTGCCTTTCTAAGCACTTTTATTGTCCTGTTTTCTGGTTCTATATGACAAATATTTTAGGTATTTTTAGGTATCATTCAGATATGGGAAGTATTGGTATCGAAAACAAATGTAGTGGTACCCAGCTCTAAATGTAAACCAGGAACAGATCAGAGCTCTGCAGGAATTGAAGAAAAAAACAACCAAAGAGAAATGGATTACCTGCATTTTTCAAAACTGCGAGAATGAAACTTTTTAACATGGTTCAAACCTCCAAAAAGCTGCTTATGTGTCCTTTAAAACAGTGCTTCCCAAGTGCTTCCCCCCCGACACACACAGACACACATATACACCCCCCCCCACACCGGCTGCCGCCCATCCCCTCCATCCCCTCCACCCCCTGCACCTTCTTTAATGCACACTTCCCTCTCACTGATCCGCATGGACCCTCTGCCAGGAATGTTTTCTGACGTTTGTGGGCAGCCTGTACTGTTCTCTGGACACATCTGCGCCTTTGGGTTAAAAATAACTTTCCCACTATTGATCAGTGATCACCAACTTGATTCTGATCTGTACTGGGCACAAACAGCGCTGTGGGATAAGGCACAGTTCGGGGACACAGTTTGGAGCAGAGCGCAGGCAGGACTCAGCACTCTGCACAGCCAGGTGTGCGCGCTAGGTCCTGCAGCTGCCCCTGTCCTGGGAGAGGCAGTGAACACTGAATGATGCGGACAGTAGGGCGGGACACGGGTAACAGGCCTACCTATGGTGGCGCGTGTGCTCTTGAGTGTATTTATTTATTGGTCTTACCGCGCTCGTTGTGTGTCTGTCCGGGCGTGAGCCTCTTTCGCACCGCTCTGCTCGAGCTTTTCTTCAGTGGTGTTCCCGATGTGTACTGTCATTAAACAGAAGCAGCACCGAGAAAGTTCAGCTTTGAGTCTCCCACTGTCCGGGGGAACGAGTCAAACGGGCAGGAGCTGGAGTATTGATCCTGCCTGCGCTGTGCCGTTTAATGACCATATGCGAGTATTTGACCAATATTCACCAAACACCAGTTTAGAGCACAGGAGTAGCAGCGCAGCACTGTGGATCTCTTAACAGTTAAATGTGGACACTTAATGTGCATTATTTCCCCTAAATTACCGGGGATCCCCTCGACTTTGAGGTGCGGGCTGCAGCTGCACTGACGCCGGTGCGCACACTTACGTATACGCTTTCACAAAGCGGGATGACTGTAGATTTCAGAAATATGTTGTCACCACTGATGAGCAGTTTGGTTTTAAAAGTCAACACGGAACTGATATGTGCATCTATGCCATGAAAGAGGCTGTGAGGAAGTGCAAAACTGTTTCTGTGTTTCTGTGCTTCTTGGATGCCTCCAAAGCGTTTGACCGCATTAATCATGGCAAACTGCAACAGCGAGCGGTTCCTTCCTACCTAATCCGGACCCTAGGTTTTTGGTACACACATCAAACAATGCAGGTTAGATGAGGAAGTGCGACATCAAGTCCTTTTTCTGTGACTAATGGGGTCAGGCAGGGTGGCTTATCAGCGTGACTGGGGAGTAAAGTCTTCAAGTGACGCCTTCTTTTATTTGGCATCAGGCTGTCTACACTGGCCACGTTTTTAGACACAGTAACACACGGTCGCACGCGCCCCCCCTGGCATCGCCCCACTATTTGAGAAACAGTGCTTTAAAACATGGTTAAAAGCTCAGAAAGTTTAGCAAATGAACATTAAATGAGGTTGAAAAGAACGACACTCAAGGTACAATTATTCAATCTCCAGACGGAATTGTTCCATAATGTTATGCGAGCCTTGGAGCCCGGTCTAGACATCCGCTCCGCACTTGTTTGAATGTGCTGAATAGGCCAGAATGTACAGACATATTCCCCTCTTCACATTAATATTCTGCTCTTGCATGGAGTGGCACCCGCTCTTTTTATGGCACAGTTATTAATGTGAATGAGGCATGAGCGTTATGGACAGGAGTCTGGGCCTGATCCTGGGCCCTCTTTGTCATTGGCACAAGCGCCGGATACGAGGCACATGAAGACCCTGCCAATGGAGGCCATCATTCTGCGCATTACAGTGTGGGGCCGATGATGACTTACAAGCGCGAGGGAGATAATGGGAAGTGGGGGCTTCATGATAAGTGTTCAAAACTGTTGAAGGGTCATTCCTCATAAATAGGTACGCTAAACAGTTCTTTCACATGCGTTTGTTACTTACAGACTCTTTCCATACTGCAGATGTGGGCTTTGAAGATTTGTATTGTGTGTACAGCAAATGGAGGTCATATTTATTGACTAGGTTCAGTAGCAGGACCACACCCATAGACCGTAAAAAATAATAGATAGAGACATAGTCCTCCTCACTCCTCCCCGTTTGCCATAATGACCACGTTCGAAAGGGAATCATGGCGGATTTACAGACTCCTCCTCCCCAGCTCTGATGTAGCATGTTCCTAAAGAGGGCATAAGGGCGGGATCTTCACTGTAGACTCGGCCCTCACGTGACGTGTAGTTCGGTCGTAACCGCGCCATTAGCTCTCATGCTAACGGTCTGTCAATCAAAGTCCGGCCCTCATTAGTATACGAAATTTCTAAAATGTTCCTTACGAAAACCCGCCTGCTCCCTGTAATTGCACCTAACCCAGCGTTATCACAGGAGGAATATCTAGCTGTAGAAAGTTTAGGAAAATTAGTTACCAGGCGTTAAAGTTGTTTTTAACGTGTCTAAAGTGCAATGGTAGCTTATGGAGAACTAGCTTGTTCTGTGGCACCTATAATGGAGGTACTGCAGCAATGTCGGTCCCTAGCGTCGTGGTCGTAAAGCAGTGCAACCAGCGGCCATTGACCACACCTCAACCAACCACTCTCTCTTTCACCTAACCACGCCTCTAATTACCCATGAGCCATATATACCAAGCCAAGCCTCGTCATCTCACTTTTTCATCACTTTCATCACTTTTCCTGTCACTTTTTCATTGCTTTTTTGTCACGTTTTTTTGTTGTTGCGTTTTTGTCACTTTGTTGTTACATTTTTATAGCTTTTTCGTCGCTTTTTGTTGCGTTTTTGCCACATTTGTGTCACTTTTCTGTCGCTTTTTTGTCAATTTTGTTAGATTTTTTTTGCCTTTTGTCATTTTTTTGTCGCTTTTTTGTTGCGTTTTTGTCACGTTTTTGTCACTTTTTGTTGCGTTTTTGTCGCTTTTTGTTGCGTTTTGTTGCGTTTTTGTCACTTTTTTATCGCTTTTTTATCGCTTTTTTGTTGCGTTTTTGTTGCGTTTTTGTCACGTTTTTGTTGCATTTTTGTCACTTCTTTGATGCATTTTTGTCATTTTTTTGTCACTTTTTGTCACGTTTTTGTCACTTTTTTGTTGCGTTTTTTTTGCGTTTTTGTCACGTTTTTGTTGCATTTTTGTCACTTTTTTGTTGCGTTTTTGTCGCTTTTTGTCACTTTTTTTGCCTTTTTGTCACTTTTTGGTTACCTTTTTATCCTCGTTTTCATCTCATTTTGTCAGTATTTTGTTTTTTGTCCCTTTTCCATCCATTTTTTCGTCGCTCTTTTGTTGCATTTTCATCCTCGTTTTCGTCTCATTTTCGTCGCTATTTTGACCGTTTTTTTCAAGAAGCTTTTAGATTTGGGTAAAGCCAAACTGGAGAAAATGTGCTGGGTTCAGGCGGGGGTTAAGAGGTTTATTGAACTCATCTTGTCCTCTGTATTTGACCAGTCTCTTGGGTTCGTGGTCAGGAGCACTCTGCTGGAGTTCTGGCCCAATCTGGGGATGGTTTGGGTTCCATTGACACCTCGCTCCGTGCCATTATACACCATTTACAAACCGCCGTCTCTGACAAATGAAAAGTTGAGAAGCAAATATAAGTGGAACCTAAAGTAGAAATAAAGTCGTGCCGATAGCTGTAATTGGATTACTATCTGATGCTGGGGAAAGTCTGACAGCAGGAAATTGGATGAGAGCGTCAGATGTGTTTTAGGTTACGTTTGCAGTTTGAACTGACAGCCATCAGGCGCAACAGGAAATGAAAGAGAGCAGATAAGAAGACGGCCGACGTCTTGGTTTAAAACATGCACCTGATGTCATTATTACAGCTGGAGAAATGCAAGAAAGTGGAGCTCCTTTGCTTCTTTGTCTCCTCCCTGTGGATTTAACCGAGGCTTCGATGTCAATGAGGGGAGACTGCTCGGACTTTCTTATCGAGGGCTTTTACATGCGCTCGAGTATTACGGTTATTACACAGTCCCTCCAGGATTTCATTTTTACATCAAAATCAAACTTCTTGGACTTGGACAGAGGGTGGAAAGAGCACAAGGAAATTTAGTTTTGAAGCGTGAGTGAACTGTTTTGGGAGAGATATGATATTTTGCTGAGTGAGCTATAGTGTTGTGCTGAACTTGCAAATGCAAATGATCTTAGAATTTTGAGAATGTAATTTCTGTGTCAAGAAATGAGCCAAACCAATGGAGAAAAACTGTAAAGCAGAACTAAGTAACTCATGCCCCTAGAGGCCATAAGCGCCATTGCAGGTTTCATAGGATGTTGTGTTTTTTTTACTCATTAATTGTCCGTGAGAGTAAATACTACGCTGACAGAAAAGACAAACGGACAGAGGGATATTGTTAATCCAATTACACAATGGAGATACATTTTTTTGGCTGTAAATATTGCGAAATTGGCGCTAGCCCGCAAGTAGCTTTGCCCGTTAGCCTGTTAGCTTCTTCTTCGTGATTCCATTAGACAAAGGGAGAGAGGGATATTGTACATTGTACCACAACCCAATTACACAATGGAGATCATTTTTTTCACTCAAACTTGGCTGTAAATACAGTTTAAATGGTGCTAGCCCGCAGTTAGCTTTGCCCGTTAGCCTGTTAGCTTCTTCTTCATAATTCCATTAGTGTGTATTGGTACCTCCGGCCCGGTGCAGGGAAAGTTGCACCGGGGGGAGATAAAAGACCCCCCAATCATCCCATTAACACTTGTATTACCCCCAGAGGGACTACGGAAAGGATTTATTAAGGTAAACAAGTTACTTAGTACTGCTTTAAACCGGCGGAGGCGCTGGACACCACTTCCAGGCGTATTATTGGAATAGTTGTGGGAAAGTTTTTGGAAAAGTTGCAGTGCCACACTGATTTCACGGCGTTTGCTTGATTTGAAGTCAATAGTTGCGATTGGACTGATTAGCAGTTTTGAGTATATGGTGTTTATATGTAACTGTAATAAGAAATCGGCAAACTCAAATTCCCTGCTCACAACATCATCTACATCCTGACGACAGCGGAGGAACGGCAACAGTTTTACTCCAGGAAAAGGAGCTCCTCAGAATTACCGTCATGCCATGTTTGTTTAGGATTAACAGCACATGCGCATGAAATGAGAAGTTGTGTATAACTGGGAAGTAGCGTATCCATGCTGTTACTGTTGGAGAATCCAGGTTTCTCATTAAACTGCTATTTTGGGGTTTTAAAGATGGTTGTTTCAGTGAGGCAGGAGGTTTGTTTGTGCTATGTTCGGGTTTTATAATCGTGCAATATTACATGACCAAAGACAAAACCAGAATATTAAAATCTCCCATAATAACTGGGAAACTCGAGTGCATGTGAAGACACTCAATGTAAATGTTTAAACAAAATCTAATTGAGGGTTTTTCCTTTTGTTATGTTATATCTAGGGCTGTCACGATTTCAATTTTTTGAGTCACGATTATTACACGATTATTATACGATTTTACGATTATTCACGATTATCGACCGAATGAAAGGAAAGAACTGATATTTTTAGTTGTTGTCTTTAAAAAGCTTTTTAATACTTGAACTTGTAAACATTCACAGTTTCTAAAACTGAAAAATGCTTTAAGATTGTTTTGCATTAAAATAAATGGCCTACATTGAATAATACAAAACAATGTCAACTTTACTTCTTTATAATGAGCATAATTATCATCATTATTTTACTATATATTATTAGGCCTCAGTCTAGGCTGGGTTTCCTGTTCTCTAAAGTTCTGCTGCTGCTTAATTATTTGTCAGATGTTTTGATGAACAGAGAATGAAACGTGTTTACAAAATGACTAAGGAGACTCTTTTGAACAGCTGATTTCCACATGTGCGCGGTTTCACTTTCCTTTCTGTTACGCTGAAGCAGAGCGGAGCGCGTTAGCTTTGTGTTTACATCCTGAGCCAGTTGTGGCTATTTCCCAACATTTGGACAACTTTTTTGTGAATTATTCAGTTCGTTACCTTGACCTGGACATTCACAGCGAAGGATTATCTCCAAGATGTTGTTTATATTCGACGTAGCCGATATCAGCGCCTTTTGCTGCAACTTTCTGACGACAGGGTTTGCATAACGGATGTTCCATCGACAACAACAACGCCTTGGTCATGTTTTGGATCCTAAAGAGGTCCCACTCTGCTGACTTCAATCGTTTTTGGGTGGATACAACACTGGAGGAGAGCGTCCTTCTGCCGCGCTCAACTACCGGTGAGTTTACGCTGTTTATGGCGCAGCAGCGGCTCGTGCTTCAGCGTGAAAAGATTCCGTGGTAAACCGTGGCTTCTGAAATTCTTACGGAAAACCTACCGCCTCCTTTTATAATCGTGGTGATCGTAAAACCGGTTCATCTTGACATCCCTAGTTACATCCGTATGAAAGAACATACCTGGAGTGATGTTTCAGTGATTCTTTGTGATTCTCCATGAGATGCCTTCATAACTCATCTCTAATATCACTTGACACATTTAAAGCATGTGCTAATCATCTGTTGGAGCAAATCTTGGCAGCACATGAGTAGATGTCACATGCAGCTAAATGAGATAACTCTTCATGTGTTGCAGTGGAGACGAGTTATTCTAGTCATCGGTTTCTCCACTAGTTCTTTGGCTGATGCAGACTTTGATTCATTTGCAAAGTAGTGTCTACACAGAAAAAAAACATCTTTTTTTCCACTTATTAGTGTTCCTGTTAAAGCAGAAGGACATCACCCGTTATGATCAGCGCACAAACGAAACAACTTGTCTACACTGTTTGTGCGCGGATGGAAAAGGAGGCGTTACTGCTGTGGATTTGATTAGATGCTTGTCTTCGTCAAACTTTAGAAACTGAAGCACCACTTTCTATGCGTACTTGGCTTGTGCTGTTCATGAAGATTGTTCCAGATTTTAGATTTAACCTCAAAGTGTTTAGTCCTGACTCTGGGAACCACCAGGAGACCCCTCCCTGAAGTTCTCAGGGCCCGAGATGGTTCATACAGCTCTATGTTAGAACATGTCAGAGATGGACTTTCCTCTGAGCGACAGGAAGCCAGTGCAGAGGCCGGAGCACTGGACTAATGTGGTCGTATTTCCTGGTTCTTGTCAGGACTCGAGCAGCAGCGTTCTGGATGTTCTGCAGCTCTAACAGCTCGACATCTGGTGATGGGTCCCTGGACGCTGCACTGCGGTTGCCGACTGCTACTGACCAGTTGCACCGGCGGTATCGAAGGCTAAACCTTAACAAATGAGAACAACAAAACATGCCTGACTGTACAGATACTGTTCCGGTCTAACATTTTTAATTTTTTCACTTTTATTTGTGATTGTCATCGAAGACATTAATGATTGAACACGTGGGATTAGGTAGGAAACAAAAAAGGGTGAAATAATAATATTTGTTATGATTTTAAAGGGGGGTATTATGTAAAATGGACTTTTTCAAGCTTTATATCATGTTATTATGTCATTCCCTCATTAAACACATGCCTGGAGTGTTGCCTTGGCTCATTCACATATTTTTGAGTAATCAGTAAAAACTTAGACGGCAGCCATTTTAGGTGTAGCTATGCCTCAGTCCTCCTAGGAACGCCCCCACCTCCTGGAGACGCCTCTGGACCTTTCGTCACCAGCCAAGCCACCAACCACTGCTCCTCAGCTCAGCAGAGCCCCCTCCCCGCACAGTAGTGTTGTTTAGATGCCACAGCAGTGTGCTGAAGGGGGCGTGTCGGAAAGCTTCTTAAAGAGACAGAGGCCTATTTCAAGACGTTCAGTACAGCCATTTTGAGAGAGCAATTTTATTCAAGGCAGTTATTTTAATTTACTGCATATACAGACCAACAGAAGGTTACGTCATCATTGTAGTATGCTATAGACTGGTGCTATATGATTGAAAAAAGCATAATACCCCCTCTTTAAAGTCTTCAAAATTGCCAACCTTTATTCTTGGCATTTTCGCAATGGGCTTCAAAGCTCGTCCCAGAAATGGTTCAACAGTCTTTGAAGTGAAAACCATTTCTGGTGACTTCCATCGTGAAGCCCATTCCAGTTAGAAAATGTCAAAAGTGCAAAAGAGTATTCAAAGCAGAAGAATCTATGTAACCTTTTGTTGTTGTTTAAAACAGAATTCCACATGTGTCCATTCATAAATTCCTTCAGTGAGAATCTACAATATAAATAGCATAGAAATAACAGAAAAACCATCGCTAGATCCTGAGCCAGAGACTTGTTAAAGTTTACATAGCTGAAGATTTTGGGACATACAGGGTGAAATTCATAGTAACCAAACTTGGAACATCTTTGCTGTGTTTTTGTTGGGTTCAGTGGATTTTTCACCGCAGCGAGCCTTTGGAACACTCTCCCAAATGAAATTATTTCATGCACAAATTATAGCACATTTACACGCCTGAGCAAACAGTGGTTATTATCAAAGCAAACCTGTACGCACTGAATGACTGTGATATGAACGCTGTAAACTGTGAGTGAGTGAGTGAATGATAGAAAGTGCTTTTATGATGTGAGCTTCTATGTATTATTCTGTATATATTTTATGAACTTTTGTAAGTATAACATCAACCTGTCCAGGGACTGCGGGTGGAAATTAGCATTTTTGCTATAACCTGGCACATGACATCTCTTCTTTTTTAGACTAATGTTGTTTGTGCATTGTCCCTGATCAAATAAATAAAGTTAAAAAAATAATAAAAAACTAGCCACAAAGGACCCAGCAGTTTTTTTTTTTTTTTTTAAGTAAACAAACAGCTAGCTTATGGGCTAATTTGAGACCTACACATTTGTTTTTCTGCAACACTGAAAAGGCACCAAACCCCCCCTGCAGCACAGCGGAGGCGTCACAAGAGGCGCTACACTGTAAAATGTAAAATTTGTTTCAACTCAAAAAACTCATTCCAAGGGCTGCCAAGAAATTGTATGTGTAACCAATAACCATTTTACAATCTAGTCGATTTGAAATTTGAGATTCAACTCTTTCGTTCAATTGTGTTCTTAGGTTAACATAACTGTTTCCAGTTGTCTGAAGTGAAAAACGTCTGTCACAAATTAAATCAGTTGTGTCAACCTAAGTTTTTCACTTCAGACAACTGGAAACAGTTATGTCAACCTAAGAACACAATTGAACGAAAGAGTTGAATCTCAAATTTCAAATCGACTAGATTGTAAAATGGTTATTGGTTACACATAAAATTTCTTGGCAGCCCTTGGAATGAGTTTTTTGAGTTGAAACAAATTTTACATTTTACAGTGTACAGGAAACAAAAAATAAGGGCAAGCGAGGAGGTATCCGGGCAAGACTCGCAGCTACAGTAAGTCACACAGCTTCTCTACCTATTATTGTCTTGACTAATGTTCGATAGACTGAGACGGATTATATTCATCTGCTTCGCTCTTCCCAGAAGATGGTGAAAGACTGTTGTGGAGCGGAGGGAGATGCGCAGGAAGAAGAGAAAGGAGGATGCGGAGGAGCTGACCAGTGCAGGACACCACGCTCTGAAACAGGGACAAACCCTGGGCCTTCCGGTTTCCCCTACTTCCAATTGCGGCGAGAGTAGCATGTTGTATATCAGGTAAGGCACAGAATTGATGAGCAATACTATGTTTCTCACTTCCCATCATTTCTAATTCAACACAGCCCCCTCCTCAGATACATGTGTGTAGGTTTGCAGCTATAACCGAGATCTCCTCAGCTTTGGGCGCCTGGTGAGCGCTTCTTTAGCTCCTCGGCTTTAATGCACGCGCTGAAAGGGAGAGTGAGATACAGCGCGAGAGAGATGGCGATGGGAGATTATAGTAGTTTCCACAAAGCGGCTGTAGCCAGTGGGCAGACTGAATGGAGCAGATATACTGGTCCTCTATTGACACGAGCGTACAGCCCTGCCTTATCAGCCGCAGTCAAACTCCGCGCAGATAACAGGTTCCGTGCGTTTTACAAAAGACCGGGCGGACTGTTTTGAACCGCGTCACTGAAGTTTGCCAAACAGAGATATGAAAGTGGAGAGTTTGCCTTTGAAGGAAATATGACTTAAGCTACTAAAAAATATTCACCCATTTTCACTTTCATGTCTCTTCTCTCAGATCTGTTCAAAGCATAAGACTGTTTCTGTTGTTATGTTAAACGTACAGATTTATTTAAAGATATCTGAGTCTATTTTTTAATGTACACTTTACCCTCTGTCCTTATTGTGTGCTGATGATGATCCAAATGAGTAGTTGCAGGAAAACATTTGGATTGGTCTAAACATGATCATCTAAAATCGACCCAGAACATTTCACGAATCATTCACCCTGAAAAATGGAAAGATGGGGGAATGCGATCAAATTAAGTACTGTTAAAATGACTGATGTCATTTTACAATCCTGGCGTCTTTGTTGTGCCTGTGATCGGTTCACGGTGAGGAATAATGTGGCCCAACCGCTGATATTTGTACTTTAACAGAGAATGTGAACCTTAATACTAACGTTAGCCTTATGCTACATGCTACTCTGGCTAAACTTTCTAATGTAACTGTTGAGATTCAGCACAGTATGGGAGGAATGTGTGTCGAAGGTCAGTACAGGGCATAATAACTTCAGTCCGCTGCTGTTTAACGTGTCCCTGCATGAGTCCAGATCGTGACGTCATCATCTACAATTATTATTTCTTCTCAATATGGTTGGCAAAGCTAGGGCAGACCAACTGCGGCAAAACTTGAAACCATTTTAATGAACTCAACTTTTTGCTCTGGCCTCAAATTCAACATGTCTCCTTCTTCATTCGGTGAGTGTTTCTGTTTGTGATGTCTGTTGTAAACTTTCATCGTATCCTCTGTACTCTCTGGGAAACGATGGGAGGCCTGGTTAACGTGTTGATATTCCACTCATGTTCATTTGCTCTGTTACACCATCTGTGACGGTGGCGCACTGGTGTATGAATGAGAGAGTGAATGGGTGACTGGTTCCTTACTGTAAAGAGCTTTGGGCCTGATAAATGTGACATGACGAGTGGTATGGGTATAATAAAATAAAATAAATAAAAGCCAGACAACGCCATCCAGTGTAAACTGGAAATAAATGTGCTTTAAGGCGCACAGGTTCGACACATAAGGACAGAGGCATCATGTTCCTTGTACATTCACTTTAGGGTTATTTCTATGTTTTGCTTTTGTTTTATCTTTCTGTTGGGATTTCATACTTTCTTTACACATAACAGTTTTCGTTTATTTCCAGTTGGGCTCACAAAATGCCCGGGAGCAGGTAAACAAAAAGGAAACAAAACAAGGGGAAGCAAGACAGCAGCATCAGGCCCACCTGAACGTAAATAAAGAGGTTAGCTGAGGAGCAGTTGCAAAATAAGGCTAACCACCAGGCAAGGCCGACCTTACCGTCGCACGCCCACATCTAGCCCTTCTCGGCCGGTCCGGTGCTTCGATAGCACCCCGGTTACGCGAGGTGCCCCAGCAGACCCCGGATAATGCACCAAGAGAGCAATGGACGCCGTGGAGTGGTACGCGTTGAGCTCTCAACCACCCGCAACGCTAAAATTAAAACCTGCGTTAGCAGCTAAACCAACATGTAAGAATGAACGAATAAACCATAGCTACCTGGACCCGTGGAAAACAGCACGCACTACCCTGGGCCCAGCCCAACCAGGCCGGAAGACGCCAGTGAGGAGACACAGGAAGTGCGTGTGAACCAGGGTGGCTTTTATACTATTCAAACGCAATGCCCGTTTTCATATTTAAAATACTCATATTTAATACAATTACTTAAATACAGTTACTTAAAACTGGTATTGCCACATAAAGATAAGTTGAGTCCATTTACCATTTATCTCATGCTGTGGCTAAATCAAAGCCGTTTCCATGACACTTACAAAACTTGGCCTTCTCTGCTGCCATGTCCCGCTGAGACTTTCTCTGTGAGTTAAACTCTAGTGCTGCAACTCCAAATGTTTCTTTTAATTTGTTAGATAACACTTTGTTGCCAGCACAGAGTGTGCACAACAAAGCCTGATATTGTCATCTTTACCTGACACAAACTCAAAATAGTGTCTGCTGAGACTTTCTGCCCGGGTTTGTGCTCTGGTCCTCAGGCTGAAAACATGTCTTGTTGCTTACACATTACATCAGTCCCCGAGACCCAAAAGAAAGCAATTTTTCACTAAGGACAATGACAAATGACAAAATAGTAACACACTGTGACTTGGATAATAAAAAAAGTAGTCCGATTAGAAAGACCCAACTGTGACTTGAATTTATTTGAATGAAGTAAATTATATGCTTATAGTCTGCAATAGAGTGTTTGCCCGTGACGTCACTTTTCCGAAGTCAGACATGATGGCCATACTCACCCATGTACTCGCCTAACAAAACAAACAGTACCTCGAAGTTTGAAACAGCAAAATGGTTCATTATTGTCGTGTTCTTGGCTGTCACAATACATCAGACAGTGAAACTACTTTGCAGTACTGTTTACCCAGAGTTGTGCAGAATAAGGGAGAGCAGACAGAACAATTATCTAAATAAAGGAGACGATAGATTGCAAGCCTCAATCAGAATTTGGACGGGAAAAATCTGGATAACATCTGAATTTGCGCAGCTCATTTTGTAGCCGGTATGTGGATTTTACATTTAATGAACAGGGTTAAGCCTATGTGTAAAAAGTGTATTTAACATTTTCAATTAGCAAGGTTAATTCCAACATGACCTTTAGTTAGAGGTGGGAAATCTACCAAAACAAAATATTACACACATTTCTAAGAGTGTTATGTCAACTTCGTATAAAGAGCATGATGTCAAATATTGATCAGAAAATGTATTCACTTACGGGAGGTGAGATTGCGAGATCGCCACTAAACAAACTGGCATTCGCTTTCCTTTCATATGGCATTTCATCCAATTAACTTAAGTTTGTAACTAAAACGTTTTTTGTTTTGCATTCAGTCTTTCGTTGCACAACTGGCCAACTGTGTGAGGGGTCCGATCTCGAGGGTTTATCGAGAAATCTTGCGTTTTTGTCCAAAATTGATCATCCGTCTCGTTAATTGCCAAGAGCTGTATCTCCAGCATGGCGGCACATCCGGGTCTGAACCAGATTTGTGACGTCCGTGAAAACGCCCTATAGTGATACTCATATGATACTCATACTGTTTTCCCCTCCACACACAAGTATGTAAAGTTACCGCAGTACGATGTGCTGATACTGAAATATGACTATTTCCTCACAGGGATGAAGACAGAAGCCTTTACATCTTTTTAAATCCGAGTGGCAGCGTGATCGGCCACTTCTCACACAGTTCAGTCCTCATAACTTAAACATTAAAAACATTATGTGCAGATTCACTGGGAGCCAAGAGGAGTCCCGGTTACTCTGAGATCAGCCAGTGTTTTTTTCCAACGGTGTGGATATAAATACAACAAATCTCAGACATACCGGAGGTTAGTGATTTAGTGGATGGTTGGAGCACTTGTCATTGGGGAAAATGGCAGTGTGAGTGTATAGCCTTCAGCATACGAGTGGAACTTTATACATTATTTATAAACCGAGTTGGAAAAAGTCAAAACTTAGAGAAGACCTCCAATGTTTAATGCATTTCTCTGTGTTTTTTTACGGATTTTCTCCAGTTAAAAACAGCGTATATGTGTAAGGTAAACATATAGGCTCAGTATTTTACATAATATTCATCCAAGACCAAAAGGAAATGTGAATATTTAGAGAGAGACAAAACAAAGTTGTGTATGAGTTAAAAGAAAGTCTATGCTAATGTGTCCATATGGTGTTAGGAAAAATGTTTGTGTGCGTTGGTAAAGTACAAGTCGCCATCTGCCTGGAACAAGTGCGTTCATGCTCGCCGTAAGTTAAATATAATTAACTGTAAAGGTCCTTGTTGTTCCCGTACATTGTCGGTTACCGCTTTAAAGAGCTTTATTTGCTGTAGCTTATCTAGCTCCCAGTCTTCTTATGTCGTATCCCTGTGTGAAAACCGTGATGCTTTACAGGAGTTTTTCAAGTCTTGGGTCATTTATAGTTGTGGAACTTTCAAGAGTCAAGATTTTTTATTTGTCAAACCATGTGAATGATTTGAAAGTATATTTCTCTCATCCTTGATTGTGGAGCGGGGGGTGGGGGAAGAGGGGTGGAAGGGAGGGCAGGGAGTTCAGCTTCCCGATGGCCTGGTGTATGAAACTGTTCTTAAGTCGACTGGACCTGGCCCGTAGATTCCACAGTCTCCTCCCTGAAGGCATTACCTTGAAGAGACTGTGTGATGGGTGCGTAGGGTCCCTGGTGTTTCTGACGGCTTTGCGGGTGAGACAGAACATGTTTCTTAAAGGAATAGGCCACTGTTTTTCTATACTGAGATATGTGCTTACCTGAGTTTAGACGAGTCGATGTGTAACTGTCTGGTCTTTACGCGTGCATTCAGCCTCTCCCAGCAAAGGTGAAGTTAGAAGCTACGAAGCTGTTCCACGTTTTCCCTATTTAAATACAGTTACGTGAGTAGTTACACGATCCAAGTCTAGTTACACAAAATTAAACATGTCGATTTTTGTGAGGCGTATTAACACCTGGAGCACTTCAACGTCCGCGCAGTAATATCATCAAAGTACTCCAGGTGTTAGGCAATATAGTGCCCCTTTTTATCCGCTTAGAAAATCGACAAGTTTAATTTTGTGTTACTAGACTTGAATCGTGTAAAGGCTCACGTAACTGTATTTAAATAGGGAAAACGTGGAACAGCTTGGTCGCTTCTAACTCTAACTTCACCCCAGTTTGGAGCTATAAATACAGACGGCATCTCTGGAATCGCCCATATATGGTCATGTTTGAAAACAGTTAAAGGGGGAAAACAATTTGGAGAAAAATCTAAAACTTTCTCTAATTAATGAAAAACTGCTTTAACAAATGCAGAATTATGAATAAAAAAACAAAGACATGGGGAGGAGCAAAGTGGTTCAACAGCCCATAAACACATAAATAACGGAGAATGCTAACATGATGCTTCATGTTACCAGCGTGCTAATGCTAACGCTTCTACTGAACAATCTGCTGTGAATAAACATTCATATGGACCCGATTTAGACTTGACTATATTTGTATGTGATAAATAAGTTTATATTCTGCCAGAAAATGTCTAAAAAGAGTGAAAAATTGTGTTTCCCAAAAGATTCTGTTTTCCCCCTTGGCCAGGCCACGCCGCCTTCTATGACGTGATGCCGTCTGTATCTATGCCTACGGTGGGAGAGGCTAAATGCTAACAATGTTTTTTGTGACTGAGCGCACACACAAAGACCAGACAGGTGCACATCAACTCGTCTAAGCTAAGGGACAAAAAGGCGGGAAACCCCATCCTCGCAGTGCGGCTACGAGCGTCCACAGTGCTCCAGAGCCCGTCGATCAAAGACTTAGGCTTCAACGTATTAATTCTGCAGCACAAAAACCACCGTGGATAAAAATATGATACCCAGCGCAGCGTTGTAACATGGGTCACAGCATTTTTTTAGAAAGAAAATAAACTCTTTGGAGCCAGGTTCTTAAAGCGGGGGTATTATGTAAAAATCGACTTTTTCAAGCTTTATATCATTATCATTATTATGTCATTCCCTCATTAAACACATGCCTGGAGTGTTGCCTTGGCTCATTCACATATTTTTGTTGCCTGGCCTGCCAGACACTCCTCCTTTCTGTTCAAAAGAAGAACCGTCTGGGCAGCTGCTGGAAGCCAATCATTTCACGATTTGACCCACATCGGTCCAATCACGCACCAAGAGACTGAAGCCGTCACCTGTCACCACCACGCACTCTTCCAAAACATTAAAGATGGCGGCCGATACACTGTTTTCTTCGGCTCTTTCGTCTGTTTTAAATCATTTGGAAAATATGAAATCCCTAAAACCGGAGCAAGAAACAGCGTTCGAAGCGTTCCTCGTAAAAAAGGACGTTTTTGGAAAGGCTTTCTGCCGCTTGTTACTGCAACGTATCTAGCGTTGCTCTAATTGGTTGATGCCGTCTGTCAATCACGCCCACCGGGAAATTGTTGAGATCACGCTCGCTCCCAGACTATATGTCTTTGAAATATCTATGAAAAGGCATGTCGTTTGGCAGGCCAGGCAAATATTTTTGAGTAATCAGTAAAAACTTAGACGGCAGCCATTTTAGGTGTAGCTATGCCTCAGTCCTCCTAGGAACGCCCCCACCTCCTGGAGACGCCTCTGGACCTTTCGTCACCAGCCAAGCCACCAACCACTGCTCCTCAGCTCAGCAGAGCCCCTCCCCGCACAGTAGTGTTGTTTAGATGCCACAGCAGTGTGCTGAAGGGGGCGTGTCAGAAAGCTTCTTAAAGAGACAGAGGCCTATTTCAAGACGTTCAGTACAGCCATTTGAGAGAGCAATTTTATTCAAGGCAGTTATTTTAATTTACTGCATATACAGACCAGGGGCGATTTTAGAGTTTGAAAAGATTGGGGGCTCAGCCCAGCTGTGTTCGTTTAATGACACAAAATTAGCGGGGGGTCTGGGAGTTCTCCCCCAGGAATTTTTGAAATAATAACCTCAATTTCCTGCATTCTGGTGAATTTTGGTAGGTCTTGAACAGATATTGAGGAGTGGATAATTGTTTAGTTTAGTGTGCCCTGACTTTGTGCTCTGACTCTGTGCTCTGTCTCTCTGAATCTCTGACTCTGTGCTCTGACTCTCTGAATCTCTGACTCTGTGCTCTGACTCTGTGCTCTGACTTTGTGACTCTGTGCTCTGACTCTCTGAATCTCTGACTCTGTGCTCTGACATACATACATACATACATACATACATACAATATGTATGTATGTATGTATCTTTATCTAAATAAAGAAACTGCTTTATCCTTTAACCAAAAACTGTTTTTCTGTTGACCTTGGTTAGCTATGCTCGTACCCATGTTAGAGCATCTGTTTGTGCGTCTTGTCTGTAAATTATAAACAGCATATTCTTAGTGAATTATAATGTATGAGTTATTTTGATTTAAACATATATATACACAGTAGTCTCAGCTTTAAATGTTCGCCAAAATTAGTTATTTGGGAGGTCAAATTCTAAAGCCTGCATAATTTGTAAGCTTAGCCTATTTGTACCTTTATTATTTATATTATTTATTTACTCATTATTTATTGTGTTCTAAATAATTATTTTGTTTGGGTTTTGTATTCATTATTCATTGTTAATATAAAAAAAACATCTAAACCGCTTTCATCATTCTCCATCTCATACCGTTAGTGTGGGTGTGGCCACGCTCACAGGTCGTGCAGCATGAGGGCGGGACCAAGGCCTGGCTGACACGTCTTTATTCAATTGATTGGAGGCCACAATTGTCAATCAGCCTGATTTTTCGTTCGCGTCCCTCTCTCTCTGGATTGGTTGGAAGAGAAAACTTTGCGGCAGCGGACAGATCGAGTTTATGGCTTTTACTCTTTGTTGATTCTATTTCCTTTTATGGATTAAATCAAGTTTATCAGGACCATTTCTTGGGTTGTCAGCTGAAGAGGAAATACTGAGGCCATGATCATGTCGCCTATGTTACTTCACTTCACCGGTAAGTCCAAATCATGTTTGTTATGTTTTTTTGTATCGCAGCTTTCGCTTTGTGTTTCGGACGGTTTCGCCTCCAACATTTCACTCAGAATGTCAACTGTACAACCTAACCGTGACATGTGTCAGAGCCTTTTACACTAAGACACACTAAGGCCGATACAAATTTCGCGCATGGGGCGTTCTCCTCTCCTAGTGCCGCCGCCCGCTCATTACGCACATGCCTTGGTCCATCAAACGCTTCGACCGAGGCCACTGTGATTAAATGGCATTAACCAGTATTTGCGTCACTGTTTTATTAATGCATTTGACAAAAATATAGCCTGTATTTAATGAAAACCATGAGCAAGAGGAGTAAAAGAAACGTGTGCCAACGCGGCCAGCATCAGACTTTACGCACAGGCATGAACTCTCTGTTCATCAGGCAAAACATAAAACAAACATCAGCAAATACAGGTTTAGTTAAACAAACAGAAGGTTAGCGGGCTGCTGTTTGTTCTTTGGAGCCGCGGTCACAGCGGAGAGAGAAGGCACAGAGAGAGAGGGGAAAGACGCGTCTTGCCTATTCATCTGCGTCTGGGTTAAAATAACTTCCAACCTATTGATCAATGATGACCGACTTATTCTGCTCTAAGCCGGTTACAAACATCGCTGTGGGGATGACAAGCCACTGCTCGAGGACGTTCTTTTGGAGCAGAGCGCACAATGCAACAGACGTAATTTTGCGCAAAAAAAGAAAAAAATCTGTCCATCAAATTGGATTCGGGGCTAGAGTGAAAACATCCGGGGCTGAAGCCCCGGTAAAATAGCCTGGCGACGCCGCTGATACAGACCAACAGAAGGTTACGTCATCATTGTAGTATGCTATAGACTGGTGCTATGTGATTGAAAAACGCATAATACCCCCTCTTTAACAGCATGGATTGGAAAATGTGTTGGATATTTGCAATAGGCGATGACGGAATAGACCGACAGAAACAACTGGTTATGACTTCGTAAATAAACTGTCTCATATAAACACTTTGTTAGGTGCGATCACAAACCAAAGAACCGCTGGACTCACAGTATCTGTATCCTGGAAGTCTCCTGGAAGTCGATCTTTTAAAAGGGGCTGGCCATCCTGATGAATTGCTTTGTGAAAACATAGGGAACGTGGCTTGTTCATTGCGGATAAATTATCGGGTCCTGGCAGCGGTTCAAGGAACAAGCGGCTGGTTTACGAGGAGAGCTCATTTATTATTTATATCCGCAATGGAAGCTGATCGTAAAATCTCCGACTCCATCTGCCAGCGCTAATGTATTGTAATTTATGCCCCCAAAAAAATGTCTCTCCTCTCTCTACACCACACCTCCGTGACAACTTCTCCAATCGCTCCTCTCATCGCTCGACATCAGCTGTCTCCTACTGGGTTCGTATTTCTTTGCATCATCTTTTTTTTCCCCCCCTCCGTATATTTTTCTTCCACCCTGATTTTTGCCATCAGTGCCTGGCCTGACATTGCCCGGCCCGAAAGCCCTTTGAAGTGTCACTCCCGTCTGAACCTCAAAGCTGGAAAATCTCAATTTTCTGATAAGGGTAACCTCAATTTGTCAGGAGATACTATTTATAGATGTGGAGATATAGCCTCGCGGAAGTGCGGTGATTCTGAGCGAGTACTTACAAGCTGTCGCCACTTTTGTGTGAAGTTTTAAATCGAAGCTGCCGATTGATTTGCTTGATAAAATAAGAAATGAAAAAAACGTGCGGGGGGGGGAGAGAAAAAGCTGGGTTGAAATATGGCTCTTTCGTTACGGAGATGTATTAGGCGAGGTCCGGAGAGGGCTCGGATCTCGTTTGAACTGACTTCCACAGGGTTGACGCTCCTTAAATATCCCAATTCAACCCAATTTGCAGATAGTGCAGTCCACAAGAAGCATTCCCCCTCGGCAGCTCGCAGAGAGGGAGCTGGACGAGATACAGACGAAGTTGGGTCATGAGTTTGTAAAGGGGGTAAAGACCAGAATAAACTTCCACTTTTGATTTAATACATTTTTCTTTTACTTTAGTATTCTTTTGCAGACATTTGGTAATAATCTCAAACACATCTTGATCACCATCTTACAGTTTTAGTAAAAAAATAATAATAATCTATATGGATTTAAAATGGCTTCCTCCCTTAAAGTGCATATGTCACATATGTCACAATTTTTGCTAACACAATTATGTTGAAACTTTACCCAGCTTTCTTTCAGCCATTTTTTATGATGTTTAGTTTCACTTCCTTATTGGACACCGACAGGAAGTGGCGTAGATGAAGGTAAACCATTTTAAACTGTTGCCGTGCCGACCATGTTACAGCAGAACAAAGTAACTCATGCCCCTAGAGGCCATAAGCGCCACTGCAGGTGTCGTAGCATGTTGCATTTTTTTACACTTTTTAATTGTCCGTGAGAGTAAATACTACACTGAAAGAAAAGACAAAGGGACAGAGGGATATTGTTCATCCAGTTACACAATGGAGATCATTTTTTCACTCAAACTGTTAATACTGTTTAAGTTAGCTTTGCCCGTTAGCCTGTTAGCTTCTTCTTCGTGATTCCCCCCCCCCCCACCCCAATCATCCCATTAGCACTTGTATTACCCCAGAGGGACTACGGAAAGGATTTATTAAGGTAAATTAGTTACTTAGTACTGGAGTCAAACTGCTGTGGGACTTTATCTTCATCTATGTCACTTCCTGTCAGGAGCTTAAAAATAAAATAAAATAAATGTTTCTGCCCAACATTTCTTCATTAACTTGCTGCTTCACTGAAATAAAATGATACTTATGCAACTGGTGAATTTGCAACTGATTTATCCATTTAAATAAGTCATATTTTCTAAAGCATTAAAACCTGCATTTTAAGGGCCTATCTCACCAGAGAGAGTTGCCCAATGTATTGTGCGCATACAAAGGGCCGCCTATCTCACTGTACTGGAGACTAGAGGCGCTGCTGCTCTGCATCACAGAGATGTCTCCGAGACATCCCCTGGAGATAGGTGTTGGTGAAAACGAACAGGTTCAATTTCAGTGAAGTCTCCGCATGGTCTCTAAGAGGTCTCCGCGGTCTCAAGCACAACATGTGGTCGTGGAGCCTCTAGGATGCTCCAAGACCACATGCTTTTGTGTGTGTGTGTTTCTGGTAGGTTTTTACTGCTGATTTGACTTGCTTCTATCTGTATAAACAATGTAAGCAGAGACTCAGACTTCCCTCTCCCCAGACACTTCTTTAGGAGGAATAACAATGACCAGCATGTCCTGTAAATCAGAACTGCCACTGCAGTAGTGACTGAAGGTGTGTTTTATCTCATTTATAAAGAAATAATAAATGTGGGCTTTATTTCAGTAATTAATACATTCATGTGTTGCTGTTTAAAATGGAGTATGCACAGAGGTTTAAATCTGGCTTACCATACTATAAATTGGATCAGGATCAAGTTAGTTTTTCCTTCTGACCTTAAAACATGTATCCTATCATTTGGCTACTCACTACAGTCTGCATATGCATCAGCAGAAGCTATTACCTTATTTCATAATGAATAAAATTACAATTCTGATGTATCAATTTGCATGATTTTAAATGTTTAATTCTGACTTTTTAATCCTGATTATGCCCGACATTAACAGAAATGAGATTTCGCTGTTAGTGAGATGTACTTATGCAAATGGCAGCCATTTACACTCATCCTACTGCAAGTGTCAGACACTTTTACCAATGGAAACAGATATTTATCGCTTAATAATACATGATTTTGTTGACAACCTCTTTCCCGGAACCATTTAGTCAATAACATCTGAATAAATAGACTTTCGACATCTCCAGATTGGCACTTTGGCAGCTCCCTGGAGGACTTTTTAATCAAAGTATTATTAGTTAATCCACACAAATAGCAAGCAGTTCAGGGCTGCTTTTGCAGTGAGTGATGCTTTTGAGAAGAACTAAGATGGTGTTTGACTGCATTTGTGAATGGCTCTCGTCTGAGGAAGATTAAGTGCTGATAGTCGGGATGTGTTGACCGAGAGCAGTGGTTCTCAAATTGTGGTGCAGGTACCACTGATGGAGCTTTGGCTTCTTCTGGTGGTACTCAGTGTCCCCTACATTTAGAGATACAATAAATATAATTACATTTTTGTATCAGTATTGCATTCCAGTCTCATCGAGGGCCGCTGTGAGAGGTTAACCTGTTACTTGCCGTGCCCCCTGATCAGGGGGTTAAGGGTTAAGGGTTATGATTAAGGTTAGGAACGGCAAATGGATGTAAGTTGTGTTTCACTCACACGGATCTCGCTCATATTTTAAAGAGGGGGTATTATGCTTTTTTCAATCACATAGCACCAGTCTATAGCATACTACAATGATGACGTAACCTTCTGTTGGTCTGTATATGCAGTAAATTAAAATAACTGCCTTGAATAAAATTGCTCTCTCAAATGGCTGTACTGAACGTCTTGAAATAGGCCTCTGTCTCTTTAAGAAGCTTTCCGACACGCCCCCTTCAGCACACTGCTGTGGCATCTAAACAACACTACTGTGCGGGGAGGGGCTCTGCTGAGCTGAGGAGCAGTGGTTGGTGGCTTGGCTGGTGACTAAAGGTCCAGAGGCGTCTCCAGGAGGTGGGGGCGTTCCTAGGAGGACTGAGGCATAGCTACACCTAAAATGGCTGCCGTCTAAGTTTTTACTGATTACTCAAAAATATGTGAATGAGCCAAGGCAACACTCCAGGCATGTGTTTAATGAGGGAATGACATAATAACATGATATAAAGCTTGAAGTCGATTTTACATAATACCCCTCCCTTTAAGAAACTTGAAGGTCTTTCAAATGAGGCATCACACTGGCATATAGACTGTAAGCTCTCCTGTCAATACTGTTACAACTGGCTCTTAGTCATAACAAACAACAAACAGGTTGGATTTCAGCGGAGACTGCATTAAGTCTCCATGTGCAGCAGTGGTGTCGCAAACACTATTTGTTGTCCTCAACCTGTGAGACGTGTCTGTGAAGTCCCTGCAATGTCTCTGAGACCAGTCAGATATCAAGGAGATCTTAAAGAGTCTCCATACGACTCTTTGAGCTCTCCTTGGTATCCGGCAGGTCTCAGAGACATTGCAGGGACATCACAGAGACGTCTCAGGTTGAAGACAACAAATAGTGTTCGCAACATTGCCACAGCTGCTTGAGACGGCATAGGCCTCTTGGAGACTCGGCTGAAATCAAACCTGTTCATTTTCACCGAGACTATCTGGAGACTCGCCTTATCTCCAGGTTACGTCTCAGAGACATCTCCGTGACCAGCAGCAACTCGAGTCTCCAACTAGTTTCCAGGCTGGTGAGATAGGCCCTTTAGCGATGAGAAAAAGAAAGGTTTGGCTTTTTCTTGTTTTCCAATACGGTTCACACACCAATGTTTTTTCTATACGTTTGTTAAGTGGTGACGTCACAGCTCTACTTCCGGGTCCGCAGATGTGCGAGAAACTACAAAAAACTCTTTAATACCACAATCAATATTTCTGAAACTCAACAGAGAGTTACTGAACATACTTATTTATCAGGCCCATTAGCCAAAAATGCTGCACCTACTGCTAAAAAAGTAATATTTACCTAAATCGGTACTTCCGGGTTAGCCGAGAAAAATGCTAACGGCGCAGCATCTACGCTAAACCCGGAAGTAGCGACTTTAGTAAATATTACTTTTTTAGCAGTAGGTACAGGATTTTTGGCTAATGAGTCTGATAAATAAGTAGCTTCAGTAACTTTCCGTTGAGTTTCAGAAATATTGATGGTTGTTTTAAGAGTTTTTTTAATGTATTTTTCTCACATATTTGCCGGTCTGCCAGGACCCGGGAGCGGAAGTCGTGACGTCACACTTACCAAACGTATTATCTAAATTCTATGAAAGTTTCTCTCTTCAAATGTTCTGTTTAAACTCTTTTCACTTTTCTTCCTGCAGTTACCACTCCACTGGTCTATGATCATCACTTACCACAGACATTAAACCTTCAAACAGAGTAATGAATAGATAAACGCATAAACACATGTCATATGAATCTTGAAGGGCTCTTGTAAAATGAAGATCTTTGACATTTGAACGACATGTTGCAGGTGAACAGTTGTTTTGTTGATGATGTTTGCTTCATCCAAGGCCGAGCTGGAAAACATATCCGTCGTTGAACGTAAAGGGGACGTTGGCAGGTCATGCAAGCCCTGCACTTGTCATAGAGTGCTCGGCTGTGCGTCGTTGTCAAGTACAAAGTGCTCAGTTTCCATGGCGTTCAACATGGACGTGTGAGAAAGTGATGGAAAACTGCTGAGGAGGATTCACGCCAAAGCAACTGTCACACAGCGGAGAGCGAGGGCAACGTTTAACAAAAGCTGATGATTGAACTGTGCGGAGATTCATTTACTAAACGTCTCCACACTTGTTAGTTTCATTCCTTTATTGAGTAACTATACGTTTAAACGCAACCCTAGACACACATTAATGGATGAAGGAGTCTGTAGTATTGCAGCTGTTTGCCAAAAGGAGTGTGATTTATGTTTTTATTGGCACAAGGCTGAAGCCAAGGCAAGCTCACTCACTGGCGCACAGTGGATAGCAGTCACTTTGTAGAGCACAATGAGTACACAACGTAATTCAAAGTGCTTTACAGAAGATAATGGAAGCAGGCGACATACAAATCCAAGAAGGCAAATGAAACACTTTGAGCGTCATATGCACCGCTAAATCCACCTGTTTTTGGCCCAGATTTGATCGTTGTCAGAGTCGAGGTCTGCCCTACATCTTTAGGAAGTCTGTTCCAGATTTTAGCAGCATAAAACTTCAGCATGTTTAGTCCTGACTCTGGGACCAGCATTTCCCTGAGGTTCTCAGAGCTGGCTGTAACCTCTTAAAGAGGGGGTATTATGCTTTTTTCAATCACATAGCACCAGTCTATAGCATACTACAATGATGACGTAACCTTCTGTTGGTCTGTATATGCAGTAAATTAAAATAACTGCCTTGAATAAAATTGCTCTCTCAAAATGGCTGTACTGAACGTCTTGAAATAGGCCTCTGTCTCTTTAAGAAGCTTTCCGACACGCCCCCTTCAGCACACTGCTGTGGCATCTAAACAACACTACTGTGCGGGGAGGGGGCTCTGCTGAGCTGAGGAGCAGTGGTTGGTGGCTTGGCTGGTGACGAAAGGTCCAGAGGCGTCTCCAGGAGGTGGGGGCGTTCCTAGGAGGACTGAGGCATAGCTACACCTAAAATGGCTGCCGTCTAAGTTTTTACTGATTACTCAAAAATATGTGAATGAACCAAGGCAACACTCCAGGCATGTGTTTAATGAGGGAATGACATAATAACATGATATAAAGCTTGAAAAAGTGGATTTTACATGCTCCTCAGCTCAGCAGAGCCCCCTCCCCGCACAGTAGTGTTGTTTAGATGCCACAGCAGTGTGCTGAAGGGGGCGTGTCGGAAAGCTTCTTAAAGAGACAGAGGCCTATTTCAAGACGTTCAGTACAGCAATTTTATTCAAGGCAGTTATTTTAATTTACTGCATATACAGACCAACAGAAGGTTACGTCATCATTGTAGTATGCTATAGACTGCTGCTATGTGACTGAAAAAAGCATAATACCCCCTCTTTAATAGACCGTCATTCCTTACTCATCCCCATTTACCACAATGACCACGTTCGAATGGGAAATCATGGCGGATTTACAGACTCCTCCTCCCCTGTTGTGACGGAGCATGTTCCTAAAAAGGGCAAAAGACCAGGATCGTCACTGCGGCCCTCACGGGGCGTGCAGTTCGGTCGTAGCCGCACCCGCGCCATTAGCTCTCATGCTAACAAATGAAATAATCAAAGTCCGGCCCTCATTAGTATACGAGATTTAGAAAAAAATGTCTTACGAAAACCAGCCTGGTCCCTTTCAATGTGCCTAACCCAGCGTTATCACAGGAGGAATATCTAGTTGTAGAAAGTTCCAAAAAATTAGGCACTAGGCTCTAAAGTTGTTTTTAACGTCTCTAAAGTGACCCTAGTGTCTGACAAAATGAACCCTGAAAGTTATACTGTGACACAAGTAGACACAATGAACGTTACGAAGTTTACTGGACTAACAAGATTGTATTTCCTGGCTTTTATTCAGACATTAAGCACTGTTATCATAAGAAACAAATACAAGTTAAATTAAAGTAGAGACTGTGATAGTTTGTGATGGGGGCGGATCCTTCTGCTGCAACAAGAAACACAGATTCTACAACCACAAGCTGCTAAAAGAATTTATCATCATTACCAAAGGATTAGAAAGTAAATTAGTGTATTTTCTTCATCAGTGTTGTGACGTTTCTTGCCCATGAACTAAGATATTGACAAATGCTCCAACCTGGTGCTCTTGACCATGAACCAAACGCATTATCACTCATTACCACTGTTTCCCGAGTGGCACTGAAAACTAAGCACACAGACAATACATTTTCATAGACTGTCACCTCTACCTTGAAATATATGTTTAAAGCACCCCAGGACCAATGGGTGAAGCACGTTCTTGTACTTTTCCTTTTCAGATTGGTTGACTTTTATCCATTTGCGTTTAGAGGACAGACTCATTCTTTGCACTTGTTTACAAAAAAAACAAAACGCATGACTTTCATGCCTCATTTACACCGAGTACGTTACGTCCACGGTCCGTTTTACGTACGTCTGTCATAACAATAGGAATGAAGTAAATCAATCAGGTGGTTTACACCTGTCCGTCAGGTGTCCGTTACGTCTAAGGCTCTGCGGCAGGAATACGCATCGATTCTATTTTTGACGCCGGAGCGTCATCAAAGGCTTTTTCTACAGCGCAGTAGTTTTTTTTACGCTGCATAATGAGCCATGTGCTCGACAAAAGGGAAAAACACTGGATAATGGCCTAGTTATAACATTAACGACAAGGTGGAACTGCTTCTCCGTGTTTCGGTGGGACAATAAACAGCGTAACACCACTTCAGAACAACATAACAACATCTCATGGGAAAAGTTTTGTCCGTGACTCGCGTCTCGTCTCTTCTGAAGATATTCAACTGAAAATGAGCTAAAGCCGAGTCTCTGCACCGTGACTGCGCCGACACCCATCGCACGGCCCGCCTTTCTTTTCCTCTCACACACGGACTATGATCTGAAACTCTGGGGAATCTCCAGGGACCTAGAGCACGTTTGCTTCAGACGTTGGATGTAACGATGGTGATGATCGGAGGTGTACAGAGGCCAGGAGAGGAGGACCAGAGGACAACAGACAAGCAGAAGACCGAGGGGGAAAGATGAGGACAGAGAGTGGATGATGAGAGAGGAGGAGGAGAGGACACAGACCAACGGTGGCTCCATGTGATGTTTCTTGAGGTGCAGGTAAACGCATAAACACTAAACATTCCCTAATAAATGCAGTTAAAATGTAGGAAATGAATGTAAACTCTTATATTGCATTTTAAAGTCAGAAAGTAAGCTGTCATTACTGATTTACATGTGATTAAAAGGCAACATTATTACATGACGGATTAAAGACGTACCTGTGTAAACTAGAATGCGTGATTTGACGTACGTAAAACGGGCCATGGACAAAGCGTACTCGGTGTAAATGAGGCGTCAGCCCACACAAAATTCTGTGAAATCTGTTTTGTATAATCCGTACATTTTTGTTTCTTTCGTGGTTTAATGGAAACTCAACCTTTCTCATAATTCAAACATTTTAATTGCTTTACATGCTCCACATTTCATGACATCCTGTGTGCAGACGCTGGTTATAGATGTTACTATAGCAACAATAAAAGCAGATACCTTTGAAATGTAGTACTTGTGTGGACATTTTGCTGCTGATTCTTTGAGATCCAAAGTTCAACTTTCCTGCGGTCCGACGCTGAATGCCAATCGAGTGTCCACCGCCGATGTTACCCTTGGCAACGACTGCCCTAGTTTGTCTGAAATGGTAATGTCCACCTTTGAAGTTTGTTCTTGAAAACTGATGAATTCACAATTTCATGGAGGGCATTGGTCACCGTTACTGTACAGGCCTGGAAACTTGATAACTTTTACCTAATGAGTCTGCAAATTCACTGTTGATTGTTTAAAAGGTTATTTTATGGCTGGTGTTTTTGTCTTATAAGATTATTAGATGTCACATTGCACGACGTGGGGTTTGTAAAATCGTGAGCTGCTCTCGTCTCCACTGTGCGATGGTTCAAAGAGACAGTCGTAGCTATGACCAAAGTATTATCGTAGCAGTTTCAGGCTTCAGATGACGTCTGTATGCTAGCGGGAAAAAGTGCAGGGAATGTCCTGTAAAATGCGGAGTGGGACCCGCTCATGCCTGGCCTCTGTTGCTTGTGACTCTGGAGGCGTGCGGTGTTCACGAGACACTGACAGAAATCATCGTAGCAGTGAGAGGAGACCTACTCTGCGACAAGCCTTCCAAAATATCAGACACTGCCTGACGTCGGTCGTAGCTCGTCTTTGGTTGTACGACAGTTCTATTTGAAATCTTTGTCCCTGTCTCACTGTACGACCCACGACCAAAGATTTTGAGCTACGACCGTTCCTAGGAGGACTGAGGCATAGCTACACCTTAAATGGCTGCCGTCTAAGTTTTTACTGATTACTCAAAAATATGTGAATGAGCCAAGGCAACACTCCAGGCATGTGTTTAATGAGGGAATGACATAATAACATGATATAAAGCTTGAAAAGTCGATGTTACATAATACCCCCCTTTAACACAAACGGGGAGGAGTGAGTGTGACAGGTTAAAAATTGTATATTTAGGGTAAAAAATTAAGTTAAAATTATTATATTCATTATTATTATTGTTACATTAAAAACTATTGTTATTACTGTACAAAAAAGGTTAAAATACTTGGTACAATTATTTCCAATTTACTAAAGTTCGATTATTGAGAGATTGATTGCTTTTGCTTAGCCGAGAATTGTTTTGTTGCGCTTGCGCAGTAGCAGTTGTGGTCCTTTTGAATAAAGCGAAAAGACGTAAAGACGTTTGCTCAAAGGTCCCACGTACCTCTCCCACACTGTGGAGCAGAGGGCGCAAGATTTTGGAGGCACCGCTGGGATGTTTGGTCAAAGAAATATCCACCATCCGTGAGTGGAAGCTCGAGCCGAATATCCTCATCATCGAACCCTAGCTAGCATCGCAGACACGAGCTGCCACCAACATGAGCAGGCGCCGTATATTATTGTTTACAGTCTATGATTTGACCCATCCTCCAGCCGGAATATTTGGTCAGGAGCACCACGCTCTGTAACAGGGACAAACCCAGGAGGCGGTGCACTGTTTCAGAGGAGCACTGAAGGCTGTACTCCAGTCCCCCTTACCTCCAAAAACATACTGCACAGGTTGGCCCACAGTGGCGGCTCAGCACTAACCCAACATCTGATCTACGCAATTTCGTTGTGCAATTGTACAATGACATTGACTTTCACTTGTATTGTGCGCAACATCCTTGACAAACTTCTCAAACACTGTTGTTATTATCATTTACTCCTACTCAGTTTCCGTCTAGACCTTACAAGCTGCTGTAACAAGTGAATTTCTCCACTATGAGATATTACTTTCAAGCTGCTATTGTAGTTACAGCTACACTGTACGGAAGCAATGCTACAGATTTAGTTAGATTTTTAGCTAGGGAAAAAAGAAAAATCATTACAATATCAGTTGGCAGGCAAAGTCAATGAGATGTGTTTGCAGTTTTCTTTCTGAAATGTGGAACAGACAAGCGAGGGAGTTAAAAGTCAGATGGTTAGTCTGTGTTAGTGACGACGTGGCTCTCACTCTCGTCGTCTGAACCGCTTGGACACATTCTCTGGTCCACTGGTATCTTCGACCATCTGCCGGATTCAATTTTTAGATTGTGGGAGCCCGGTCTAATTTGTGTGAAGGCGATTCTGTCTTGCTCGTTGATTGGGTTCTTTAGCTTCAGAGGCAGCGCGGGACTTTGGGATTGGTCCGGATTGATCTGGGTGTGGATTTGGCGTCGTGTTGAATCAGAGTATTTGACTCTGTCTCATAATTCTGTGATAAAAGTTTGTTGAAGACTGTTTCTTTAATTAGTGTGATCTTTGATTCAGGGCTGGCCTTGGGCATGGGCGACCTAAGCAGCCAGCAAGGGCACCATCTGCTGGAAGGCTTCTGCCATCTACAACATCGCCGACATTTGTACATAACTTTGGAACAAAAAGTGATAGAGAAACTAGAGATTTGAAGCTTTCAAACTAATTTGTAAATTTCCATCAGGAGTGGAGGCTCCTCCTCCAATAAAATGCACGTGTACCAATTATAAAAAACATAAAAGAATAGATAGATAATAATAATAATAATAATAATGTTCATATTGTATTGAAAAAAAAGCCATTTGGGTCAAGAAATTTCAGAAAAGGCTTTGTCCATGTCAAAGTATAAATGCTGCCAGTACGGCATGAAATCTACTACTTCTAATGAATGATTGTTTTTTTTCTTTATATGTGGTATTTTTTATTTTAAATTCTGTTTGTGGGGTGGCAATGGGGGCGCCCAATCTTGCCTAGGCCACCAAATTGGCTAGGACCGGCCCTGCATTGATTACTCGTCCCACAGGAGTCTTAAGTCGCATGGTTTTGTTCATGGTATGGATAATATTTAGTTTAGTTTAGTTTAGTTTATTTATTTGTTTGAGCAGTTAACCTGCCCAAAGGGAGTGGGCTGAAGCCAAAGGCTTATAAGCGCCCACCCCAAAATAAAAATAATAACATTACATTTAACATTTACAAGGAGCAAATCATAAACAAAGGAACATAGGGCAAAGTAACAATAAATAATGAAGAAGAATAAAATAAAAACAACAGCAAAAAAAGAACAAAAAGAATGTGCTACTTTTATGTTATAAAGGTGCATTAATGCATATTATACTCTGAGATCTTGCTACTTCCCATTTGTCATTACCATCCTCAATATAATTTAATTTGGGTTTAATTATCATTATTATTATATGTGTTTAATTGAGTTATATGTGAAGTATGATGTGAAGTATGATGTAAGCCCTGCATAGTGAGGTGCATTAAAAAGCCAGGGTGTAGAGCGGGCCAGTTGAAGAGGGCAGTAACTCCCCATCAACAAACCCCCAGCCAGCTGCCCTAACATAATATATAACATTATATAATAATATAATGCAGTATGTCAAATTTCAATTGAAGCTGGGGCTCAAACAACTCAAAGGGAGAGACACAGTTTTGGAATGAAATGTCCAAACAGAATATCCACAAATGTTTTCCCCGATCATTATTTGGAAGTGATAGACATTTGAGACTTACAGATTTCTTCTTTCTTCTGAAACACTGAAGAGGCACCGAGAGCCCCCCACACCTGCAGCACAGAGCAGGCGTCACAAGAGACGCTCCTGGAAACAAGCAAAGGGACAAACCAGGAGAAGATGGTGAAAGACTGTTGTGAAGAAAAGGGAGCTGCGCAGGAGGAAGAGGAAGGAGGAGGTGGAGGAACTGACCAGTGCAGGACACCACGCTCTGAAACAGGGACAAACCCAGGAGGTGCTGCACCGTTTCAGAGGATCAGAGGAGCACTGAAGGCAGCCAGCAAGACTGCTACAGTTTCCCCTACACCAGTGGTTTCCAAACCTTTTGGAGCTGTGTACCCCTGAAGCTTTGGGTGACAAGTTGCGTACCCCCTACTTTGATGCGATTGAAAACACTGGAAATATCACTTGTAATATTATGTTAATTTCCTCCATTATTACAGTGAACTCAAGCAGGTTTTCCACATTCAATATTGTTTTGCTCGTCTGGGTGATTAAGGCCATTAAGAATATATAATTAAAAATGAAAATGCCCGTTTTTGATTATTTTGAAAATGAGGCTGTTAGTGTGAATGGCTAAAGCTGAGTGTTTTGCTTTGTCCCAGTGGACCAGGACTCTGCTGCATAACCATCTTTGCATGTACCACCGCACATCAGCTCGTAAATTTAAATGTGTGTCAGATACAAGCCACGGGTTTAGCGGCAGATGGGAGGACAGCCACAGACGCTTCTCCTGCTCCCCTCGCTCCTCAAATGAGAGGAAAACACCTGTTCCAAATCGAAGTCATCGTCAGTCTGACGGCGCAAAGGCTCCTCTCTCTTTATGACAGATATTACAGAAATTGCTACTCGATCAAACTTTGGCGCTGTTCGTTGGCGTTAAAGGCGCTGCTGTTGTAGCGAGGGCTGACGCAGGTCCATTTTGAGGTTCAGTTCTGGAGTGCACACATTTAGGTCCAGAACAAGCTCATCCACGTCTGAATTATAAGACTCTTTCGCCTGTATAAGCGCGTTTCCCGTGCGGCGGTTTTAACGGGTCAATATCTATAAGATTGTGATAACTTTTTTTTTTCTCCAAAAAACTGTCGGCAGCCGGCGCGGCTCATGACTAACACCTGAACACAATTTCGTTGTACGGTTGTACAATGAATAAAGCACTTACTTAGAGGATTCACATTCATCTTATGGCTCAAAGCCCTTTCATCTGACCGACATCAAGCACATCATCCACATTTAGACACTTTGATGAGATGCTAATTTGACCTTCACATGTGCGGAATGGGAAGACGTTGAGCTTTGTGACTGTTTTTGTTTCATATGGATAGGCCCAGCCATTACAGAGATAATACACAAAAATGTAGGAATTTGAGCATTTTAACAGTTAGTTACCACAATAAAAGACTTTGCTGCTCCAACTCAATTTTACATTATAGGCTCCACAATACTCTCTTCAGATTAGACGGCCAGCACACCTCCGCAGTTAGCTCCCAAGGTCGTCCGTTTAAGATCAGGCTTGTGGCCCTCAGAAAAAGCTTTTACGGCTGTGTTTCTGTCGGTTTCTACAGTGTTTTGATTAGTGCTGCCGCCGCTGTGCGCAGAGTAAAGGAGCAATTGGAAGACAGATGACCTTTCTCCGGCTTTGCGCTCACTGCTCTGTCCACATTGTGCTGTCCATTCGTTTTGCACTTCACCTCGACTGAATATACTGCAAAGTGAGAAAATTGGCTGTGGAGGTCTCTCTAAAGTAAAGGTGAATCAGACTGGCTCCTGTCGTTTTTGCTGTTTTCAAAGAGAAGATACTGTACGCAATTTTTGAAACTTCCTAAGATTTGAAACAAGATCCATTCGATTCCAATTCCATTTGTCTCAGTAGTGAATAAATTCTCATAAACAGGTTGGCTGCTCGATTCAGCTCAGACTTACGTTGTGTCTAATGGAAAAACACTTTACCCACCTCGCCTTGCTTAGTGTAAATGTGGTCTGTGAGTGATCCATCTATTTTCTTCTGCTTTATCCGGCGCCGGGTTACAGAGACCTCTCTTTCCACGCACACTTCCTCCAGCTGTTCGGGTCTTCTCCATCGTGTCCTCCCAATGGGACATGCCCGGAACACCTCCCGAGGGAGGCGATCAGGAGGCATCCGAAACAGATGCCTCTTAACCCTTTCTACTCTGATTTATTTTTAGTCTCTGAGCTTGGATCTTGGCGTTTGGTCACATTTGAGCCCAACCCACTCTGAGTCACTGTGATTTGATTGGCTTCAGAGTTACACTGTAGGTCAGACACCGTGAGTGACAGTAACATGACGCTAAATAGTGACCCTTTTATTTTCAGTAAGAAGGCTGAGCCTCATTGCTCTTCAGTCACAGACTGAGAAGTGAAGAAGGAAGTCATGGAGCTTCTGCTTTATAACATTATACTTCTGCTGGATGTAACAATAAATATTGAAATTTAAGTATTCCTTAGTAATAGGTATGAAAATCCGGAATTTATGTGTAATTAAAATGTCAATTATTAATTACTCTCATTCTACAAAAACAAACCCTTGCCATTTGTATCTGCTGTAGAGTCATGTTTGTCCCAGTTCCTCTGAGTCGTGGTGCAGCAGGACTGATGTGGACAGATGTTACAGCAAGCATAGGTTTTTCAACATACTATTTTCTCTGAAGGAAACTTAGATCTACCACAGTCCTGTCCACATCTGTCATGGTCCACCATGACTCAGAGGAACTGGGACACCTGACCCTTCATCAGATAATTTATATGGATTTTCTTTTTCAACCTTTATAAGAATCAATCAAAAATTTAATTAGAAAGATGGGGTGACGGTGGCGCAGATGGTAGAGCAGGTCGTCTCATGATCGGCAGGTTGGGGGTTCGAAACCCACCTCCTGAAGATGCACACGGATACTTTACCCACCTTGCCTCCAGTGTCTATGTACATTGGTGTATGAATGGGTGAGTGGTTCCTTGTTGTAAAGCGCTTTGAGTGCCTAATGTAGGTGGAAAAGCGCTTTATAAGTTGAGACCATTTTCCAAATTATCCTTGTCTTGTCTTTTCAGTCATTACCCAGATCTCATGACCAGAGGTGAGTGTAGGAACGTAGACCAATGGTAAATCGAGAGCTTTTGTCCATTTTTTTTACCCATGTTTTTCCAAATTTTTCACCATGTTTTCTCTATTTTTCCCAAATTAAACTCCAAATGTATAAATCTTCCGAACAGCAATTTCAATATTTCTTGTAGTGTTGGGTAGTAAATGGTAAATGGACTTATATAGCGCTTTTCTACCTTCTACCTTCATCAGGCCCAAAGTGCTTTACAGTAAGGAACCAGTCACCCATTCACACTCTCATTCATAGACCAGTGTACGCAGTAACTGTATGAACACCCATCACTTATTATTGTTTTTGATATTTGCCTATTGTATACATTTGTGCTCATGTCTTTTTCACTGTGTTTTTCTTGTCACTTTGTAAAGACGTTGGGCTTTTCGCATTGTAAATGTGCTATAGAAATAAAGTTGACATTGACATTGTAATCAGAATACGAATACTAATTTTGAGTATCTATTACCGGTAAGTTACCTCACAGTACTCAATCGTTAAATCATAATCATAACAATAAGAAAGAGAAGATCACAACAGCTGGAGAAAAGTTTAGCTTTTTACATTCCGAAATTAATAGCAAATAAATTCATAACAGCTGGTGTAGTCCAGCTGCATGTTTTTAATCATACACCGCTTTTACGCGTGAATATTAGGCAATCAAGGTGAAAGTATTCAGAATACAGTACTATTAGACAAACAGAATACAAGACATTGCAAAGTATTCTCCCCAACACTGCTTGTAGCCGATATATTGCCCACCTCTACTCTTCATACTGTATACCATCACAAAATATCTCAAGCCAAGAGAATAAAAAAAATATTATTAGGTTAACTATGTTCTGGTGAAATAATGTCAAAGTCAGGCTAACGACCACAAATGAACAACTATTTCAAGAATGTCAAAGTGCCTTACAAATTTATCTCGCAGCCGCCGTTTCATTCTCCTCAAAATAAAAGACCCAAGGACGGCGCGACAAAGGGAAGCCATTGAGACGACGCCTCGGGACATCATTGTATCACCACTTTCAATGTAAATTCAAAAGCGCCTCGTTGCGGCGGGGAGGGAACCGTTCTGCCGGGCGAACAACGCAAATAGAAAACACGTTTCAATTTAGCAGTGAACCCGAAAAATGCCTTGGCAAGCACGGACTGACCCAGAAATGTCAGATAGCTCCAGCACACTGTCGTCGAACAGAGGGAGGGAAAAAAGAAGAGAAGGGAAATTATGCAGAGAACAAACCCGCGGCCGGCACAAGTGATCACCCGCAAATGATTCTTTTTACATTCACAAAGCGTTGGGTAATTTGAGCGACTGACACCAATTTCCCACAGGGCAACGTGGCTTTTTTTCCCCTTCCTTCTTCTTCTGTTTACCATTAAATACATAATGACTGTGCGTCTAGACGAGGGAGAGGTGCCGGTTAAACGCATAAAAGAACGTGGGCAGAAATGCTGTTGTGGATTTGAATTAAAAAATCAAGGTGTTTGGAATCGTTACAAGATCATCCCCCTGGTGTCAAAGTAAAATGAGCATCTACTGAAAATCACTTCTGTTGTTGGTGTTGCTGTTGTTTCCTGACACTTTACTTCTTGAAGAACGTTATTATGGATAGGTAGAGTTGTAGGGATGTCTTCCTCTGGAGTCTGGACACTGGTGGTGGTATGGGGGACTGGGGAAGGATGTAGCAGGGTGAAGCCGTGGATAGAAGAGGTGGTGAAGGGGTGGAGGTGGGTCACTTGCACAGCTGGGAAGTGATCGAGTCATGAACGCTGGAGCTCAAAGGGATATTTCAGGATTTTGACATTGGGCCTCATTTCCTAGTTATCCAGAGTGTTGTTGATGTCTGGAGATATTTTCTTCTTAAATTCATGCAGTTCTTATATTTGAAGAGTCTAGTGGCGCTAGGCTAGGGCAAATGTAAAGCATTTCTATGGTATCAGTTAGCCTGCATTAAAAACAGTCTGACCCACTCCACAGTGCACCTGAGGCAAATCACTTATAACACCAGACTAACCATATAAATGTCTGTGTTAATAGAATAATGTTTGAAATATAACTGACCTTGTATCACATGAATTACCGCATTTTGAGGGACTATTTTCTCGCAGATCACTCCGCCGCTGCGTTAGCTTACAGCCACGAAGCTGATGCTGCTCAAATATAAGTTATGTTAAATGCAAAATGGTTATAATGATTCTATTAACACAGACATTTATATGGTTAGTCTGGTGTTATAAGTGATTTACCTCAGGTGCACTGTGGAGTGGGTCCAGTTTTTAATGCAGGCTAACTGATACCATAGAAATGCTTTAGCCTTGCCCTAGCCTAGCGCCACTGACTCTTCAAATATAAGAACTGCATGAATTTAAGAAAAAAATATCTCCAGACATCAACAACACTCTGGATAACTAGGAAATGAGGCCCTATGTCAAAAATCCTGAAATATCCCATTAAAGTTGCATTATGTAACTCTTTATGCAAAAAAAAAAAAATGTGTGTGTAATTGACCACGGAGTGACCCAGCGGTTGTATGAGTGGTTAGCATGTCGCGTTTATTTTCTATCACGGTGGTCTGTCCAACGCTCCAGGATCAGTTGTTTTGTGGGTTTTCTGGCGAGAGGCTCCGTCAGCAGTGAAAACCTTCCAATTTTGTATTATATCAGCGTTGTGAAAAGAAGGGCACCACATGAAATCAGCAGGTGGAACAAAGCATTTTGAGCTCTTGTGAAAGTCGACAGAATATAAAACTCTCAAACATGTCGGTGTGAATGAAACAAGGATACCTGTAGTTTTTGTTTTGTTTTGTTTTTTTCATGTGGGAACATTCCAACCCGGTAAAAGTCAATGCAACTGATCCTTTAAATCCAAATCAATATCGAAGTCATGTAACTCGTGAAGATATTTCATTTCGCCGTGCAGATTAAACCACATCGCCCAAGCAACCAATTATATGTATTGTCCCCAACATTTCCTGATCCGTGTACACCATTTGTCACCAATCTCCTAGCAACTGGAGAGGCGCCATCAGAAATACTTACAGCAATCTGCACAGAAATGACGGCCAAGTGCGTGCCGCGCTGAGGAGGCACGACCAATTACTTTGCTGAATGAAGCTAACACCCGGACAAATAGCGAAAAGCGATTATCTCATGGCGGCCACTTGCTGGATGTTTGTTTTAACGGCGACGTGTCAAACCGCCGGGGCCTTGAAATGAAACAGTCTCCTATAGTGTGTGTGTGGTCTTTATTGTCATGAACAGTCATAAGACTTACCGGCCTGTAGATAGCACAGAGTAGCATTGTATTCTACAGAGAAAAGAGTCTAGTGCTGCAGAGAAACAGACAGATGTACATTAGACTTACTCAGATAACAACATGGACTGATATGAAATAGAAATAAAAATATGGATAACCTTGCCTTTTCTGTAATCTGGGCTAATTATTGCATTTTTTTACATGTTGTTCGGTCGACCATTGGAAAAAACTATTTTATGTGTTTTCATATTTCCAAACCATACGAGATAGAGACTAAACATGGATGCCTGAATAAATAAAAACTGTAACTGTTGTCATGGCGACGTTCTGCCTTTTTCTGCATGTGGGGTTTCAGTGTTCCGCATGGTTTTACTGGATACTTTTGCTTATGAGCTAAACCCATTTGAGACCTACACACTTCTTCTTCTGAGACACTGAAGAGGCACCGAGAGCCCCCACAGCTGCAGCACAGAGGGGCGTCACAGGAGAGCTACAGGAAACAAAAAGGGACAAACGAGGAGAAGGTGAAAGACTGTTGTGGAGCGGAGGGAGCTGCAGGAGGAGGAGGAAGGAGGAGGTAGAGGAGTGGACCAGTGCAGGACACCATGCTCCTACAGGTCTTCCCAGAGGCATCGAGGATGGGTCAAATGCAGAGAACAAATGACCTTAAAGGGACTATACGGAGTTTAAAAATGTTAAAACTAAGTATTTTCCTCCCCCTTCATGTTCCAGCCATGTCCTAATGTGTAGAATGAGCCCAGACCTGTTCACCACAACTGCCTCTAAAATCCTGCACTGTCACTCAGAAAGGTGTTAATTCGGGTCCGAATTGCTCTAGTGCACGAGCTTATGATACAAGCTGCTGTTACGCGTTAGACCTGAGGTGGCAGTAGTGAGTATAAAAATGACCAACTTGCATCTAGTCCCTTTAACCTTAATAAAAATCCCCAAACATCGCCCTCGGCCTGAGAAAAACCCATATCGGTCGACCTGTATTCTGTTCATTATTATGCGTTGTTTTATGCAGCTAAATTGTGAAACAGTTTTCCTGAAGGTGTGAGAAAGGTCCATTTTCAAATACAGGCTGAAAAAAAACTAGGCACTCCTCCGGCATCAAAATTCTCTTTTGGCTCTGCTTCCGAATTCCTAATACCTCCCATATCCTGATCCCAGCTCCTATCCCCTTGTCATGTGATAAGATCAACTGTTCGATCCTCTGCCGTTTGGAACTAGAGCTTCAGCTGCGTTTGCACAATCTGACCGTCCTCATCCAGGGTGGAACCGACAGGAAGTGACATCACCAACAGCTGTTTCAAAAAAACTACATCACCCATATAGTATTGGACTACAAAAAAACAGCCTCTGACTTTAATGACTCAAACATGAACCACTATAATGATATGAAGCCACACAGAAAACAGACGATGATAAAAAGCCGTTTCAGATTTACCTTCAGCTACAGCTTCATCACGAAATAAAAAAAATGCTCTGGTCCTGTCCTTCATCCTTAATGTCTGCAAATGATCATGTGGCTTAAGTTTCCTTTAAATGAAAGCAAAACCACAAACTGCCTTCATTGAGGCCATTTACTGAGGCTCTTTAAACAGTGACATGTGACTGTGCTGTGGTGACCTTAACATGCATTTTTTTATAATTTATTTATCTTTTATAAAGTTTGGCTTGTGCTGAATCTTTTTTTAAATGATTATTTAATGAAATGTGCACCTGTCAGTCAACAGTGGGTGGGGGGGTATGTTAGTGCGGTGCTTATGGGCTCATAGCTCCTAAACGCTGGTGAGGAACCTCCAGAGGTCCCTATGCTAAGAGATATGAGACGAAGCGTACAGGCTCCTTTCCTTCACTCCTCACTGACGCTCTATTCGGACGCTTTTTGTCATGGCGGACGCTGACACACATTCGGTTTTGGCTTAGAGCTCTTACCATTTGCTTGTTTCAGATGTATCCAAACTATATGGCTATACCACCCTCGCTCTGCCTGATCCCGTCAGATCTTGTTTATTTGTTATTAGGATCCCCATTAGTTGCCACCAGGGGAGCAACTAGTCTTCCTGGGGTCCATCACAATAATAAGAAGCATACAGAAACAAAATACAAAGAACAAATACAAAAAAATAAACATTTTCTCCCAGTTAAAAGGTTTAAAATACATAGTCATGATTTAAGGGGTCATGTTAACAAAAGTTCCTTAACATGAATTTAAAACATCTTAAGTTGTTTGCTCTTCTTATGGCAGAGGGCAATCTGTTCTACTGAACAGCTGCTCCTCTGCATGCACAGGTTCTAGCTGCAGGAGTAAGTTTGATCTGTTGTCTCATAGAATAGCTGGATCTTGGAAGCTAAGCAGAAGGGCCTGGTCGGTACTTTGATGGGAGACCGTTAGGGAACACCAGGAAGCCTGGGGTAAATGCATAGACTGTTAAAAAGAATAGACAGCTCCTCCTCACTCCTCCCCGTTTACCATAATGACCACGTTCGAGGGGGAAATCATGGCGGATTTACAGACTCCTCCTCCCCAGCTCTGACGAAGCATGTTCCTAATAAGGGCATAAGGGCGGGATCTTCACTGTAGACTCGGCCCTTGCGTGACGTGTAGCTCGCGCAGCTCCAATGCTAACAGTCCGACCTCCGTTAAGTAGGAGATTTAAAAAATAATATTTCGAAAACCAGCCTGGTTTCTTTTTTTGTGACTAACCCAGCGTTATCTCAGGAGCCATAGAAAGTGTTAAAAAATTGAAACCAGGCATTAAAGTTGTTTTTAACGGTCTAAAGTCCAATGCTTTTCAATGGGGGCCTAGCGATGATATGGAGGTACTACAGCAATGGCGGAGCAATGGCGGCCTCCAGTGTTGCGGTCATAAAGCAGAGCAGCTAGCGGCCATTGGGTAAATGTAGTGAGTGAGTGAGTGGTTGCTGGTGGTCGGAGGGGCCAATGGCACAGACTGGTTGCCTCGCTTCCGTTAGTCTACCTCAGGGCAGCTGTGGCTACAACAGTAGCTTACCACCACCAAGTATGGAGTGAATGAATAATGACGACAGTGTAGCGCTTTGAGAAACTTGGTAATACAGGCTTGTAAAGTAGAATACAAGTGTAAGGCATTATCATTATTAGTATTACTATAGCCTGTCTGTCCATGGGAGTGGATCTCTCCTCCTGTAGTTCTCCCCGTGGTTTCTTTTTTCTCCCACTGGGTTTTTCCGTTTTTCCTCGCCGTGCCGGAGAGTCTGAGGACAGCGCCCACGCGGCTCGTCACCACCTGCTGCTGACGCTTATCTGGACATTTGCCTGAACTTTACATCGTCTTGTTTCATTGCTTTAATGTTTGGTGCAGCCCTGAGGCAACTCCCGCGGTGATATTGGGCAATACAAAACCATTGATTAATTGAAGAATTACATGTCAAAGGTGCCACATTCTGAAAGTGTCTTGATTTTCTGTCTCGAATGGCCACAGCTGACAGCTCAAAAGAAAACTTAACAAGGCGATTACTTGCAAATGTTTTTAAATGGCTTTGAGAGGCTCAGTTTAAAGAGGCACATAATTAACAAAAGCATCTAGACTTAACTGTGAAAATCAATAAGAGATCGATAATGGTAAAGTTGCAGCTGCTACACTCTACAGAAACAGCATTCAGAAGATAACTCCATCACGTGTGGAAAGCCCCGCAGCTCCACCTCATGTATTTTTTCCCCTCACACGCATTTTTACACCTTAGCCAGTCGCGAGAGAGCAGAGCGGGCGCATAAATCAATTCATAATATTTCTATCGATCTGTCGGAGATTTTTATTTTTTTTTATATTCTTATTGCGGAGCATCCCCTGGTGGAAGGGAAAGAAGACATTTTGAAATCTGCAGGCGTTACACCAACAACTGAAGCTGTTTTTTTATTATTATTTTTTTATTTTGCTGTTTCATTGTTTTGTTCCTTTGTTTGTTCCACTATATTCCTCGTGAAATGAGAAATGTTGTTGTATTGATTTTGGGGGTGGTGCTTACAAGCTCTTGCTTCAGCCCACTCCTTTTGAGCAGAATGTTTACTGCTCAAATAAAGTAATAAACTAAACCTAAGCTGTGAGCAGCAACATGTGACCCGGGGATAAACAGGAGCAGCATCGATTCGAGCTCAGTCCGTCGACTTCTGTCACGGTGCGCGACGCGGACACGCCACATGCACAATAATGATGAGGTGAAATGCGCGGGGGGAATGTAGTTCGCCGGTATTTATTTATTTATTGGTTTATTTGGTCGGGACAGTGCATGTCAATGAACATACATGGTAGGTGTGTACATTGGAGCCATATATATTTTCAGTTTAGGAAGGAGAGACTTGCTTTTAGGTTATTTCTGTACATTACTGACATAAACATGAAGGAAATATAGGCTGAAATAATTTGTATTTTTTTGCGGGCCATGGCTTTACATGATACAATGAAAGTGGGTTCTTCTGAGACACTGAAGAGGCACCAAGAGCCCCCACACCTGCAGCACAGTGGGGCGTCACAAGAGGAGCTACAGGAAACAAAAGGGTGAAAGACTTGGTGGAGGAGCTGACCAGTGAGGGACACCATGCTCTGAAACAGGGACAAACCCAAGAGGAGGTGCACAGTTTCAGAGGATCAGAGGAGAACTGAAGGCAGTACTGCAGTCTGTGGGCTCCCCGTACACACTTCAATATGCAGCCACTCGGGACCCCCTTCTGTAAAGAGTAGGTGCAAAACATTTTGATGTTGGCTTAAGTACTGTATTTTTATATCTGGCTTTAATTAACTAAAATATGCTGTTTTAAATTTTAAAAAAAAGTCAAATTCAATGTCCGAAATGTACAAAATATTGTCTTAAAATCATCTTGTGACCCCCACTTCAGGGTTTAGATCAGTGGGCCCTCACTTTGGGAACCACTAATCTAACAGGGATCCTATTGTTGACATGTCAAAGAATACTGCAATGATCAAGAATACTGCAATGATCAATTTAAAGGATCTGTATCATGCTATTTTAGCCATTCTAAAGTAAAGTATAGGCATTTATATGATATATTGTACCTTTATCACTATGGAGTACTCATTTTGAGAGAAATATAAGTATTTTCTGGGGGTATTTTCCAAACCCGGAAGACCAGACGCTTCGATTCAGTTAACTCCGCCCCTCTCTCCGCTCATTCCACATTTGCAGTATTATAAATATAAATATTGCTGCAAAAAGTGAAGTTACTTCACATAATGCAGTTATAAGGAGTTGACATGTGCAACAGTTTCATAAATGGCTAACACACACGCTAACACACACGCTAACACACACGCTAACACGCGTTTTGATTGACTCACCGGTCAGACAGGCCTCCCCATCATCGGGTGTTTACATTATGGGACTCGCGTTGGTTATAAAAGTTAATCCACTGATATAGGACCTTTAAAATTTCAAGGACATGGGGCCAAGATAATCCTATTTGATGTAAATACAGGGGCATTTTGATAACCAGTCTACCAAATTATAATGATCTTGACTTATTGCAACTATTAAACTTGACTAAGACGTACAGAGTAGAGAGTGTCCCACAGCTACACATGCTGCAAAGTACAAATGAAGTCAAGATTGAAGATTATTTCCCACTGTTTGATCAATAAAAAGGTGTAACTATGTAAACGATGATTGCCACTGAGTTAACATTACACATTGTGTGTGTTTTCTGCGACTCTGAGCCCAGAATAAAATGTTCTACTTCACGCGCCGATAGAAAACACTCAGTCCTTCCCCTCCTGCCGCTTTAAGGTTAGCCGAGAAAAACTGCACTATCCAACGCAGTTTGAATATCTTCACATTTGACATGTTAAAATTGGTGTAAAATAATCCCCAAAGTGCTGTCACACTTCTGCGTGCCGAGCGGGGACAGAGAGACTGAAAGAGAGGCCCAGAATAAAGTGAAAATGTCAAGGATACGAGCGGCAGACTGCAAACAATGGAGCCGCTGGAGACGCGTGTGGGGCATAAGGACGCGGAGACTGACACGCTTATTATACAGACCCTGCTACTGCGGCGGCGGCAAACTCCGGAGCCGACTAAATAACACATGTGGGTGTGCGCTGAAAGAGCTTATATCCAAATGAAATTGAGAGGGGATTTGAAACAGCAGGGCTGGGTTATGGGTAAACAAAAGGAGAAATGAAAGTTATGGTATGCCTCGGGTCTGGCTACTCCCACTCGAGGAAGAAGCCGACAGCCCGAGTCAGGTCAAGAGTTCAGTTGCAGAAATTCAGCGATAATGGGTCAAAAACCAGTTGTTTCTCTGGGATGGTTGGGCGTTCACCTACGAACCCAACATTTGACGATTCAATCCCTGCATCTGCTGTGGCATATCGATGTGCTCTCCAAAATAATAATAATAATAATGCATCAATTTTATATAGCGCTTTCCTGGAAACTCAAAGACACTTTACATTGCATTATTCATTCACTCCATACTTGGTGGTGGTAAGCTACTGTTGTAGCCACAGCTGCCCTGGGGTAGACTGACGGAAGCGAGGCAACCAGTCTACGTCATTGGCCCCTCCGACCACCACCAACCACTCACTCACTCACTACATTCGACAGGCTTCCCGGTGTCTCCCATCCAAGTACCGACCAGGTCATACTGTATTTGGAGATTAGAAATACTATAATATAAAACAAGTACTTTGATTAAGCATTTAGTTCTACTGAAGTTTACCTTCACGATCACATGTACTGGCTTCTTACGATCAAACCAAAAAATGTATACCACAACAGGAGCTGCCTCACAAAGCTGTACCAATATTACAGATTCACAAACAGGAACTGTTTGGAAACCAGCAATGACATAGACATTGCAACCTGGATAGACGCAAACAGACAAAAGCAGCAATTTATTTACATTTATTATACGGCCCTTCACAATGCAAGTAGAACGCTCCATTGACTTGAATGTGATTTCCCAACGTTCTACCGGTCATTATTTTCTGATAGAAGACCTCTGAAAAAAATAATGACCGCTGCCAATGGCAACGGAGTTCGTGCTTGTCAGGTCTTTCATATCACTCCGCAGTAGTAGTAGAGACACTATTTCTGTCCCCGTCCCTGCGAGAGAAGTTGGGGGAATCGCTCGTGAAGTTAACGGGAGTCCGACTTTCAACTTACCCAGAGATTCATCACCATTCCTCCTCTCCAACTGCACCTTAAACTAAGTAGCTAGGCTAGCAATAAGTAGCTAGCTGTGCTGCTACTAGCCTCGCCACACTGCCTGGAATCAACCAACGCGCAAACTTTTGGGAACTATTTGCCGCGGAAATCATTAAATTGTTGTTTATTGGTTTATTTGGTAGGGACAGTGCAAGTTAATGAACAAGCCACACTGGATTGTAGCCTTGGGCTAATTTCCATCCGTCGTCCCCCATGCGCACTCTCAAACACACTCTCATTCATCCTGGCCTATTGTACATGTTTTAGTGGTAGGGGAAACCGGAGTACCCGGAGGAAACCTACGCAGACACGGGAGAACATGCAAACTCCACACAGAAAGGCCCCGTCCAGGTGGGAATCGAACCCGGGACCTTCTAGCTGTGAAGCACGAGCGCTAACCGCTGTACTACCGTGCCGTTAATAAACCTAAACCTAAACCTTCAGGGTGAAACCAGACCCCTCCACTGCGCGTCGGGGTCCAGTTCGCCCTGTCGGTATTATTTTCCCGATATTGACCGGCGTTCTATACATTATCCCTTACTTATACCATGGTCTGGGTGAATACTCGATTCTGATTGGCTGGAAGGTGTCCGTTAAAAAGTGATAATGTACACCTAGCCCGGCAACAGTTAAATAACAGTTAAATCACGTTCTATATCACTCCACTGCAGCTGTTTCCATAGTAACGATAAACAATTGAGCTGGAACTAGCTTCAGGTAAAACAGATTAAAAAGTGAAATAACTCCTGCCCAGGACTTAAAAAAATAAGCAAACAGGCCCCAGTGAACAGTTTCAGTTCGTGGGACCATGGTATAAGTGGGATAATGCACTCCATCATTATTATATGGAACAGAAGATGGAGGCTCGATCGATTATTATCAATCATAGTTTTATTTCCTCATAATACAAGTCTAAAACACAAGTTATCTGAGCGCTACATCTCCCTAACAGCATGTTGGTGGTCCAGCGGGAGAGAGAGAGCACGTCATGTGTTCGAGCAATATAGGAACAGGAAGTAGTAGGCGTGTCCTTGTCGAAGAACCAATCAGCGCGCTTGGAATGTTGTCGTCACTTCCTCTGCACAATCTGTCTCCATGATGTTTGTACGCATTGTCCTTCAGTTCAGCTCCCTGCCCCCCGTAACTTTCCCAGTACTTTTCCACAGAGAACAATGGGGCTATAAAATGGAGAATGTCCGCCCAGTTATAAAGTCAGGCTTCAAACCCCAGTTTCAAATGAACCTTAAAGCACAGGTTATATCAACACACTTTTATATATAATATCACTAAAGCCTAGTATGATAAAAAATATGTATAGAAATACTTCCACATTGTATAACTATTTCCACAACATGGATATATGGATTAAAGTTAGTGTGGATGGGTAGGTTAGCATTAGGGATGACTTCCCCAGAGCCTGGACACCTGCCTGTGGTTTGGGAGACCGGCAAAGGATGTGGCAGGGCGAGGCCGTGGATAGGGGAAATTGTGGAGGTGGGTTGCAGCACAGCTGGGAAGCGGACGAGTTATTAACGCTGGAGGCTTAGTCGTGAGACCGAGGGCGAGGAAGGTGTGGCTCTGCGCTGATGGCAGAGGTGGAGGTGTGACCCTCGAAGACGCTGGACGTAGGAGACACTGAAATTAGTCTTCCAGTGTAGTAGACTTTACTACCAGTGTGATGTCGCCAAAATGAACACTTCTTCATGGCGTTACAAACACCTCTTCATGGCGTTACACGTAAAAACAAGCAACTCATTCCAACAAGGTATATTACAAAACAAGAACAGAAAAAGCTTGCACCTCGGGTAAATGCTACAGTTGGGCCATTCAGCCGACCGGTGTAACCAGGTAACCACCGCCCTTCTTTCGCAAAAACTCTTTGATGGAAACGCATGTAGATTTGCTTTTGTTGTGCGAATTTTAGACAGATGTGCATTTCCTCCCCTACATTATGGTATTGATTCACGTACCCGCTCTTTTCCTCTTGGCATTTTCTAAAGCCCTGTACACTGGATCCGCCTGAGCACGAACTCAAAGCAAAGCTAGTCTCCGTCCTTGAAATAATAATGCAAATTGCTTGTAATTGCATTGAGGCTGTTTACATTCACGCACCTTTTTATTAGGCAAATCACATCCACATTTAAGTGCCATCCTTTTCATTCCAGTCATTAGCGCAAAACCGAAATCTACTTAGGTGCTTTGTTGACTTTATTTCTCCCTCTTGAACTAAAGTGATATTGCAGTGTGAGAAAACCTTCTTAATTTGAGATCTTTAGAGAGGCTTTGTTTCACATCTTTTGTGTGATTATGTTTCCAAAATACAGCTTTAGTTTATTCCGGTTTCCTTCCATGTTGTAAGTAAGTAGTAAGTAATATTTATTTATATAGCACCTTTCACAGACAGAGGTCACAAAGTGCTTCACAAAAATACAAATAGAAATACAAAGTACATTTACATTTACAATCACAAAACATGGTGGTCATAAAACAACCCCTTTCCCACTGGAATTAAAACGCTTTTTCAAACAAGTAGGTTTTCAGTTTACTCTTAAAAACATCAACACAATCAAGTAAGCGCAAGGAAAGCGGAAGATCGTTCCAGAGCGTCGGCGCGACCACCTGGAAGGAGCGATCTCCTCTGGTCTTGTAACGGGTACGAGGGACCATGAGAAGGTTCTGATCCTGAGACCTCAGCCTCCGAGAGAGAGTATAAGGACACAACAAGTCTCTAATGTAGGAGGGAGCCTGACCATGCAAGGCTCTGAAGGTCAACACCAGGATTTTAAAATTGAAACGAAAAGTAGTGTAGTGAATTGGTGATTTTAAGTTGCCTTTAGTTGCAGTAGGCATGGGACTATCCTTTTCATCTATTTATTGTATTTGTTTATTTGATATGGACATAACAAAAGCATTGGACAAACCAGATACATTATTTTCTGTGTTATAGCAAATGATGTGTGTGCGTGATAGTGGTGGCGCAGATGTGTGCAGTCGCGACAACGTTTCTGTTAGTCTCCTCGAGGGGAAACTGAACACCGAGTGTGGAGTGAATGTACGCTTTGTGACTATGTTTGTGAAAGGCGCTATATAAATAAAAGTTCTTCTTCTTCTTAATGGGATGATTGGGGGTCTTTCATCTCCCCCCGGTGTCTCTGGCCAGAAAACCACAATTGCATTCCCTGCATCCGACCTGGAGGCTCTATACACACTAATAGAATCATGAAGAAGAAGCTAACAGGCTAACGGGCAAAGCTAACTGCGGGCTAGCGCCACTTAAACAGTATTTACAGCCAAGTTACAGCCAAGCTTGTCTTCTTCTCACTCCTTTTCGAGCTAGAGTGTTGATTATTATTTTCTCTTTTATTGTATTTTTTTGTGTGGCTTTTTTGCCTGTGTTGTGCGTAGCTCGAAATAAATCATCATCATCATCAATCATCAAGTTTGAGTAAAAAAAAAAAGATCTCCATTGTGTAATTGGATGAACGATATCCCTCTCTCCCTTTGTATTTTCTGTCAGCGTAGTATTTACTCTCACAGACAATTAATGAGTAAAAAACGAAACATGCTACAACACCTGCAGTACCGCTTATGGCCTCTAGGGGCAAGAGTTACTTTGTTCTGCTTTAAAATATGTTGTCAAAATTAACACTGTACCAAGCGCATGTCAAAAGGTAGAACATCTTTGGCGAAAGCTACCAAAAAGGGCTTCTGGTTGGAGAGCCCTGGTGTAGATACTGTATTTTTTGGATGCTCCGGTTTCCACTTAAATAAATGTAAAATAAAGGAAATGTCTTTTGCAGCACAAAACTTTTCATAATGGGTGAATTTGTTTCCTTCTTGACCACACCAGTAATCAAAAGATTCTGGCAGGACTTGAAACATTTCTAAATGTGTTGCATTTATGTCACGGCGCTTTGGCATTTTGTGATGGGATTTTGGTTTGCTATTAGGGCCATCTTTAGCCGTCTTAATATTATTCAAATGAGTTCCCTGACACTCTCCTCCCGGAGACTCCAATCCAGCCGACTCCGGATTACTGCGAGGGCCCTGTGAGGTTTAAGAACGCTAAATGGAGCCTGTTAAGTTTTAATTTCAAGAGTTTGGAAAGTCTAACATAAGAGGAGTCAGCATGCCACAGAAACAATCGCAATATGGAGATGTAATATTAACTCCAATGACATCTGTGAGAATTTGAGAAAATGAGAATGCTAGAACTGGATGCAAACAAGAGCGACGTTTTTGAACAGATGACATTTGTTTTGCTAATTGCATTCTGTGCGTGGTTTTCGATGACAACGGGCAAAAAGGATTTGACAATGAGAGGCTTGTTTAAAGAGCAAGACTGAATTATAGTTTGTATTATGAGCAAAACAAACTGGGCAAGCTTGGATGTCTTCATTACTTGAGATGCAACAGCAAATCCATGTGTCAGTTTGCCCATTTTGAAGCAACACTGAATTGTTGTTACTTTGTTGGGACCGGCAAGAGAATCAACACCAGTTCATAGACTGTAATGTAAAGACAAATGCACAGGATTCAGACCTTAATGTTAATCTGCAATAGAGGATCTCAAGGGCCTTGGCAGAGTATCTACAGGCAATTTTGGGTTCAAATCCAGCCCCCTCCTAGTCAGTTTAGTCAGTCCCTCCAGGACTGCAACTTCTGCGCAACTAAAGTGAGTTTCTGATCAGTTAAAGCAGAACGAAGTAACTCATACCCCTAGAGGCCATAAGGCCATAGCACTGCAGGTGTCGTAGCATGTGGCGTTTTTTTTACTCATTAATTGTCGGTGAGAGTAACTGCGCTAGCCCACAGTTAGCTTTGTCTCTTAGCCTTATTAGCTTCTTGTTCGTGATTCTATTAGTGTGTATTGGGGCCTCCGACTCGATGGAAAGTTGCAAGTGTGGTTTTCTGGCCTCTAGGGGAGATGAAAGACCCCCCAATCATCCCATTAACACTTGTTTTACCCAATATGAAGGTAAACAAGTTACTTAGTTCTGCTTTAAATCCATTTAACTTATTATTTATACTTGTGCGTAGGGAGTCATGCTGAAGCGGCTCCGCGGGTTTAAGTCATTCAGACTGAAGCGAGGATTCCCCGTCCTCCTCCTCTCTCAAGGACCTTATGTTTTGGAAAAGCCCTGCCCAAAGTGCAGCCCGGGGGCCACATGTGGCCTTCATATCAGAACAATTCATCAGTCCGTCGCCCTTTACACCGAATATGCTTCAACATGCCCTACAGCTGCTCCACAAAAGACGGGGTTCCCAATGATAATATCAGACCCTTCATAATTATAAGTTTCCAAAATTAAGAACAGACAGAACAATGAGGTAGTTATAATGGTATTAATTATATAAATCTAAAAAAAGCTATTGAGAACTTGTCCAGTTTCCTACTGTATGACTTAATAATGATTTATTTATTTTTTAAGTAAACTAATAAAACCAGACAGGAGGCCGACTGGTGGCTCGCGGCGACAATGGCTCAGTTGTTAGAGCGGGTCGTCCATTAACCTGGATTGGGTTCTAGGTGGGCAGGTCCCAGGCGCAGCCCCCTGGTCCTCTGCTCAATGGACAGCAACACCGTGAACCACTCAGTTCTGGGTCTCTCACACCAACATCAGAGTGGTACAACTTCACAGCAGCAGTTCACACCTTACTTTACTTATCTGGCGCTGCACGTTGTCTCAACCCTCCAGAGCTTTCTCGTTCTCAATGCGATCCTTGGTTTCTCCAGTGCCTCCTCATCCTGCTTCCTGTCCCAGCGAGAGATTCTCCCTCCGAGGTGGATTTTGATTCTGGTGGCGCCCAATGGCAACTGTCAGAGGTTTGGCACAATTATGTCCATTAATGCAGTGCTCCCCAAACGGTTATGCGGAGTCCCCTGGTTGGGATTATTTCGAATTAAAAAGGAAGATGAAATGGACTATTGGAACATTATGTGTTTAAATTAAGTGGCCCAGTAGCGCAGCGGTTAGCGCTCTTTACAACAAGAAGGTCCTGGGTTCGATCCCCATACGTGGCCTTTCTGTGTGGAGTTTGCATGCTGTCCCTGTGTCGTGTGTTTGAGAGTGCGAGTGTCAGACAACAGATGGAAATTAGTTTACGGCTACAATCCGGCGTGGCGTGTTTACATGCATGTCCCACGTGTGTTCATTAACATGCACTGTCCCGACCAAATCAAATAAATAACGAAAAGGCTATTTCATCTCTGAACCCCTGCCTGAACCAAGAACATTTTCTCTTGAAAGAAACGTCAAAATAGTGACAAATAACGAGGATGAAAACCCAATAAAAAACGTGCCGAAAAAGCAACAATAACACAATTAAATAAGCATAAAAAACCCCAACGAAAAAGCGATGAAAAACAACAATAAACAACGCCAAAAAAGAGATGACAACACGACAAAATGTGACAACAAAGGGGCTACAACGCAACAAAAAAGTTCAGATCAATTTTCTAGGTCTTACCTTTCAAATGAGATGTCACACTGGCCGATAGGCTGTAAGTTCTCCGGTCATGAAGCTTTTAAGATTCATGTAAAGCCGAACTGGAGAAAATGCGCTCAGTTAAAGGAACAGGCCACCGTTTTTCCATACTGTTCTTACCTGAGCTTAGACCAGACAGGTACGCATCGTCTAAGCTAGGTAAGAACATTATCTCAGTAGC